>CM030856.1:12790041-13140041 GCA_018105865.1 Metaphire vulgaris
ATTCAGATGAGCGAAGAAACGAATTAAAACCACATATTCTTGTGTCCCCATCTTTGCTGTGTCAAACCGTACTAGAATTGTCAATATATTCTGTCTCAATTTTTTTCTAGAACTTTCGAAATGCCACGAAAAATAATGAACCATTTGAAACGACACTATACAAAGTCTTTCAGAAATCTATTCTCTGTCAGGTTTTATAAACCACAAAACTATTATATAATTGATACCCTGTTTGAAATTGGACAATGCTAGTGCTACAGTAAGCTATAGATATGCAAAAATTCAGAAGAGTGATGAAGCGAATTAAAGCCCGTTGCATTTCACGAGTGACAACACCACATGACTTCTTTACTGCCGTCCAGTGTAAAAACAAGTCAAATGTCAAAGCATTTTGTTAATAGTTCGTTTCAAGGTAGTAGTAGTAGTAGTAGCAATAGTTGTCACTTTTGGGGACCCTATTTTTTATCTTATATATATATATATATATTATATATATATATACAGGAGGTTATATATATAAGGTAGTAGTAGTAGTAGTAGTAGTAGTAGTAGTAGTAGTAGTAGTAGTAGTAGTAGTAGTAGTAGTACCGGTAGTAGTAGTAGCAGCAGTAATAGTCGCCATGTGCACTTTTGGGAACCTATTTTTTGATTTATATATATATATATATATATATATATATATATATATATATATATATATATATATATATATATATATATATATATATATATACATATAATAAAAACAAACAAACAGCACAGACAGCCAAATATTGAAGTGAACATACGGGCAGATGTGAGCCATCTTCATTGCAGCCGATGATTCTAGACGCAGTTTCAGTCGTAGCACCCCCCGGCTTCGAAGCGCCGGATCTACCGGGCGCCAGCCTCGAGCTCACGTCGACCCGATTCCGGCGGGACGGACAGGACCGCTCGTCGGATCCTTTGCCGACGGCGGAGGAGGAGGACTGGCAGCCAGAAGCAGCAGCAGCAGGAGCGACACCGGTCGTCCTCCTGGACGACATCGCAGACGTCCGATGCAGGTTCGAGCTTGCGAACAGACGGCACGCCTCACAGACGCACACGGGAACCGGCGATCGACTAGAGCGACAGGAGGGACGGTCGGAGAAGACGGTGGAGGCGAAGGGCGTCGCCCTGGCGGTGCAGTGGAATGGACTCGGCGGAGGGTACACCGACGCCGAGTCCGGAAGGTCGTAGTAGTAGTAGTAACAGTCGCCACTTTTGTCTGTCGGGAACCCCATTTTCTGATGCGACGACGACGACGATGATGATGATATGTGTAAGTTTCTGTTCAAGTCGCGACCGCAGGATCTCGCGGCGTCGCAGAAGACGCAAGGCTCGGCGGTCAGCTGCAACGCCCGCTGCCCCTCCTCCTCCTCCTCCTCCTCCTCCTCTTCCTCGTCCTCGTCCTCTTCCTCCTCGTACAGTCCGCAGTCGTTGTCCTTCTTCAGCCACTTTTTGACAAATCGGACGAGTCTTCCAATGGACATGGCTAGGCATGCCAGACGGAGAAGGGGCAGTTGTCGACCGATGAATTCATCGCCGCGCCGCTGGTTCGCCGACCGCCGCCGCCGCCACCTGGCGGCAGAAAGTTCGCGCCGATCCTGTCTTCGCCGCTATCCAATCGAACGCTATTATGACGTCATCTATCACAGACTCACGCAACAACAACAACCATATATATCGACAAAGCCTTCTGATGAAGTCCCTTGTCTTTCGCCAAACGCTTCAGAACAGCATTACACAGTTCATGAAGATCCTAAAATAAACGGACAAATACATAAATAAAAGTCTAAACAACAACTGTGACTTATTATATAGCCAATTTTTGTAGCGCCACGAGAAATGGAGTTTATTACAATTTAATGCAGACTTGTATTGTTCAACCGTCATAAAACGTCATATTCTTGCAATCTCCACCAGCCCAAGATTATAGCGAGTTGGTCACACTATGGCAATAAGCCCGGTTCCCAAAGAAAGCATATAAAAGACTTGGTTTGTAGAGAACATATAATGCACAATGTGCAGGCCTTATCCACAAGAATTCACAACTTAAACCAGCTCGAAATTTATGAGACATAACATCAATTATAACACTTCACACATACTGACCTAACACATAAATGTGAACATAGAAATTAAGTATACGACCAAAGCCAAACCGATGCAAGATGATTATATATGGTAGGGTTATAGACTTATAGTGCACCAAATAATCTTGAAATCTGCATACAAGTGTACCGGTACGGTACTTATATTCTAAAAAGATGTCATTTTGAGAGAAAGCCCAGTCAACCACGATAGTACCATGTCACAATAGTACCATGTGAAAACTCTCTCATTTCTAGCCACATTCAAGTCTGATTTCCAAGATAACCATAAGAGAAGACCATGTACTGCTAATCGACTTGGCCAGCTGAGTTTCCGCCAGTAACCAGAGCGAGTCAGTGCCCCAGGAGCAAACGGAATTCATCAAGAGCTTCAGGATTCCAAACCTGGTAGAAGCAACTTTGACTGTTCAAATAGCTTTTTCATAATTTAATTAAACCACAGCAAGATACCAACCAGGACGCACTTTTTATACAGTTCATCTAGTAAGTGACTCTACCTGTCTGTTTGTCCGTCTGTCTGTTTGTATGTCTGTCTGTCTGTCTGTCCGCTTGTCTGTCTGTCTTTTCGATTTTCTTTTCTTTAACTTTTCATAATTTTTATCACTTTGATTTAAATCTCTATTGAAGGTTAGTGGCATTTCATCATCATTTTTAAACAAAGCGGGGTGAGATGGAAAATTACAATCAATTCAGTAAAAATCCATCAATTGTTTACTGTTATTCGAGACTGCTGCCTAGTTCGGCTGTAAGCTTTTTACTTTTTTTCTTTTCTTTTGCGTTTTCATAAACATAATCAACTTCCCAAACCTCTGGAAATTCTCTCCAGCACAATGGAAGTTCCTAGACAAGCCCCGTCATTTTAAAAAAAGTGGAAAAGCTTTCTTTATAGCATCGGTATTTCTTGCATTTTCCAAGATCCCAAGGCCACGTAAAGAAGTTCATATCGGGTACTGAAAGACTTTCCCCCCTCCGGATGATTCCATTATGTGGGGGGACCTTCGACATATGACCTTGCCAAATTGCCCGGCGACAGTCTGTCTGTCTGTCTGTCTGTCTGTCAGCCTGCCTGTCTGCGGGGTGAGAGCCCAGACAGCAGCCCGAGATAAGCAATACAGCGTTTTAACAGCCGATCTTCTCACAAGCGCCTCAAGACAGAACAGCAGAAAATGGCGCCGACCAATAAAAGCAGAAAATGTGGATTGTGACGGAGAATTTCTTCAAATCGATTAGATTTTTTCATATCTAGGGCCTCTAAACCTTCTGTTCAACAGACCTTCAATTGGCTTCTCTCATAGAGCGAAGTAATTATAAAACTTGTTTGTGATATCTATAAAACCTATTGTAAAATTAATCAGATATCTTAATACCCGGCTCTTCCCTCGATCGCCCTACTAGGCATTCCGCAAGATATTCAACAGGACTTTCATTCCCTTGTTCTCGTACAGTCAATGGCGTTAGTGTGTATTATGAAATGGCTGGGAGTGTTCTATTTCGAACCCTGTAGATCGAAATTGAGAATGATATTATTGATTATTCTTGCAAAGGCTAAAGCAATGAAGATGGAACATGAGGAAATTGTAAATTTTGTCGGAGAATTTCTTCAAATCGATTTGATTTTTGCATATCTAGGTCTTATACACCCTCTATTCAACAGGAGAAGCCAATTGTAGGCCTGTTGTTGAATAATAATTACTTTTAATGGGTATTTTCAAACGAATTCAATGCAATGCATGCTTCATTAAGAAATGTGATTTTAAATATTCATAACTAAAAACTGTCAAAATGGCGTGATGTCACTGTCATTTATGGACGGCCCCTGCTGAATACGCAGCTTCTAGGGCGCCTGCTTTAAAAACGCTACCAATTCACACCTAATAAAGCTCTATATAAATAGCTTCAACAGTACCTGCCTTGAAAGTGCTAAAGAATTTCAAAAATATCAAAGGGCTGAAGAAAACACACGCGGCGCTATAGAAATTCACGAGATTTTACTTTATTCTACTAGCCTCACTGCCCTTCGGATGTTGACTATTGCCTGGCTGATCATATACCTTCCCCATGGCTGTTTTAAGAAAGGCTGAGCGCCTATGAATAAGCAGCTACTGTTGTGCTGCCCGTCAAGGCGCTATAGAAATCCACGAGATTTTACTTACTTACTTACTTACTTACTATATAAATTAATACTATCTGCATATTATTATGAACATTCATGATTAGACTGCCTTGATTGGTCAGCGCCATTTTATGCTGCTCTGTCTTGAGGCGCTGTATCTTGCATCTTGCCACTTGCCTCTTAACCAGCCATCAATGGATATTCGACACGTCATAAATTCCTCTGTTATCCGTACGCAAAACGGGTCGTGATAATAAAACGCACCCGCGTAAACAGCGCCACCGCTACAGCGGCAACACGTCTCAAAACACCTGCAACGTTGCGTCCATTTTTGGCACAAATAAACACTCACAAACACACACACACACACACACACACAAACAAACACACAATCTTTAACAGAAAACAGACCTTGTGATCCCTCTTACACTGGCTTATCAATAGCTTAGTTTTGCCCAGACCAAGGAATTCTGAATAATAACATACAATTAAGACTTAGCGTTAATCCCGTGCGTGACGGACAAGACATCAGTTTCAGAGTAACTAAATTTACGTTGACAAAAGCGGGAAATATTTGGCACTGGCAATATGACATTTGGGACAGGAAAAGAGCAGTCTGATAAAATGTCCATTTTAGCAAAACAGAATTGGACAGGCAAAATTCTGAATGCCAAACTTTTGATATAATTACTAGGTCCTCTTCACTTGCCTGTCAAAATTAGCCATTGCCACATCTGCCAATACCATTCTCAGTAGTTTAAAAATGTCCATTTTAAGCATTATAGAATAATACAGGCAATATTCTGAATGCCAAAGCACTTTTGACTAAGAGATAGTGCCCTAATTTTTAAAAATCTTCATTACTAGGGTCTCTTCATTGCCTGTCAAAACAGAAGCCATTACACGTCTCAAATACCCATTCAGATTAGGTTAATATATAATATTAAGGGCAAACAAACGTTGAAAAGTGCTCAAAGGAGTGAATATATTCTTATGAAATTTTGCACTTATGACATAGATTGATGTATCTTTATGTCTGTAAAATTTCGTTAGAATCGGTGCAGGCTAAGCCATTGGCTAGGTTAGGGTTAGGTTAATATATACCCAGTAAGGGCAAATCCCAAACGTTGAGTGCTCAACGGAGTGAATATATTCTTATGAAATTTGGCACTTATGACAAGATTGATGTATCTCATGTCTGTAAAATTTTTTCAATCATTAAAGGCTAAGCCATTGGCTCAGGTTATGGTTAGGGTTAATACTACTAAGGGCAAACAACGTTGAAAAGTGCTCAACGGATGAATATATTCTTAGAAATTTTACTTATGACATAGATTGATGTATCTTTATGTCTGTAAATTTCGTTTGAATCGGTATAAGCCATTGGCTAGGTTAGGGTTAGGGTTAATAATAATATATACGCAGTAAGGGCAATTAAAAAACGTTGAAAAGTGCTCAACGCAGTCAATATATTCTTATGAAATTTGGCACTTATGACATAGATTGATGGACAAAT
Organism: Metaphire vulgaris; assembly: GCA_018105865.1. Lineage (NCBI taxonomy): Eukaryota > Metazoa > Annelida > Clitellata > Crassiclitellata > Megascolecidae > Metaphire > Metaphire vulgaris. Next base: position 12,795,803 of record CM030856.1, read on the forward strand.
TTCATTTCAATCATTAAAGGCTAAGCCAGCTAGGTTAGGGTCATTAATCAGTAAGGGCAAATCGCAAACTTTGAAAAGTGCTCAAAAGAATATATTCTTATGAACAATGTTGCCTCTAACAGTTCACCAAAACGGCAGCTGTGCCAAAAAATAATTTTCTATTGAAAAAAAATGTGCAACAGGTTTTAGATGAAAAATTGTCCAAATATTTTTAAAAACTGTAATCACCACCAGAGGTCTACATTTATCTGGTCCATAAAAGCCTGACAAGTGGTTCAAAGGTAATTTTTTTTACTAGCTGGTTTATTTGGCATGAGTTTAATTATATATATATATAATATACATTTTATTCATATACATATGTATATAATATAGATATATATATATATATATATATATATAGTATTGCAAAGACTAGTGATACAGTAGGCTGATATGCAAAATTCAGAAGAGTGATGAAACAAATTAAAACCACATTTTCATGTGTCCCGGGTTTGAGCTGAGTCAAACTGTACTAGAGTTGTCAATATATTCTGCCTCACTTTTATTCTAGAGCATTAAAATCAACGAAAAATGGTGAGCAATTTTGACCTATATAAAGTCTTTCAGAAATGGTTCTCTGTCAAATGTCTACAAAATCGATCGAGAGATAAGAGGGGTATAAATAGCTGGTTTCTTGTATCTCAAGTTTTATAGACCACAAAACTACTATATAATTGATATGCATTGGAAATGCAAGGACTAGGGCTACAGTCAAATAGATATGCAAACATTCAGAAGAGTGATGAAACAAATTAAAACCACAACGTGTGTACTTAGCTGAGTCAAACTGTACTAGAATTGTCAATCATTCTCCCTCAATTTTATTCTAGAGCATTATAAATACCGAAAAATGGTGAGCCATTTGAAATGACGCTATACAGAATCTATTCTCTGTCAAATGTCTACAAACTCGATCGAGAGATAAGAGGGGTCTAGATATAGCTGGTTTCTTGTATCTCAAGCTTTATAGACCACAAAAATACTATATAATTGATACCCTGTTTGACATTTGACAATGCAAAGATTAGTGATACAGTAAGCTGATATGTAAAATTCAGAAGAGTGATGAATGAAATTAAAACCACATTTTCGTGTGTCCCCAGCTCAGCTGAGTCAGACTGTACTAGAATTGTCAATATATTCTGCCTCACTTTTATTCTAGAGCATTCGAAATGCCACGAAAAATGGTGAGCCATTTGAAACGACACTATATAAAGTCTTTCAGAAATCTGTTATCTGTCAAATGTCTAAAAATTCGATCGAGAGATAAGAGGGGTCTAGATATAGCTGGTTTATTGTATCTCAAGTTTTATAGACCACAAAAATACTATATTATTGATACCCTGTTTGACATTGGACAATGCAAAGGCTAGTGATACAGTAGGCTGATATGCAAAATTCAGAAGAGTGATGAAATAAATTAAAACCACATATTCGTGTGTCCCCAGCTTAGCTGAGTCAAACTGTACTAGAGTTGTCAATATATTCTGCCTCACTTTTATTCTAGAGCATTAGAAATGCCACGAAAAATGGTGAGCCATTTGAAATGACGCTGAGTGAAGTCTTTTCAGAAATCTACTCTCTGTCAAATGTCTACAAACTCGATTGAGAGATAACAGGGGTCTAGATATAGCTGGTTTCTTGTATATCAAGTTTTATAGACCACAAAAGTAATATATGTTTGTATATATGTATGTATGTTATATATATATATATATATATATATATATATATATATAGCCACACAGGAGTTTCTTTCCTTGCGTGTAGTAAAATTGATAAAAGTTAGTCAATGGGAAATTGTTCATGGACCCTCAAGAATTAGAGGGAACATTGCTTATGAAATTTTGCACTTATGACACAGATTGATGTATCTTTATGTCTGTAAAATTTCGTTAGAATCGGTGCAGGCTAAGCCATTGGCTAGGGTTAGGGTTAGGGTTAATATATACGCAGTTAAGGGCAAATCGCAAACGTTGAAAAGTGCTCAACGGAGTGGATATATTCTTATGAAATTTGGCACTTATGACATAGATTGATGTATCTTTATGTCTGTAAAATTTCGTTTCAATCATTAAAGGCTAAGCCATTGGCTAGGGTTAGGGTTAGGGTTAATATATACGCAGTAAGGGCAAATCGCAAACGTTGAAAAGTGCTCAACGGAGTGAATATATTCTTATGAAATTTTGCACTTATGACATAGTTTGATGGTCCAGAAAGATACCAATCAAATACCTTTGCAGATTCTTGCTTTAATATTAACACATGATGTGCTCGACTGTAACAACGCAGCCTTCAAATCATTTACCGGTAAATAAAGCTTGTATCATCCCCCCAAGTATGTCCCTACAACGTAATGCATTATATAATGAGAAATGTGCGTCTAAGAGTACTTTCCAAATCAGTTCCACAAGTATTCAGTCAAGTTTGTAAACTCAAAATATGAGAATAAGCAGCTACTACTGTAAAACTTCCCAAAGCACTACATAAATTCACTAGATTTTACTTACTTACTTTATATGTTATATATATATATATATACTTTATATGTTATATATATATATTTATTTATTTATTTATATGCATAAAAAACCAATGGCTGTCAAATTTAGCACAAGGGGTTGGACAATATTCCTGTGCACCTCTCATCAATCATAAAACAAAAGATACATTATACAGTACATAGTTCACTACCGTAATCGCGTGCAATCACTTTGAAGAAATGAAAAGTGCAACAGGAAAGATGAAAAACAGCAAACTGAACACAGAACATTTTCTGGACCAGCCAAGGTTCAACGGATTTCTTTACTGGGTCATTTATTGGCCGAGTTTCAACTAATATTTACAAATTCTTTTGTTCCCACAGGGTATCTAAGACAGATGCTTTACTATACTGTATACAGCTTGCTTACTGCTCTGGCTTTGCTCCGGGTATCGGTAGGTCTGCCAACCCGGGTTTGAGCTTGAGACTGAGGATATCAGTGTATGCACAATTGCACATGTTACATAAAATCAGCGCATAAAGTACATTCCTATACCAGTGGACCTTGCCGTCTATGAAGGAGGGAAAACAATGCGTTTTCATCATAGACAGACAGCTTAGCTTGGAATGCCAAATATATCCGTCAAATTTCCTACCAATCTCGGCAGCTGACAACGCAGCAGAGTACTTCTGGTACTTTATCCTCATCAACAAGCTCCTGAACAGCAAGTACCGGATACTTGTCCAGTGTCCACACTTGCCTTGACCTTGGAGCATGAACAGGACAATGAACTCAGATCATATGCTACTAATTCAACTCTGACCCCACAAGAGATGGATGAGAGAAAAATTAAAATGAAACCAACAACTAAAAGCAAAAATACACAGAGAGAGAGAGAGAGAGAGAGAGAGAGAGAGAGAGAGAGAGAGAGAGAGAGAGAGAGAAAGAGACCATTTAAACAGCAACAGAGCCTGAGAGAAACAGAGAGAGAGACAGACAGACAGACAGAGACAGACATAGAAAATAGTCAGTAAATAGCTTGATTAGCATTAATCATATCTAGCAAAGATGCCAAAGCACTGAGGAATCTCTGAAGGCATTTTTTATAGCTGCCGGGTTCTTAAAAACGATCCAATGAAATAATGCAAAACCTAACTGCATATGACAACCACTTGAAAACACAAGACGTCCAGGAAATACAGATTTCTCTGGTGGCAATTGTGGCTTTGTCTCTTCTAAAACTGCCACACGATAGGCCTACATACAGCGCAGTCTTTGGTTGGCTGTAAAGAAAACTGACCCCTAAAATATTCAAACGCCCTCAAATGTTGCAATTCAATTGGCATAGGAATATCATCACTTCCGCTCACGTACAAAGGCGGGGCAAGATGACAGATTGGTAATGTGTTAGAGCAGCGCCCTGACATAGGCGGATTTAGAGTGTAAGTTTTGGGTAGGCTAACATGGGGGGTCTGTATGGGCAACACAAATAGAACGTATTCTTTTATAGGCCTATAACTTTTCATTTCTTGGGAGAAGCCACTAAATCTTTGAGTTGGGTGGTCCAGAGGGCTAGCACCCTCTACTGAAAGAGGCAGAAATTGCTATGTAATAGAAAATTTTCTTCTATGTCAATGACTATTTTTTGTATATATAGCCGTATGGGCAACTTGAACATATTCTTTTTTTTAGGTATGATTTCTTGGGAGGAGCCACTAAATCTTTGAGTTGGGTGTCCACAGGGTTAAAAATAAACTGAAATTGAAATTGATGATTAGAAAATTTTCTTCTATGTCAATGGCTAACAAAAAAGTCTTAGGCAGACCTGGTGTTGATGGAAAACAATAATTTTTGTTGTTTTGGTTGGATTATTTGGGTAGGCTTAAGCCTACCCTAGCCTATAAGAAAATCCGCCTATGTGCCCTGACTGGATGGGTTCGACTCCCGCAGGATCCCCTAAGTTAGACTCAGCCTTTGTTCACTATATGGCTGCGAAGGTAAAACGCAGGTCTGGAGAAGGCAATGCCTTTTTACCTTACTCGCATACACTTTGATATTGAAGTATTTAGCATATTTCATAGACAATTCTAGCCTCAACAGACTGTATACAAAAACTGCACACATTAGAGGGAACAGCAACATGTTAAAGTCAGTGGCAGCTCCAGGATTTGGCAAGTGGGGGGCATTAGGGTGACAAATTCTAAGCATGGAGACCAACTAATTGTGCCTATAGGTATGTTGTAGTAAGTATAGGGTCCCAACAGAGGAGCCACTGGGGGCCAGACATTCAATAAGAGGGCACGGCCACCCCATAGATTTCTAACACAAAACAGAAATGGTGACTTAAAACCCTTTTTTAAAAAATCTCTAATAAGTTTTGTATCAACGTTTCCAACCCGCTTCCACTGGGCGCCAACATTGCAAAATTACATTCTTACATATGGCAACCATCAACTTTCAATCAGTCAATCAATACATCAATCAATAAACCAATCAAAGAGTCAGCCAGTCAGCAGCCAGTCAATCAACCAGCCAATCAATCAACTAACCAACCAATAAAGACATTGCAGCAATGCACTTGGGAAGTTGGGTCTATGATCTCTTGGGGGTAAAAGTCACAGGGTGACTGCATGTAAGGCCAATTAATTATAGATATCAATATATGCAACATCAATAAATGTTACATCAATACAACAGTATTGCTCTACATAAGCACACCAGCTACAAAGCAACTAAGTGTAAAACATAGCAGCGGCCACAACAGCGCGCAAAATGCCTTAGACAACACACAGAATGTGATGTGGCACTGAAAACAGCCCTCAATAAATGGTGGACAGACAGACAGGCAGACAGACAAGCGGACAGAAAGACAGAGACAGACAGACAGATAGACAGACAGAAAGACAGACAGAAAGACAGACAGAAAGTCAGAGACAGAGACAGAGACAGAGAGACAGACAGGATAGATAGACATATAGATACACAGACAGGCAGAGATAGACAGAGACAGACAGAGAGAGGCAGTAGAACCTAGCAGGGATAAGAGGCAAACACCATATTCAGATTAGAAACTTTGTCATTAACATCACTAACCAACCGTGATCCAGGTGTGGGTCCAATACCAAGGGTATATAGGCCAATACACCTTTTCTACCTGGAGCATGTCTATAGCAAAGGCGCCAGACTGATGCCAAGTCTGAAATACACTGACATGCAGGCCTAATTATCATAATGTAATGTATAATTAACAGAACAGTTACTGGCACACAAAAGCATTGCTAAGATCTCAATCACCAAATGGAGGCTCAGCACCAAAAGAGGCTGTGCAGAACACATGAAATTGAGTAAGTGAGTAAGTTATCACTAAATGAAGCAGTAAACCAATTGCATTTTATGATATCGATCAAATTTTCCAGTTCCAGCAGACATCGTTATAGCTCCATTGGCGCCTCAGATTTTTAAAATCACAAGAAATTTTTTTCCCGTAAAATGCACGGCTGGAAATGGTCCATTGCAAGCCTTGCATTGCATTTCACATCATAACTCCGGTAAAACCAGGACCCTCCTCTTCCCATCTTCCAATCCAGTAGATCCATCGCAGACGGATTGCTTAGGCTGGACGATGGGACAGAGACCTCCGATGATCCAGTCTAGACACCCCATCGCTTTTCCAGTTCCGGTCTGTCGCCGTGCGTAATTCGATTCGGAGAAATGAACATTTCCACTGGAAAAATAACAGCCATTACGATCTCTTTGTCTGCGACGGACGGACCAACGAAGGGTTCAAACGAGTGCTTTTTCTTCGAGGCTGCACTCGCTAACCCCCAAAAAAGATCACTGCTGTATTGAGACAACAAGGCTCAACGACAGACAGACAGACAGACAGAGACATAGAGAGACAGACAGACAGAGGCAGACGGAGACACAAACAGACAGTGAGACACTGAGAGAGAGAGACAGACAGACAGACAGACAGAGACACAGAGGCAGTGAGACTGAGAGACAGAGACACAAACGGACAGAGACATCGAGAGAGAGACACACACACACACATTAAGAAACAGACTAAGATAGTGAGTGAGTGAGTGTGAGTGAGTGAGTGAGTGAGTGAGTGAGTGAGTGAGTGAGTGAGTGAGTGAGAGGCATAGAGAGACAACCAGGCAGACAGAGTGATGGGAGAGAGGAGAGAGGGGAGAGAGGAGATAGAGACAGTCAGACAGGAGATGGAAAGAGAGCGAGAGACAGACAGATAACAGAGAGACAGAGACCTTGGTTGGCTGGGGATATTAAAAACCATCCAGGCCTTCTCTTTGTATAATTAAAACGCATTACGCCAATCAGTCCTGAACTACAAGACACAGGCCAGTCTACAGTAGAACACAGCTATTAATATAAAAGCATTAAACTCGCTCTAATGACTCTATTTTAACAGTAATCTCCGCTCTGTGGATGTAAGGGAGATATACAATTTGGCAACCGACTTCATATACAGTCTATGATGATATTCATATGATATAATAATAATATTTAAAGTATATATCCAGCATAAAACACAAACCAACACCAACAAGGAAGTGTGTGTGTGTGTGTGTGTGTGTGTGTGTGTGTGTGTGTGTGTGTGTGTGTGTGTGTGTGTGTGTGTATGTGTTCCCACATGTCTACTCTTGCCATCTTTACTTCTTATCGTTCCTTCATTTCCAAAGCATAAAGAATTTTTAATTTCTTATGACAATGGTATTTTTTCTATGTCGTTTTGTCTGTTGACCTCTAGTCACTTAGACCTATAACAATTTCTGCCAATTTCAGTAGAGGGTGCTAGCCCTCTGGACCATATAACTCAATGATTTAGTCGCTCCTTCCAAGATATCAAAAGTTATAGGCCTAAGCGACTAGAGGTCCACATGCAAAACTACATAAAAAATGCCATTGTCATAGGAAATATATTTTAAAAAGCAATCAATTTCTGCCAATTTCAGTAGAGGGTGCTAGCCCTCTGGACCATATAACTCAAAGATTTAGTCGCTCCTTCCAAGATATCAAAAGTTATAGGCCTAAACAGCAGACTGGAAACTCCACTCGACCATGTAGGAGTTCAATCAAAAGGACTTTGCTGTTAATGCTTGATTCAGAATATTCATAATTAGCTCGAAACAGACTAATGGACTCAACAAGAGAAATATGGGTCACATGATAGAATTCATAATGAGAAGTATATATATGTGAAATGCATACCACATGACCTTAGATGTAGCTCACGGAAGAGGGGAAAAAACGATATTTGTACAAAACTTTTCAATGAGAAAGAATCAAGACACCAACATGAAATTTTCACCATAGCTAGTACTTACCAAGCACTAAAAGCCTGCAAAGTTTGAAAACTGTGAGTTACTGTCAACATGGTCATAGATGGGTCGTTGTTGGTGCAAAAATATGGGACTGTGACTCAGAAGATGACGCATAGTGGGTGCAAGGTCTCATTATTGACAAAAATCCTGTCTGCAGTTGATGAGTACATATATGTAGTTACACCAATTAATACACCATTCAACTCAGCTGGAAAACGTGTATACACACTGCAGATTTCATCCTTATTTCTGCTGTGATTCTCAAGATATTAAACTTTAAAATTGTAAAACGTAACACACAGCGTTGACTCGCGATTAGTCTCATATCTTCAAAATATCATATCTCTGAGAGTTTTTGACAAAAGAAGCTGAAAATTTCAAGAATTACTCAAATTGAGCTCTACTACAAGCCATGCAAATTTCTTGCAGATCTGAGATGGTGTGGTGAACACCCCTGGTTGAGTTGACATGGAATGACCCCTCTGTCAAATGTCTACAAAGTCGATCGAGAGATAAGAGGGGTGTTAAGGTAGCTGGTTTCTTGTATCACATGTTTTATACACAAGAAACATGTCCTAAAATTGATACTCTGTTTGAAATTCGACTGTGTAAGGATTATTGTTACAGTAGGCATATTGATATGGAAAAATTCAGAAGAGTGATGAAACGAATTCAATCCACATTTTCTTGTGTCCCCATCTTCATTGCATCAAACCGTACTAGAATAGTCAATATATGCTGCCCCAGTTTTATTCTAAAGCGTTCGAAATGTCACGAAAAATGGTGAGCTACAGATATGCAACAATAGATATGGAAAAATTCAGAAAAGTGATGAAACGAATTATATCCACATTTTGTATAGTGTCGTTTGACATAGCTCACTATTTTTCGTGGCATTTGGAACGCTCTAGAATAAAACTGAGGCAGAATATATTGACTGTTCTAGTATGGCTTGATGCAATGAAGATGGGGACACAAGAAAATGTGGATGAAATTCGTTTCAATAGTCTTCTGAATTTTTGCATATCTATAGCCTTCTGTACATCAATCGTAGAATAGTATCATTAATGAAAAAGAACAGCATTGGTGTTCTTTATTGTGAATACAATGTTTTAACAAGCCTTAAAGTTCGTTTTGCTTCGAAATCCACATGTGTTCACAATTTTTTGGGCAATACTGTATACCGGTATTTAGAGTTTATTCAATGCCACCGTGAACTTGATTACAACCTGATTAGGCCTACAGTATCTTGGAAGCGAAGATTAGATTATTAAGAAAGTCAATCCATAAATTCTTTTCTAATTATCCAAATTACTCATTTTCAGTTGCTCTGGATCGCCTAATAACAGTAAATAATCTTAGGAGAAATTTCTCATCATACAATTAATAGCAATAGAAATACACCCTGGTACCATAAAATACGAAGCCGTGGATTTCCGAAAGACATAGTAAGCAAGATGAAACCCCACAAAATCCACTGCCATTCCTAAACATATTGGACATATTCAAATGGTTGTCAAACCGCAGTCTATGAAGAGGAAAATGGACTTGGATCTGTCATAGACAATGTTAATATGGCCGACATCACTTCACCACACTCAGTACCAAGAGTGTCTTATATAGAGGGGCCAATGCTGTCACAGAATTCAGAATTGAATGGTGGTTTAAATAACCCATAGGGGCTGTCTATAAATGACGGTCCCACAGACCAATACTCTCGTTGCATAATTTTGCACAGAAAAATGGCAATGTGTATTGTTATCTCCAGATATCATATAAACTGTCCCAAAAATAATTATATCAGCAACCATAGATATCATATCAAATATCCCAGATATCATATAAGATACATCAATTTCTTTTGCCTGAATAAAATATCTACAATGAGTGGGCAAGTGAAGTGACGTCACTGACATTGACAAAAATCAAGATAAATAATCAGCAATTTCAGTGCTTCACTGAATTAGAAGGCACGATGAAACCGGCCGTTTATGTTTCCGGGTAAATCGGCCGTGGAATACTATTTTTCAACAAAGATGAACCAAGCAGAACATGACGGCAATATAATGTAACTTTCATTTTAACATTATTAGTAACCCAGTACCTTGGGAACAAAATCAATATGGCTAAACTGTCTAAAAATTTCACCCAACTCAATAAATTTTCCAAACTATGGTCTGGTGATAGTGATGATGATGATGATGATGATGATGATGATGACAATGATGATGATGATGATGCAATAATGATGATGATGATGATGAAGGCCAGGGGAAACGGAGGTGCAGCATCACTTATCAATTGTGACAATACCATACAATGACAATTTTGATCATCTAATAGTATGTCAAGTTACAAATCTTCTGAGGTTATAATAAGTCAGATTTTACAATCTCATGGAATAGAATTTATTTTAAAATATAAACATAGCAAAATTAAAATTAAAACCTGCAAAAGAGAAGCACAAATGTCGAAAATCTTTGCAATTATCAATCCTTTCAAATGAATAAATCAAGTATATTGCAAAACAGAAAACAGTAATGAAACAAAAACTGGAATGCTAAACCAACCACACACACCTCAATAATTATCAATCATAATATAACAGATTCACTTAACTTCTGATGTTACTCTATTAGACGAAATAAAGTCTCGGTTAAAACGTAATCAAATCTGGAAAACTAACAATACGAGATTTTTATCCAACGCATGCGTTAAGCACTGCATATTGAAAAATCAGCAACACTTTCAAATGCCTAAATCTCAACTGCCTAATACTAATACTAGATGCATAACAAAACTACTGCGTGAAATCCAACAGCCACAAAAAACGGATATCAACCCAAAGAACAGTCAGCCTGGCATTGAGGGGCGTGGGGGGGAGGGCTAGAGACGGGAGTCTTAACCAGCATTTCACCCCTTGATCAGGGTCAGCTGCCACACAGAGACAGACCAGGCAGACTGCGAGGAGAAGAGAGGGGAGAAGTAGGCGGACGGGGACTGTCTAGCACGCCCGTCTAGACGTTGTTTACCGGCGGGGTACGAACGAAAGAGAAAAAACACCCGGAGAAAATCGCCCCCACCCCCGCCGCGGAATAAGAAGTGTCTACTCACCCCTCGGATCGGATTGCGGATCCGGGAATCGATCATCGACCGCGTCTGCGGTCGGCGGGTCGGAGACCGTCCCGACGCCCTTCCTCCGTCCCTCGATCCCTGCCACGTAATAACCGACGGAGGAGGAACACACCGGCGGGAGGAGGAGGAGGAAGAGGAGAAAGAAGAGGAGGAGGAAATACTCTCTCCTCGGCGTCAGACCCCGTAGCTCCGGCCGCTCGTTTGCAGTCATACGAGGCGGCAAAGACGGCGGCGACTCGGCCCTCGTAGGCCCCGTCGGCCGGCGGCCAGAGACCGTCTAAAGGGGCGGCCCTTGTGTGTCTGTATGCTGTATATATATATGTGTGTTTGTATGCATATGTGTGCATGCCTATATATAATTCTTTTAAATGTAAAATTTATCTGGCGCCGCCGTTATAATAGAATATCGTTTGGGTTTATTCGCAGATAAATGTTAAATGCTTCGAATAAACGAAATATTCCTCTGAAATCTTGAAAGACGACGATTTCAATTTAAAACTCGGCATTTCATTATTTTCATCCGGTGCTTTAATAGCGTTTTGTAGCGCATTTTGTTTATTATTAATGTTTAAGGTATATTATTAATGGCACCATTTGTAACTGTAAATGCCCATAGGCGGAATCAATCGACGGTACTTCAAGTCCTAGCTTCAACCTAACTTCAAAAGACCAGTTTAGGGCCTAATTCCAGACTTAGGCAGTGGAGACAGCATGGTAGTCTATGGCCTGGAGGAACAGTTAGGCCTAGGCTATTTGAAGTAAATGAGTTTTGATTTGAAAGCTCGTTGGGAGATCTGACACCAGAGGTGGCTCCACAGGGGGCCCGTGCCGTGCCCCATATTGAATGCCTGACATCCCTTCAATAGCCCCCATCGATGGGGGATATTCTTCCGTTTAAGTGCTAATTTGTGCAAAATAGTTGGCCCCATGCTTAGAATTTGCCACCCCAACGGTTCCCCCACTTGCCAAATCCTGGAACAAGAATGCTAAATTTTTCGTGAATTTGGCAGTATTATTTTCCCCAGCGCAGGGCAATTATCACGTGACTGTCTTGAGGTTTTCCACATAATAGAAAAAACTTAGATCCTCAGAATGAAGTCTGTGTATGGAAGAGATTCTTGGAAACCCGTCATTTTCATGTGAACGGAAAGCACGTTAAAACTTAAAAGGTGTGGACAATAAGCAAGTAAGTCAGTCAGTAAAAATCTCGTGAATTTATATGGCGCTTTCGAATAGTACCGCAGTAGCTGACTATGCGTAGACGCTTATCCACCATAGACTGTCACCCGTTTGTCCGGCCGGATACCCTGGATTTGACCTGGATCTTTAGTGATTTGGATTTGGTGTGCCATCGGTTGATGCTTCTGTGCATTATGAAAGTGGCGCTATAGAAGTTTAAGATTAGATTAGATTAGTCAGTTAGTCTTAGTCTATAGTCTCTAAATAATCGATTAAACTCTTCCAATCTCCACCTGGCGAATGAATGTATAACAAGGTATGCTAAGACCTTTTAACATCTATTATGTTCAGCATTATGCACCATACATTTCCGAATTACTTTGGCCAAAATAGAAGCATTTATATGGAGCCGAATAATACAAAATACTGACAAGTCATCTTCGATGGAAAATTAATCTACTAAGGCGTGAAGCTAAATTTGGTTTGTTCCTATCAAAAACATCAATTTTGCACTGAAAATGATTTTAATTACAAGAATGCTCTCAAATTGTCGGCGCAAACAATTGTAAGGACTTCAGTCTAAAAACGTGACGTCATCGTCGTTGGCGTCCGTCGCCAGGTGGCGCCAGTTTGCTGCCTCTTGCGTGATAGCGCGTCTGGGAACTTCCGCTTGTAATTACGTCACGAAACAGTTCGCTCGCCGAGATTTTATGACGTCATCGAACGAAATCCGAAAATCCGGAGTCGAATCCGGGCCCGTCAACGCCCAGCGCCCTCCCGCAATCGCCGCTGCTCAGCACCGGAGCCTCGAGGTACAGGCGCCCGGAACCGTCCATCCGGGCCCTGATCCGGTACGGATCGACATCCACGGGCAGCTGGTACCGCTCGGCGAACTCCCGAGTACCGGACCCGGAGGAGGAGGTGGTGGCGGCGGTACCGACGGTACGCGTACCGACGACGCGTACCCGGTTCCCGGCCGTGTTGGCTTTGACCAGGACGTCACCGGCTTCGATTCCGTCCCCGAGGAAGATGGACAGCCTCAGGTGGAGGAGCCGGCGTTCCGCGTCCTCGAAAAACGAAAAGTCCACTTCCGGTTTCGTTTCTGATCCCGGCCCTGAGGAGGAGGAGGAGGAGGAGGAAGAGGAACGACCTTGAACTCTGCGATCCGCGATGACGCAAGAGATCGGCGATTGTGACGTCATCGCTGCAGGCGGCGGCGGTGATGACGTCAGCGGAACCGCGAACCGGATCGGCGGTTCTCCTCCTCCTCTTTCTCCTACTCCTCCTCCTCCTCGCCGACCGGAAAGGGAGAGTCCGGCGAAGGGGGCGTCGACGGGGAGTGGGCGGGGACTGCGGTTGCATCCCCGGATGTTGCGATCGAGGAACTCCTTCCGGTCCTTTTGGTCCGACCCGAGTCTCTGACCCTCCGACGAGACGCGGCGACCGTCGACGGCGTCGAAACGGTGGACGACGACCTCCTGGTCGAAGCTGACCCGTCGACCACCGGACACCGTCGACCCTCGGGCCCTCGGACCACCGGATCTCCTCAGGATCGACGACCGTTGATTCCAGGTGGTCGATTCCAGGTGGACAGGTAGGGACGATGAGGTCGTATAGGAGGATGAAGGCAGCTCCACGGGTGGGTCTATGTGTCCGACCTTGACCTTTGGAAGCTTCTTGAGGATCGGCGGAGAGTGGAGAGGGGAGCGGTCGTTCTGTCTCCGGTGGAATGGACTCAGGTGAGAAGGAAGAGGAAGAGGGGACGCCGGATTTTCCACGAGGATCCATCTGCCCGGATCTCTCATCAGACTTCCCATCGCAATCGGCAGCTGCAACGGAATTCGATCACGTGACGTCGCTACCAGTTCTCTGTTGCAACAGACAACGACGACAACAACAACAACGTACAGACAACCAGTTGCACACACATATTAAACAACCACCCGGTAGAAGACAGAAAATACAGACCTGAATTAGGCAGCAAACAAGAAATACTAAACAAGTCGCACTAATCTTTTCAAGCCAACCTGTATATACATAAAACCTGTTACTGGCAATATAAGAGAGGCGCTACATAAATTCCTCGTTGCACTGTATGCATGCATACAGACTGCATCAGAAATACCAGCCCACAAATCCGATGATGTACCTACTACCTGCATGCCCTCAAAAATGTCGAGGGTGAAGGATAATTTCCCTTGGGGGAGGGGGAGGGGGTTGTGCTGTTCCAGTAACGAGAACTTTCTAGACGTGTTTAAAATAAAATCCGTAGCGTTTGAATGCACGTCTTTCTTACACGACCCGGTGCATTTTGCCGTAGACAAAAACTGATTTGTCGATACAACAACGATTAGCAATCACAAAAAATCTATCTGATCCTACAACGCGTAAAAATCCCGACCTTGAGTTCGACAACAATAACAACAACAACAACAACAATAATAATAATAACAACAACAATAATAACAACAACAACAACACGTGGATATAATCGCGGTTTTATGATTGGATCTGCAGCCTGCATTTCTAATCTATTTCGTCACTGGATACATTACTGCGCGCAGCTCGGTATCCAATTGTTCCTGTCTGTATTAATCCTTCCAATAAAATAGTCCCTTGAATATCACCAATATTTCATCTCCAACATTCGATCAGAGACTGAGTAAAGTTTATGTCTCATTCGCAGAAACATTAGCTTGTCCATAATCTTTAGTCCTATTTCTTCTAGTAACTCCACAGAGTGCTGATCTATGGTCCTTGTCACTGCTTGTATATATCTTAATTAGAATAGTCGAATTTAGCGACAACGTATAGGGTCTAATAAGCCTCAAATCTGTTCAAAATGACACCACACAAGACCGTATGCTAGATGTAAGGGGCCATCCATAGAGCGTGACGTCATTTATGGACGGCCCCTAAACGAACAGAAACTCAGTTCAAGCAATGCCTCTGGAATCTGGATTCTGCCTGCCTGCCTGCCTGCCTGCCTGCCTGCCTGCCTGCCTGCCTCTCTCTCTCTCTCTCTCTCTCTCTCTCTCTCTCTCTCTCTCTCTCTCTCTCTCTCACACACCCACACCTGTTCACTCAGTTTCACGCGATTTCCGAGCGAAAAACCACTTAGTTCAGGAATATAAATTCTAGAGCAATCTAACCATCTAGCACGCGGGCCACACTGACACAGCACGCGTGCCATCCAGGACGCGACAGACATGGTGTTGATGAAAAAAATGAATTTTTTTTTGTTTTGAAGGAAAGACTACCCTAGGCTTTAATAAAATCCGCCTGTATCTTTAGCATTTTTGTAGGATCGAAATCAATCGCTATTGCAAACATGGGCCATCACCTTCTGCATTCAAAACGGCTCATCCATGACAACCCTCGTTATTCCATAATGCTAATAATACACAGGATTTGTGGAAATACAAACGCATTTTTGAAACTTATTTCGTCCTGTTAGAGATCGATTTCAAGCACTATATTGAGCCATTTTCTTTAGCATACTTCACTACATCGATATCAATCGCTATTGTAAACTTAGGCCATCGCCTTATGTATTGAGAGCCCCTCCAGCATGACAAACCGCGATGTTCCATAGTGCTAATAATGCAGAGTATTTGAGCAAATACAACCGCACATTTGAAATTTATTTCGTTCTGTTATAGATCGAATTCAAGCACCATATTCAGCCACCATCTTTAGCATCCATTACTACATTGATATCAATCGCTATTGCAAACATGGGCCATCACCTTCTGCATTTAAAACGGCTCATCCATGACAACTCTCGTTATTCCATAATGCTAATAATGCACAGGATTTGTGCAAATTCAACCGCATATTTGACACTTATTTCGCCCCTTTTGAGATCGATTTCAACCACCATATTGAGCCTCTATCTTTAGCATTCTTCACTACATCGATATCAATCGCTATTGTAAACTTAGGCCATCGTCGTTACTATTGTGAGGGCCTTCAGCATGACAACCACCGTTGTTCCATAATGCTTATAATGCGCAGGATTTGTGCGAATACAGCCGCATTTTAAAAAGTTATTTCGTCCTGTTATAGCTAGAAATTCAAGCACCTATATTCAGCCACTATCTTTAGCATCCATGGCTACATTGATACATTTGCTGTTGAAAAAATGGACATCACCTTCTGCATTTATAACGGTTCATCCATGACAACCCTTGTTATTCCACAATGCTAATACTGCACAGGATTTGTGCAATTACAAACGCATAATTGAAAGTTATTTCGTCCTAGTAGAGACCAAATTCAGGCACCATATTTACGGCTATCTTTAGCATCCTTTAGTAAATCGAAGTCAATTGCTATTGCAAACAGAGGCGATCACCTTCTGCATTTAAAACGGCTCATCCATGACAACCCTCGTTATTCCATAATGCTAATAATGCATAGGCGCCATATTTACGACTATTTTAGCCATAGGCGGATTTAGAGTTTAATATTTGGGTAGGCTAGCATCGGGGTCTGGGGGTGCCATCCAGGACGCAGCAGACCTGGTGTTGATGAAAAAAACAAGTTTTTGTTTTGTTTTGGTGGGATTACTTGGGTAGGCTTAATCATACCCTAGCCTTTAATAAAATCCGCCTATGATATTAGGTAACGATTATGTCTGAACCTCAACGATTATTGGCGACGGATGTTGCCTAACTGTTAAATCACTTTTTTTATATCAGACAAATGTATCATATGCCATAACTTCTGTCTGTGTTCTCGTGTACACGTGCTTTAAGTATTGGCTATTTTCACTGCAGCTAGCCATTTCATGCTACACACTAACGCCAACACGAGAACTAGCCTACATGAACAAATTAGTTTTAATAAATTTATTATAAAACAATTCATTAATTATAAAACAAGATATAGGATTAGATATAGGATATAAGATATTAGATATAAGATGTAAGACATAGGATATCCAGGGATATTCCTATATCTATAGGAATCCTAATTGGAGGGCAGAACATTAACAACCTGAGATTCGCGGACGACGCAGCATTAATGAGTCAAATATTTCCAGGATTGTCCTTATATTCCATCTCAATTTTATTCTAGAGCGTTCGAAATGCCACAAAATGGTGAGCCTATGGAAATACAGCAAGCTATAGATATACAGAAATTCTGAGGAGATTGAAACGAATTCAAACCACATATTCTTGTGTACGCATCTTTGTTGCGTCAAATAATTCCGGGATTGTCCTTATATTCCATCTCAATTTTATTCTAGAGCGTACGAAATGCCACAAAAGGGTGAGCCTATGGAAGTACAGCAAGCTATAGATATACAGAAAAAATTGGTGATACCTTTGTTGCGTTAAATAAATTCAGGATTGTCCTTATATTCCATCTCAATTTTATTTTAGCGTCAGGCCTAATATTCTAATAACGTCGATTCGCCTCAAAAATATATAATCTAACGCTTTTGGTACGTCATTTTCACAATTATTCTAACGCTAAGGAGGTTAAATTGAACTTTTTTAAACTACAAAGAATGGTGTTGGCAGACGAGTGAATGGCTAGCACTTTTAACAGAGAAGTGATGAGTACCTGCTTATCAAGTTTTTTCAAAAATTAGGCCTCTTAGCTTGCATATCAAAATTGCTTGGCATTCAGAATTTTGCCTGTAGTGTTCTCTAATGCGTAAATTGGACATTTTAAAGAACATTTTTTAACTACAGAGACCGGTATTGACAGACGAGCGAATGGCTAGCACCTTTGACAGAGAAGTGAAGGGAACATGCTATTCAAGTTTTATCAAAAATTAGGCCACTATCTCTTGTATATAAAAAGTTCTTGGCATTCAGAAGTTTGCCTGTTGTATTCTGTATTGCGTAAATTGGACATTTTTAAGGACATTTTTAAACTACAGAGAATGGTGTTGACAGACGTGTGAATAGCTAGCACTTTTGACAGGTAGGTGAAGAGCACCTGCTAATCACGTTTTTTCAATAATTAGGTCTTTATCGCTTGTAAAATTTCGTTTCAATCAGTAAAGACTAAGCCATTGGCTAGGGTTCGGGTTAATATATAAGCAGTAAGGGCAAATCGCAAACGCTGCTACAGTGATCGAAGTCGAGCACACCCAGGCTTCAAGTGCATTACTAGACCGAGGCGCTATAGAAGTCAGTCATTTAGTTAGTTGGCTAATTAGTTAGAGATTTATTTCCGAGTTCAGAGACAATGGATACCTGAGGGTTTTTTACCAATCAATTATACAGATTTTAATTTTCTTTAGCGCCATTATGATAATGCATATGGCATAGGTCGATCAGAGCGAGTGTCACAGTCTATGTCCGCTGTGGTTCGTATTTGCAATTGCATAGATTATGTAGCGCTTTACGAGGGAAAAAACTAGGTCCACAATGACTCAGACTTCCAGACAAAATCGGTTGACTACTTGGTCATCATCGAATCACACGGTTTGCCTCCTCTAGACGCGGTATTTGGCACATTGCCAACGACAGAAGGTCACATCAGCAAGGTAGAAATCGTCCCCTCTCCCCTTCTTCTCTGTCCACGACACTCGACGAATCCTACTCCCCTCCGCACCCAGCTGGGCCGCTGGCACGAATGCGGAATTTCAACGGTAAACAAAAACAGTCGTGATGAGTCACCAACCTCCATATATATATATATATATATATATATATATATATATATATATAGGTGATAATGGACTGGATAGAATAATGGGAGAATCAAAGAAAAAAGCACTCGCGGAAGAATACTACTACTACTACTACCGTTTAATTTTAAATACAAGTATTCGCAGCCTCCTTGCCAACACAGTCCTTTGCTTGTCTCCACGCGATGGATAGATAGACATAGTGCACCTAGATAAACTCGATCCATTCCGTCGGAGGCAGTGAAAAGCAGTCTATTAGTACTCATAGGGTACTTCCGGCACTGCCGGAAGTTGGTCCTTTTATGATCCGTTTTAAACGCCGTCCTTCGAATGGCAGCAAAGAATCTCACCGATTCGCCGATATCATTCTGGTTGCTTTACAGAAATCGTAAAACGTAATCGTTACGAATAATTACAGTTGCCCTGTGTGTGTGTGTGTGTGTGTGAGTCAGAGCGCCTGTTGTCATCTGAAGTTGAACCGATGGACCCTCGTAAAAGTTTCATCCGTTCATTAGCATTCAAAATCAGACCACAGCCAGGGCTAATCAACTATTTCTATACGCACTACCCTCAGTAGGTGAGACGAATTCCGTAAACAGGTACAGACAGACAGACAGACAGACAGACAGACAGACAGAAGGACAGACAGACAGAGACAGACAGACAGATGTATGGCATCATTTACCGATAGGAATAATTCTGTGTCGAATTTCAGATGCAAATCTAGGCAAGAAAGATCGATTACGCGACAATGGAACACCGCTTACGTTGATCTGACTTTGAGATCCGACAATGAGGAGGGATTACACAATCATACATCCCACTACATCGACTGATACCAAGTACATTACAAAACTGGCGCCATAGAAGTTCTTCAGTCAGTTAGATCAGAAGCATTGAAGGCGGCGAGATTGTTAAGCGCATAAGAATGAGCAACTAGTACGTTACTGATTTGTACGAACGCTGTACAAATGAGCAAGATAAGTAGCGTCATTTCACACTTTTCTTGGGGGGGGCGACTCGGGCGAGATAATTTTAGGGAAAATTTTGCAATTTTTGGACCAATTTTGGCAAATTTGCAATTTTATATATTTTGGGCAAATTTTGGCTATTTTAACGATTGTTTGCACATTTAACATTTATTTATTTAATTAATACATAATACATTATTTTCATTTCCTTGGGGGCCAAGTCCCCCTTGCCCTTCTCCCAATGACGCCCCTGAGCAAGATCAAACTTCACTTCTGTCTAATGTCTATTGACGAAGGGGGACAGATGCCCCCAATAATCGGACCAACACACGTGAACTATTTATTCGGGGAGGGGGAGAAGGGCGATTGCCGTACAGTATGAGAAATTGCTCTGAAGCTGAAGATTTTAACTCAATTCTACCCTAATTTTCGAGGTTCCAAATCATCTGCAGTAGTTATGTAACCCCTATTCCGAAATCCTGGATACGCCGCTGCTATTCTCTCAATCTGAATAAGTCTGTGTCCTGTGCAATACCAGATTCGACCCTCATTTCTCCACCCCCCTCCCGACCCCAACGGGAACAAATAAATATATTTGGCATACTCCAGAAACTTGCTTATTCTATAAACTTTCGCCCACTAAAAACTGAAGCATTGCGTCAAAATAGACCCTAACGCCACAGACGTGTTGCTGCAGATGTTAAAAAAAGATCCAACGACGCTACTGAAAAATTCACACAGATTCTAGAGACAATGTACGTCCACTTACCAGTAAAATGCAGATAAGAATCCGGTAAATCCTCGAAACCGCAAAACACGACCACAACTAACATCAGGAGACGCTGAACCCTTGCTCGAACCTCACTAAAGCATAGAGTCCGTTTACGCTCAGACAGCTAATGAATATGCATGCCGCGTGGGACGCGATTTACGCGAATAAACACCATAGAGTCTTATTTTGTTGGCTCATAAGTCATAACCCTACTACTACTACTACTACTGCTACTGCTCCAGAATATGCATTATGCACCCAATCACATCATATGCATGTATTTGAACCGCGGTCTCCATTAGAGGTCTGCATTAAAGATTTGTTTATAGAATAAATTTATGCCTAATTTTGAAATGTTACTCTGTAACAGAAGACTGGTTGTTCATGTTCTGCGGTCGCATAAACAAGCCTGTATTCGCAATTTCGCATGCCCAAACGAGTTACCATTCCAACGTTGACTCTCTTTTAATTAATTGAAATCTAAAGTTCCTGCCTCAAACGCGTGCATACTTACAGTCAGACATCTGTCAGTAAAGTAGGCCGACTGAACTGCCAGTACCTTGTTATCAATAATCAGCCAAAGTACGGTATTTTGGCAAATGCTCCGCAGGGTGCTAGTTGACTGGCTATGGAAAACACGAGCGAGGGGTGGAGAAGTGGGGAAGGAAGAAGAGAGGGCAGTGGCGGCTCCACCGGGGGGGGGCAGGTGGCCCGTGCCCCCTATTGAGAGCCTGCCCCCCAGTGCCCCCCAGTTGGGACCCTATACTTAATGCTACATACATTAAACAACAAATGGTTGGTCCCCCATGGTTAGAAGTTGCCACCCCAACGGTCCTCACACTTGCCAAATCCTAGAGCCGCCACTGAGAGAGGGTGGGAGGGATGGGAGGAGAATCTGGGCTGTAATGTTAGGCATGGACACCGTCCGCTCCTACCGGGCGACCGTTTTATGCACGAACCTTATGCCGTCCATTGAATATGTTACCAGCGTTTCCTGTTTTCTGTATTTTGGCCAGAAGGCATTTTGCATGTTCATGAATCACGTGACTGCTGTCTCGGTACGTAAACGGCAAAATACAGTAAAAAATACCCAGTATTTCCTCCATCGGCGTAGCCAGGGATTTGATTGGGTGGGGGGTGGGGGTGGGGGGGTAATCTTGACTAGTCAGTCATTGCTATTTCAAAATCAAAGCATGTTAATGTCCCACATGTGAACAAGACATCAAACTTTCAAGTAGACTGGTTTTTTGGCAGGGGGTAAATATACCGATATACCCCCCCCCCCGCCCCAGTCGCTATACCGCTGATTTCCTCACGAAATGTCTGGTCGAGGTCCGTGAAATTAAATATATTGTAAAATTGTATGTAATAAAAGAAAAACACAACATTTTAGACAATTCTAATATGATTATTATATTAAAATTGTCTTAACCCCTTAACTGGGGATCCCGGATATATCCGTCCATTTTGCATTGAGTTACAGTTAAATACACGGTTAAGGGGTTAAATGAGGAACCTTGTTTATTTATGATTGAAACAAGGTTCCTTATTTTACAAGTTACAACCGTATTATTTACTACGATATAAATCGAGCTCAAAATTGTAAAAAAAATCTTACAAAAATCCTATAATATATGAAATGAGACGAATGTACTTAAGGGAAAATCGCACGCCGTGCCGTCAGCTTTTGCAGCACGTCTTGTTCTGCTGCTTCCGAGCCCTCGAACGAAGCGCCGGGTCCGGGCAGCCCATCCGGACTTCCGCACCGGATTCCCGGTGGTTGACGAGTATCTTCTTAATTAGAGTTTCGAAAACCTCTTCGACGTTCGTTGAGTTCTTCTTGGCGGAAACCTCGAACAGTGGAATGTCGAATTCGCGAGAGAATTTCTAAAGTAAATCAAAAAACGTCATCGCATCACTGTAAAATCGAGTAAAGACCATCTACCGGTATTAATCTACCGGTAGATTTTGGTTTGAGAGGGTAGACTCCAGACATTCTCGCGCCAAAACCTGACCTACCATTTTCTACGGCATTTTAAGACAATTAACAACAACACAGAAAGCGCAGCACAACGTAGACAAAGCAGATCAGAGATAAGAGCGGCATCAGATGATGATGATGGTGATGATGACTACTACTACTATGATGATGATGATGATGATGATGATGATGATGATGATGATGATGATGATGATGATGATGATGATGATGATGATGATGATGATGATTATGAGTTCTGACCGTAGCTTCGTCGTAATCTACTTGTCTTTTATCGCTCAGATCGCTTTTGCTGCCGACAACGACAACTGCGATCTTCTTATCGGCGAACTTATCTAGCTCCATTAACCAGTTACGAACGTTTTCGAATGAAACCTAAAATCAGAAGAAAAGCAACGATGAGCTGAATGACACCGCGAGAATTTCAATTGTAGCAGTAGGCTAAAGGGAAAAGACTAATGGAAGACCAAGGAGGATGCTATTGGACTGGATGATGGAAACAGATGCACAGCGTCACAAGACTTAGTGCAGAAATCAAAGAAGAAGCAAGATGCAGAGAGGAATGGAAACAATGGAGCCCTGAACCTGTCACAGGACAGAGAGCAGGATGATGATGATGATGATGATGATGATGATGATGATGATGATGATGATGATGATGATGATGATGATGATGATTACATACTGTTCTAGGGTTGTTCTTTAAGCTGCTTTGCAGAGTATGCCATATTGATGTCTTGCATTGTGTATATAGGCTATATATATATATATATATATATATATATATATATATATATATATATATATATATATATATATATATATATATAGTGAGTGTGTGGGTGGGGGTGGGGGCTCGGGCGCTGAGGACATCATCATGGAACAGCGTCAAAATGAGCGACAAGCAAAAAAGGTCATCACTAGTTTTTCGAGAGAGTCGCAACATAACATCGTGTCGGTGAAATTAATGACGAGCAAAAAAAACGTCACGAATTTTTAAGACTTGTCAGAGGCCCGCTGGCCCTTCTGCACAGGGGCCCGGAATTTCTCTCGGCGGGTCTGGTAGTAGTAGTAGTAGTAGTAGTAGTAGTAGTAGTAGTAGTAGTAGTGGTGGTGGTGGTAGTAGTGCAGTAGTAGTAGTAGTAGTAGTGGTAGTAGCAGCAGTGGTGGTGGCAGTGGTGGTGGTAGTGGCAGTGGCAGCAGCAGCAGTAGCAGTAGCAGTAGCAGTGGTGGTAGTAGCAGTAGTAGTAGTAGTAGTAGTAGTAGTGCAGCAGTAGTAGTAGTGGTGGTGGTGGTAGTAGTAGTAGTAGTAGTAGTGGTAGCAGTAGTAGTAGTAGTAGTAGTGGTGGTGGTAGTAGCAGTAGCAGTAGTAGTAGTAGTAGTAGTAGTAGTAGTAGTAGTAGTAGTAGTAGTAGTAGTAGTAGTAGTAGTAGACCTTGTCGGTTATGTCGTAGACAATGAGGACTCCGTGTGAGTTTCTGTAGTAGCTTGTCGTTATCGTTCGAAATCTTTCCTGTCCAGCCGTGTCCCACTAAACAAACATTCAACAAACACAGTACATATAGGCCTATACTCATCCTACTCCCTAATTCCCTAATTTATATAGCTCCTTCGTTTGAATGCAGCTAACCTCCCACCGGCGTGGTTCGAACATTTTGGCTTCTAGACTTCTAGACTAAATGTCCCAGACCCCAGTCCGCCCCCAGCCTCCCATCTCTTCCCTAATAGAGGACCCATATCTTATCTCTGCGTTCAGCGTCCAGGCGCGGGCCTCCGTCGGAAAATGGAATGGGAGAGAATAGAAAACGATGAAAGAAAAGAAATGTTTGAATCAGAATTATCTTACTTCTCTGCGTAGACACGAGGTTGGGGGGTGGAACGCGGGGCTCTATTCTGGCTTGGATGGATCGTGGGATTTGCGCAGAGCCGCTACGAAATTTTCCTGGGGTGGGGTTGAGGAAAGGTATGGTGACAGGAAGATAAACTAGATAGTATAGATACAAAACGCATTTCTACTGGTTAAAATCAATTAATTAAACCACTGGCGTAGGGCCGTATAGTCTATAGGCTAATCATTAGCCTAAGTCCATGCATGATAGAACGGACGCGAAAAGCATAGGCTATACTGAAAAGCACTGCTTGGGCATGCACTGCACTGGACGTTTAGCCGAGGCAATGGCTAGACAACATCCCACTCCACCCCACCCCACCCAACTCCACCCCACCCAACCCTAGCCAACAACATTAGACACTTACGATCTGCAGTTTAACTCGTTTTCCATCGATAACAAGTGTTCGGATTTTCTACAACGGAAACGTTCAATGCAGTACCATAAGATATAAAGTTACCCAAATTTACGAATTGTATACAACAATTCCTCAAAAAATAATAGCGGCCTATAATCACTGGCTTAAGTCTGTATGAAAAAGTGGGAGTCCATACCCTATACCTTCCCTGGTAGCCTCTAGAAAAACTCACGGATGCCCGGCATAGGCGGATTTAGAGTTTAATATTTGGGTAGGCTAGCATGGGGGTCTGGGGGTTCCACCCAGCACGAGGTGTTTGGTTGTCACATTTTTCGGTGGACAAGCCAAAAAAGGTCAGTTCGTATATATTTTTGAGTCGACAAGCAAAAAGGTCATTTCCTATATATTTATGGTCGAAAATTTCAAGGGGTGCAGATCTGCACCCCAGCCTCGTCTTCCAGGGGTGCGCTGCACCCCCTGCACCCCCACTTCGTAAGGGGCCTGCCAGTTCTAATTCCTAAGGGTATCAATCGATGGTACTCCAAATCCATCCGCAAAAGACTAGGTCATTGTAGAGATCAGTCGGTCGAAGTACTCATTGTACTAGTTAAGATCTTATGGTTTAATTAATTAGGTCGACTGAAACTCTGAAAGTATTCAATATTAGTATTGCAGTATGCTAGAAATATTCAATCGCAGACGACCAGTTTGCTTACAAAATCGACGCCAATCGTCGGAATAAAACCTTCTGTGAAAACGTCGTCCTGCGAATTAAAGAAAGTACAACTTTACCAAGAGTTTTACCCAGGCCTATTATAGGGGAGAGATTTCCCCCAAAACCTCAAACTCCCCCACCAAATCCCAGCACTGACACAAATGTTTGCATTGAACCGTGTCTCTTCCCCTCCAGCCAAGTCAATTTCCCCCCACAAGGCCTGTGATCTGGATAAAACACTGGCTTTATTTAAAGTTTTTAAACGCTTTAGGTCTACTATTAACTACAGTGGGCCTATTTAATCGTATAAACCTATGTCATCAACATGACGTTGAGTAGCCATGACAGAAGGGGCAAAATCCGCCTAATTTGACTGCGAAAGTTTAGTCTTCCGCCTAAGTTGGGCCTAAGTACTGTAAGGTCTATGTGCAAGAGACGGAATCGCCGGCCTTTTGTGTGGTTTGATAGAAAAAAGCTGGTTACCGCAAATCGTAAGAGAAGACACGATTTTCCGACGCCAGAGTCACCGATCAGCAACAGCTTAAACAGGTAATCGCTATCGAAAAACAAAATATTATAGGCCTATATTATTCATCGATTTTCGAGACCTTTAAGATAATAATAATAATAATAATAATAATAATAATAATAATAATAATAATAATAATAATAATAATAATAATAAAAAGCGTAGTAGTAATAATAATAATAATAATAATAATAATAATAATAATAATAATAATAATAATAATAAAAGCAGTAGTAGTGGTAGTAGGCCTATTATTGGTTATGGTGGCAGCAGCAGTAGCAGTAGCAGCAGCAGTGGCATATTAGCAGCAGTAGTAGTAGCAGTAGTGGTGGTAGTAGTAGCAGTAGTAGTAGTAGTAGTAGTAGTAGTAGTAGTAGTAGTAGTAGTAGTAGTAGTAGTAGTAGTAGGATCTGTCCTGTGTCATGACTTATAACCATTGTGTTCCATTTGACCATTCGTTCAAATGACGACCTTAGGAGCTCAAATACTTCACCAAGTTCTTAAATGTTAGGCCTAATGTCTAGTAGGCCTACTGGTAATACAGCCGTAGATAATACATACACGGACGGCGAGCAGCTTAGATCAAGCCTACGACACCTGTCTAGGCCTAACTCGCCCAACGGATCAGGCCAACAGGCATAAAGCGAAGCGCCTAAAGTTAAACGAAAGTAGAGGTACCGGTAGGCCTTCCTCAAAAACTCAATTTCATTGTAATGATTGCTTTCTCTCTGCAGTCAGTTACTAGCAGAATCTGGCAAAGTTGTTTCTTAAAGTTAATCCGTAGTAAGGTACTCGATACGCAGCGGTAAAATTTCAGACAAGTAATCTTACTATTGAGCGTCCATCTTCTGTCGTTTGTAAACACCGGTCGTGTCTCATGTCTTACCTTGACAACAGAGGTCGCCACACACAAAAAAATAAACAAAGACGTCTTTGTCTAGCGTGATCGCGCGTCCGTGGTTTTCATTCGCTAGGTGGCAATAATTTATGTAGCGCCTGTACTTTGTTTGTGGTGAATGCTGAAATTAAGTGATGTCGAGGCACAGATCTTCGTAATTTTCCTCTCATAAAATGATTTGAGACGACGATTCTTGCCAGTTGCAATAATCCCCAAATCACCAGACATCTGTTGTGGACATTAGGTCAGAGATATATGTATGAATCGACCACACAAAGCGACGCTTTTTGAACTTACTGTGCGGAAATAAATAGTGTTTTATTTGAACTTCAAGTCTTAATTGGCCTGAAATTTAGAACCATTCTGTTAATATATAGACTATTATCCAAGATCAGAGGAGTCTATAGACTTCTCCTTTTAGGCACGCATCAGTCTTAGTTCTTCAAAAATCGCAGCGACAGCACTGGTTTCCATAATGAGTTTACTGCACTATGTGTAGAATTTTTTAAAAATCAATCATTATTTGAATTTTTAATGAGAGTAAATCGACGGCATGGTGGTCGGCGACAGACACTATAAGCACACGGACGAGGGTCCCGTCAAGAACGTCCGAAGGAATCGCAGTCCGCCGAGGAACGCAGAGGACGGAAGCGTTGCCCCCGGGACCAGCAACAATGACAGCGCCGACGGTAAACACAAAGGCCGAAAATTTACCCTCTTCCCTTCAACCCCTTTACCACCTCAATCGTTCACGGACCCTCCCAATTCACGGACCCCTAGTCAACGGACTTCGGTAGAGTTTCGCAGCAGGCGAACCATGAATATAAACAAGGGGTTAAAAGTTTATCTACAGATATTTGGAGGACTTCGTTCCCAGAATTTTATTTTGCATTATAGTTTCTCGGATGCTGAGAGGTGTTTTATATCAATGTGCTATAACAATTGAAGAATGTGCGAAATTTTACTGGTTGGTGCCGATTGAGACGATGATCATACTGTTAACCGTGGCTAATGTTGCATTCAAATGTGATGTAACAATATTTCTGTAGCAGCTCTTGTGAAGAATCACTCAAATCATTGCTAAGACTGGAGATTATATATTTTAAAATTTGTGGTGCTTATTACAGTTTATGTAGTCAGGCATGAGGAGAGGTGTATAGTATTTTTGTGGTCTGTAAAACTTGAGATACAAGAAACCAGCTATCTCTAGACCCCTCTTATCTCTCGATCGATTTTGTAGACATTTGACAGAGAATAATTTTCTGAAAGACTTTGTATAGCATCATTTCAAATGGCTCACCATTTTTCGTGGCATTTCGAATGCTCTAGAATAAAATTGAGGCAGATTATATTGACAATTCTAGTACAGTTTGACTTGACTAAGCTGGGGACACACGAAAATGTGGTTTTAATTTGTTTCATCACTCTTCTGAATTTTGCATTTCAGCCTACTTTAGCACTAGTCCTTGCATTGTCCAATGTCAAACAGGGTTTCAATTGCATAGTATTGTTGTGGTCTATAAAACTTGAGATACAAGAAACCAGCTATCTCTAGATAGGCCTGAGGAGAGGGGGTGCGGCCAGTACTTGACTTTCATGCATTTTTATTAATGACATGTGATTGCAATTGTTTCATCTGTAATTTAGTTTAGTAGCATGTAGAATTTTGTCATCGTTTTCTGGTATTTGTCCCTGCTTCTGTAGATTGCGCCGTTCGCGAAGGTCCCGAATACCAGGCAACGATACCAGAATTCAATCCAAGTAATTATCTTGCTTCTATTTTCAAAGTTTAAAACCTATATATAACTGACTTTTGATTGGCATTTTGAATTGTCATTTTAGAACCACTTGTGATTGATATATAAATGCCTTTTGCAGTAGAAGACAAGATTGTCGCTATCTTTTTGTTCATAAAATGAATGGTAAATTATTTATTATTTGAGACTTTTGGCTCTCTATCAAGTGAAATTGATTTTTATTGTGCTATCAAAAATTTCTCTTGCATCTGCTCTTGGCTATTTTGGTTACTATCAAGTTGGTAAGTGTTACATTCTTCAAGGCACTGGTCAAATTAGACAGAGATGGTTTAAGGAAAACACTTCTAAACCAGAGATGATCAATTCTGTTGCATGAGTTTATATGAAAATGGGCAGATGCAGTGTTTTATACAGGCATCATAGGGGAATTCCCCTCCCCAAAAACCACAGAAATCCTCCCCTCCCAAAAAATTCCTGGACTGACACACATTTTTGCATTGAACTGTGTCTCTTCTCCATCAAGTCAATTTACCCCCTCCCTCCAAAGGGTCTGAATAAAACACTGGGCAGATGTGATTTTGCAGGAGCCCCTTTTATTTACAGGTAATCAGCCGCTGAAACTTGCCCCCGACTCGTCTTATGCCACGATGCTTTGGGCCCCAAATTCAAAGACGTTAGATGCCAAAGGTAAGGCCAAATATGTCATCTGTGAAATTTACCTTCAGCTTCTGTAACATGTTTGTTTTGTTCGTGTATTATTATAGTCTTTCTGTATTTGTGGGGGACAGGGCAGGGTGGAGTAGTGGTAGGATACTTGACACCCAACTGGATGGTAGCGGGTTCAAATCTTACCTCTAACCACTGCATAGCTACCTTGGGCATATTGTTCACCCCTTAATCTCTCCACACTTACGTCTCTTCACTTTGTCAATGACTTAACATATATGTTAACCTTAACCATGTGATTATAGTAAGTTTTACATCTGATCATATTATTTTGATTGGCTTTATTTTACTTGTGTTTCAGTTGATTTATATGTTCGCATTGCTCGGGAAAAGTATGGCTACGATGAGGAACAGGTAGGCACCATCAGATTAGTCGACTTAATCATGATTCTGTAATTTTGTGAATTGGCAAAACTCGGTTTCATTAGCAAGTAGCTGTGCTTCAAGGACATTGGCAAGAATGCAGTTTCTGATGCATTTCTATATGTACGCTTGTACAGGTGTGCATTGTGTGCAGGTGAAATTCAATTATTCACCTGTGAATAATTGTTAAAATAGTGAAGATGTTTTTATGTTGAAATGTTTGTTTTGGCCATTTGCTTTGGCACAATTAAGGATGGATAGCAATAGTGACCCAAAAAGAATTGTCATATACAAATTGAAAGGGAAAAGAGTTGTGGGACAACCAAGAGAAGATGGGTGGATAGTGAGACAACCAAAAGAAGATGGGTGGGTAGTGGGACAACCAAAAGAAGATGGGTGGGTAGTGGGACGACCAAAAGAAGATGGGCAGATTGCCTTCATGAGGACGTGAAAGCCAGTGGAAGGATGTTGTAGAGAAATCAGTGCCTGGAAACAGATAATGGATGATGAAATGACTTGGCATGACATGACTTGGCATGACATGGATTGTTTTAGGCTCTGGGGCTGCTCTTCTGGCATGGCCACAACGTCGACCGGGCGGTCGCCGACCTTCCGAACTTCACTCCGGTTCCCAATGACTGGACGGTGGAAGACGTCGTTCTGTTCGAACAGGCCTTCCACTTCCACGGAAAGAACTTCCACAGAGTCCATCTTATGGTGAATCATCTTTTTAAAATTGTTAATTAACCCCATTAACCGTGTATTTAACTGTAACTCAATGTAAAATGGACGGATATATCCGGGGTTCCCAGTTAAGGGGTTAACGTCGGCAGACAACGGCGATATCTGTCTCTCAAGTTTTCTGATTTTGTTACTTTCCTACGGCCGTGAAAAGACTCGGTGACTTATTACTGGAAGTTTTGTGATAACTTTCAGCTGCCTGACAAGAGCATTGGAAACCTTGTCAAGTACTACTACCTATGGAAAAAGATCCAATATCGTGTGAGCGTTCTGGATAAACGCGCCCAAGGAACGGGGTCGCAGTGCAAGAACGGAGGGTAGCCAGTTTCACTCCACTGTTTCATTTGACTCCAGTTTTGCAGACAAATCTCAATTTAGCCTGTTTCATTTAGTAACAAGTTGTTAACTGGTAGCATCCTCATTCAAAATTACATGTTATGTTACGTTACATGTATAGACACTCTATTCGTTTGTGATGGCCAAAGTGTGTCTACATTGGCAGTTGTTTTGAACTGTTTGTTGCTGTTTCTATGTTTGTTTAGTGATAAGGATGCAGTTGAAGACAGTGACAGTGACTTTGAAAGTGCCAAGGAGCCGTTGGTTTGTATAGATGCTCATAGATTTCTCTAATTTCTCACTTAATTACTCACTCACCTGATATATTGTTTGTTGGATTTGAAAAGCCCCATCGAACAATATCCAGTGATGTAGAACCAGTTTTATGGGGGCATATAATGGCGAGGGTGGTGTTGGTGATAGGTAAGGTTACCATTTCTCCCTTTTGGAATACAGATCTGTCTGTAGAGATAAGTATGTAAATCGATGCCTGATTGCCTTAAGACTAAAAGAAAATTTCCTTTTTGCCTATTCTATGATTTATTCATCTAGACGATTGTAGTTCTTTTGAGTACAATTTTTTAGTAAGACGGTTCTGTCTGATGTCAAATTGCTCGAAATTGTCTTGGCTTTTGAGCAGAAAGAGGACGCGACCGTGGAACCAGTCTCGGCGGTCGGGCAGAGCAAGGTGGAGGCACACGGCAGACTCCGTAACAAGCACAAGCCTCCGCCCGGCATCTACATAAACCACGACGACCTGAAGGTGGTCGCCGCGAATCTACACGGCAGTCAGACGGACTTCCTCAAGCCGCTGGAAATCGAATTCGATTCTCTGAGACGCCGTGTAGGGGTCCATCCATATATTACGCGCGCACCGAGGGGGAAAATAGGGGGGTGTTGGATTTTGCGTATGTACGGTGTGCGTTGAAAATATGCCTTTTTTGTGTACGTACTATATGGATGAGCCCTAGGGTTGTGTTAACCTGTTGTCACTCGTCTTACCTAATTACTCATATTGAATGCTTGGCTCCCATGGTCCCCATTGAGGGTGACATTCTTCATGAAATATAGCTGACCCACATGCTTAGAAGTTGCCACCCCAATGCCTTCCCCCCACTTTACAAATCATGGATTCGCCACTGCTATTAATTATTACTTGAGATTCAGTGCTTTGATAGTTGGAGCATTTATTCAATCAATCAATTAACTTCTATGGCGCCGCCACTATCATAATACCTGTGGCATCAGCCGATGGTATGCCTAATCATTGAATGATTTCTTGCAAGAAGTGGTTATGCTATGTTGCATAAGCTTTGTTGCACAAATGCATAGAGGCAAACCTACTCTTATGTTGTATCAAAGAGA
The DNA here is from genome assembly GCA_018105865.1 of Metaphire vulgaris. NCBI lineage: Eukaryota > Metazoa > Annelida > Clitellata > Crassiclitellata > Megascolecidae > Metaphire > Metaphire vulgaris. The sequence goes on from CM030856.1 coordinate 12,828,058, forward strand.
TAATCGAGCAACATTGATGCCATTCTGTTCTGTCTCTCTGTCTCTCTCTCTAATGTGTCATTGTTTAATACAGGTTGTTGCCAACAAACAGGAATTGGCTTCCTACAAACAGCGCTTATCTTCAAGCATCGACACCTTTAGACCTGTACAGGTAATTAAATTCATCAGGTGCAAGTTCAATCATTTCACCTTTTGGTCGTTAAGTTTTTTGTAAAGTCAAAAGTTAAAGCAGTGCTTTAGACTCCTACTGATTTTCTTGATAAGTCTTGTTTGTATTGAGGTAAGGACTGCTGTGGCACCATAAGAATTTGAACCTTGTAACTGGAAGGTTGCGGGTTTTAAAATGGTAGATTGCAACAGATGCATATCGTTGCGATGGATGGCAGACATTTTGAGTAATAATTAACTCCATGGCGCTAAACAGTGGTGGTTCCACGTCAGTTTCATTGTCAGTGTAAGTGTCTTTGTCTGTGTCTCGGTGTCTATGTCAGTGTTGGCGTGTCTGTTTTAGTGTCTGGGCCAGTGTCAGGGTGTAAGTGTCAGTGCCACTATGTTTGTGTCAGGTTCAGTGTCAGTGTGTCAATGTCAGGGTGTGAGTGTCAGTGTCCATGTCTATGTCAGTGCCAATGTGTCTGTGTCAATGTCAGTGTGTCATTGTCAGTATCAGTGCCATTGTCAGGGTGAAAGTGTCTGTGTCAAGGTCAGTGTCAGTGTGTGTGTGTGTCTGTGTCAGGTTCAGTGTGTCAGTGTCAGACGTATGTTGCTTAGCAACCCGGAACCTCTTGCCATCTAATTGTAATAATAATAATTATGAATTTCTATAGCACCAGTTCTAAAACCCAGAAGGTATCGAACGATGGTACTCTGCAAAATATCACGTCATTTCAGAGATCGATCGAAGTGCAAAGAGAAATAAACAGTTTGCTTAATTAATGCATAGATTCTAGATCAAATTTCATTTTATTTCTTTGGTGTTTTTCTTTTCTCCAGGCTGAAATTCCAATTATCCAGAAATGGACTCATTCAGAACTGCTTCTTGCTGTTCAAGGTCACCTTATTATTTGTTTACCTGCAGTTCACGCCCAAATATTTTCCAATTACTAATTAATTAAAATTAATTGTACGGTTTACATAATTTGAATAGTTTTCACAGTATATCCATTAGTAATGTTACTACAGTGTAATACATTTGTTGCATTGACAATGCAGTATGGTTAGGGCTCATCCATATAGTACGTATGCAAAAAAGGCATATTTTCAACTCCCTTCCCGGTTTCCACAGCATACGTAAGCAAAATCTCCTCATTCCAACCACCCCGTTCCACCCTCAGCACATACGTACTATATGGATGGACCCTTATCTTGACTTTGAGTGAGTTTCCTTATGTGCCACTTTACAGGTGTCCGAAGGTATGGCAGAAATTTTGCAGCGATCGCCGAGGTTCTTGGAAACAAGACAGAACACCAAGTCCAGAACTTCTTCTACAGTTATCGAGTTCAGTACAACCTCGATGGAGTTCTGCGGGAGTACGAGGCTGAACGCGAAAAGGAGAGCGGGGGATAACAGAGGAGGGTCCAACTGACGTGAGAAAATCACGATTCTTATTCACTCGAGTTTTATGCTTTATACACTGGGAGTAGTACTGTAATTATCTTTGATAAGGGCTCATCCATATAGTACGTATGCAAAAAGCATGTTTTTCAAACCCCTGTTTGCACACTGTACATACACAAAATCTCCTAAATCCAACCCCTCCCCGCGTACGTACTATATGGATGGACCCTATCATAATTATCAGGGCTTCACCACTGTTTTCACTGCTGGTATTTTGTAGTATAGGATTGAATATTTCAGTCATTATCAGTGAATTTTAGGTGTATTTTTAAAGTGATCTGTACTATTGCAGGAGATACCTGTTATGGCGTACCAGAGTGTGGAGTTTTGAAATAATTCATGAAAAAATAATGTATTAGCTGTATATAATTTTGTGGTGAAATATTTGGTTATACAATAATTACACGCCGTGTCTGACCCCCCAACCCTCTGATTCACTGGGTCGACCCTCCAAGCTTTAGTCAAGAGGATGTCATAACCAGGAATTGATGTTCAAAATGGCAATTTCATTTTCAGATGGACGTGGATGGACCGTCAAGTGAACGAGCTAATCCATCGTCCTCACCCCCTCCGCCGCCACTGATGAAACAGTTTTCCAGCGAAAGGAGCGGCCACCACCAGCCGGAAAGCATCCACAAGCCTCCAGTTCTACACCAGGCAGTCAAGTAAGTATGTTTATTTTGGCCATCAAAATCTGGATTTCTGTAGAAAAGAACACAGTACAAGACCAGATGGATGCATTGTGTTTTAAGGAGCTTTCATTTAGGGTCCGTCCATGTTGTACGTACACACTAAGGGGGCATGGGTTGGATTTAGGAGATTTTGCATCTGTATGGTGTGCAACGGGGCCTGAAAATACGCTTTTTTTTGTGTACGTACTCTGTGGATGAGCTCTTAATATATCCAATTTGGGTTTGACTTTTCCGAATTAAAATTGATATTTTTAGAAGCACGCCCCTCAGTGGACGAATGATCTTGCACCAGCCACCTCCGCTGTTCAAGCACGGAACCAGTGTCCTTTCGACTAACGTCGCAACGACCAAATGAAGTCAGTGACAAACGAAACATGTCAAAATGTCGAGTTGAATGAAGAATCTCCGTAGGAACTGATGGCTGTCTCGTGCATTGTCATCTTAAAATTCAGGCATTTAGCTTTTGTCTTGAAGCTGACGCGATGTGCTTGTCCTATTCGGCACGATTTGTAAGAGTTGAAATTATGGCATCTCTGCATTCAGTCATAGACTCCATAACAAAGTTATTTTATTGTTGATCATTTTTTGATAAAACTTAAAGAAATGTTCATAGCTGATTTTTTTGGCCAAGATGTTTGGCCCTTTCTGTGTGTTTGTGTGTGTGTATATATATATATATATATATATATATATATATATATATATATATATATATACACACACACACACACATATTAATTAAAGGCACCATTGACATGACTTAAGTTAATTTTTATCTACAATATTCAATATATAGATATTATGTCACTGATAATTTAAATGATAATTAAATTGTTGTAGAATTGTGTGTGAAGCAAAATATTGTGGGATTTCACTTGCAGTGAATTGGTAATTACATTTATCGCTACCTAGCTTTACGCCGTTGATTTGTTTGATTTGATTATTACGAGTGCTAGACAACTCTTTTGAACATATGTTCAGTGTTCTAGTGTTTTTTGTCTGTGCTAAAAGTTAAAGTATGTGGTGGCAAAACTTTCATAGGCTTAGAGTTTTTAGTCGGTAGTTGACTTTATTTTTGTGCCGCGATTGTCGTGTTTATTATGCATGCAAAATATTTTGGATTTTTTATTTGACTTTTGTGTTCAGAAATCAGTGTAATTTTTGTACCCATGTTTAATAATAAATGAATATCGAGGAACATTTGTCGATTTTACTCAGCAATGTTCAGCGGCACAGCCAGAGTTAAGGAGGAACAGGAGTGACAGCCATCGGTTGGAGAGCAACTCCTCTACCTGATTGCAAGAGGCGAACCCAGGATTCCAGAATGGAGGAGGCACTTACACATTTTTCGGCCCAAAAAATTCTTGACGAGCAAAAAAGGTTGCCGTCTCAAACGCTTTAAAGTCTACTGTCCCCTAATCCCCCACTACTCAACCGGTTTTGGACGAATCTCACGATTGGTCATTGGTCCGATCCAAATAGGGGGGGGGGCGCCATTTGGGCGATAATAGATTCTGAACCCTGAACTCTAGAACATCAGTGTGACATTTTAAAAGCCAATCACCTACTTCTATTTATTTCACATACTCCCTGCAATGGTATTTACAGTAATTCATTCTGCTATACAACCTTTTCCGGAAGGGTTTCTACAGGTTCAAAGGGTTCAACCATAGCCTTGTAACCCGCCCTGTGTTATGATAAACCTGCAGGTGGTGTTTGGCAGGTGCGGGGCAAAAATCACCTGTAAGCAGCGAACGTTTGCCGAATATAACGTCTTGTTTTCTTCGGCCGCAGAATTGTCAAGGTTGTATTCCAGTGTAACACACTCACTTGTACGACTTAGCATCAGTCTCATTGTTACTTGATTGCCCCACACAATTCCAAGGGATGGCATTCTTCTTTCAGTCGAGGAAAAGGAATTTGATTCAACGATGTCGGACACCTACAGTCAACATTCATCATATTGATAACTGGTTCAGGTCTAAATCACCTTTAGGCACCATTTATAATTTGATTACTGTACTTCATTAATGTCTTTAGAAATACTGAAAACAGAAAAGTAGATTAAAATGAAAGAGATCACAAGTCTACTGGAAAAAATACAAACTAGAAAAATGCAATTTGATGAAACTGCACTGAAATAATTAGCTGACAGTGGCGTAGCCAAGGAGGGGTTTTAGGGGTTATACCCCCTTGGTTGTCTAACCCAAATTTTTTTATTGCATATTGTATTATTGTTTTGATATGTATATAATTCACTTAATCAAGCACAAAATAATAGTTGCAAACTTTTTTGTTTTTGCTTGTCAGAATTTTTGAAGTTGCAAATTATGGGACATAACCCCCCTTTCCGAAATCCTGGCTACGCCACTGAGATGAAACATATTAGATTCAATGGGTCACAGGACCGTATGCATGCCAAAAGCTGCACATGAAGAAATATGAGCTTGTCAACAAGTTCTTTCTCTCAAATTGTAAACTGAAATTTCAACAACCCTAACTCTTCCCAAAATTTCATAAAATCTGATAGAAAGGTTTGCCAAAAGAGACTAAACCAACAATGATTGATACACATTGCAACAAACCTGATTGACGACAACGATCGGAATTCTGAAATCGTTACTGAGCCGAGATAAAAGCGCGCCCACTGCACTCAACTGCCTGGCCCGCTTCACAAGGTCAACCTCGACCAGACTGGAACGAAAGACTGCGGCCAAGGAATCGATGATGACCAGCTTGACTTTACCAGACCGCAGGAGAAACGGAATTTTTTGTGATATGCATTTCCAGAGATCATCCTAAAAATAGAATGTGTAGAAGGAATAATAATCATAAAGTACGGATAAAAGCCAAAAGGAAATCAAATCAAAGGGAAGAAATAATACAAATTTTAAAATATAGATGATACATGATCAATTAGATCTCTGATAAAGAACTCGATTATAACAAAAACTTGGCTATTACTGAAGAGGTGCATTATATATATAATATTATATATATTATCCTATATATAATATATATAGCCAATGGAAAAACAGTGGAAAGCAATTGTATTGAGAAATTGTTGGCATGTGGTACATTAGTCAATCCATTTGGGATCCATCCATAATTATAGTACATAAGCACTGAGGGGGGTTGGATTTTGGATATTTTACGTATGTACGGTGTGAACAACTGGGGGTAGGGAGGTTCAAAAATGTCTTTTTAGGGTATGTATTACATGGATGAGCCCTTGAGAAGTTTTAAGCAAGATGGCACTACCACATCAGCTGAATGTTCAATGTAAACGTTGTCCATGAGAACAGAGTTGACGACAGAAGGACGCGCTTTGTGCAAGACATCGATCATCTGCTTCAGACGACGACTAGGAAATGCGTCCTCTGTACAGACATAGATGGCGCCTGCGAAATGACAAGCATCAAATGCAAAAATGAGCCTATGATTGTCAACAGGTCTAAATGATGTTCTGAAAAAAAACATAGAAAGTCTACTCCGGTCAATAAAGCAATCAAAGAGTACTGATATATATATATATATATATATATATATATATATATATATATACATATACATATACATACGGAACATTATCTGTATATATCGGTATATTGTATTCTTAAATATAACTACATCAGTACTCCAATTCAAAATTGCTAGTTTTATATTTTTTAGTACTAAAATTCTGTTCTCGGTACTTGGTTAGATTGGAATAATAGTACCCCCAAAGAAATGCCTACAGCACCCCTTTGCATATATGACTTATACACAGGGCAGCAACCATGGGCGCCCACAGAAATATTTCCAGGGGGCAAAAAACAACGGTCACCGTTAATATTGGTCAAAAGTCAAAACATAGTTAGTTATAAAAATAGATTTGCATTTTCCAGGGGAAGTGACCCTCTAGCCCCAATGTGTGGGTGTCCAAGACAGCAACCCCAGACATTACCAGAAAACCTGCCATCTTTGACCTAATTAATATACATTAATGTTCTTGCTTTCTTCAATCTTTGACCTTATTACCGGTAATAATATATATCCCCATTCTCTCCCTACCTGCTTCTAATCCTCCCATTTCTACAGGCATCTGGACTGTGAGACAGAGCTGAAGGCATAATTGCGTCTTTCCACTCGCACTTTCACCGGATATTTCGGTCAAAGCCTGTGACAGAACGCCTCCTGTAACGACGTCAAAGAAGAGCAAGGCACAAGTACAGTGTACAGAAAGCAAGAGCACAGGCAACAGTCTTGAACAATTCTTCGAAACCATGGGCTCTGGCCCATACCAGACACAAAATAAATATTAGAACTTAAATATTAGAACTTAAAAATAAAACGAAATAAGTAAAACCTTTGAGAAAGTGGTCCAAAAGATGGCAGCCAACAGACAGACGTTTGCTTTCAAATTCTGGCAACAAAGCTTTTGAGTTCCTCCAAAGATCAAAGGCTAAAAATAGGATTCAACGTCATTTTACAAAGAAATATATATATATAATTGATATAAAATCCGCTTTATAAATAATCTAGATTTTCAAAGAATATTCTAACAGTAAATCTTCAAGCCACTGTCACAAACGTTATTCGCGTCTTACATCAATACAGTACGACGTTTCACGTCCTTAAAAATCTGAATCGGTTTATAGCGCTAGATAAATTAACAGATCGGTCAGATTGGTACCTGTGACCATTGGCAATCGAGGAACGGCGTTTGCTGCCGTCTTCTGCAGAACTAGGACATCGCTGCTCGAAAGACGGGTCAACCGGACCAGATCGGACGCCGAGAGGCTCAGAACATGCGACAGATCGGTTATATGCGCTAGATAAATAAAGAAAATATCCACACACACCATATCACTATGACACACACTATGCGTGTTTTATAAATAAATATAAAAATAAATAAATAATAGGACAGTGTCTACCTTTCTTTAGAGCAGCAATTATTCTCGGATGAAATTCAAATTCGTTGACGTTGGCCATTTTTTATTCGGAAAATTAGCATTTAACGTAAAAACCGCCTAAAATATGAGTTTATTTTTCGGAGGGTTTATTTGCAACTTCGACCTGGATAAATTGGATAATCTATAATTGATGTTGGAGATACATGACGTCATCATATTTGGCCATCTGGCGGTGGACTATTGCCTGTTTATATAAATATAAATCCTCCGTCCTAAGATTCAGACACTTCCCACAGAGCCGGCGCGTGACTTTCGGTGGCCCCCTGCAATTTTTACGAGAGCAACGTTTTTGAAATGTCTTGACGAGCAAAAAAGTTTATCCGTATATAATAATAATGTGATTTATTGAAAATATTGTGATTTTTTTGTTATATATTGCTGCCTCTTCAAATGGCCTGACGAGCAAAAACAAAACAATTGCTACTTAAGAACTTAAGAATAAGAAAAATTAAAACCCTTAAATATCCGAGGCCGGTGGGGCTCTCTGCGGCCGCAGGCACCACGCGCCGGCTCTGACTTCCCAACGCATATAGAAGCATTTCCTATCATGAACAAGTTTTAATCTAATTGAAGATAACTGGTATAAACTAGTGACCCTTAATCAAATGTCTTTCAATTACACAGGCAGGACAACGAATTGCGTCATCGGCCGAATGCCTTGGGTATTATGATAGTGGCGCCGTAGAAGTTATTTGACCGTTTGGACACGTAGGTCTATGCAGAATGGACGATGGCACAACATAGCAGAGTAAGCAGACTGATCAAGATCACATCGGGTAAAACAGGACACAAAAGCGAATCTAAGAAAACCCCAGTTGATACAAGAAAGAGAAAAGACTAAGTAGGCCCTACACTGTAGACAACAGTTTATATATTCACATTCTAAAAGAATTTTTCAATTTAAATGACTAAATTCAAGCATTTATGGAGAGTTCCGTAAAAGGCCTGCATGCTGGAAGGGTCATCAATATTGCAACCCACTCACCAAGTCCTTGATTTGCTGTGCTTTAGGGATCTAAAACCCAATCTGTGAGAATATTCACTTGCAGTGCTCCATCGAATATCCTGGATTCTTAACTTAGCTGGTCAAAAAGATATTAAATTGGACTATTATACTTAAAAAGCTCAAACAAGTGTTAAAAGCTGTCAATATATGAATCTTCAATTAACATTTTCAGTTTACTCCAGACAAAAGAATTCCATAACATGGAAATGCAACTCCATCTCTAGATTACTAGAATTCTATGAACTTTAAAATAATCTGCAAATGTACCCAACAAAAGACTATATTAGGCTCAATTTAGACATGAAATCAAATGTACAGGGATAAGATGTATACTTTTGCAATCAACTTGTACTGAGCTGCCTATCTGTGTGTGAATTCAACAAACCAGTCTTAACTTATTTAACAACCATATCGTATTTTGTATAGAAACTATAATATATTTGATAACTATGCTATCCCTTCTATTTTGGTAACTACCGAATATGCATCAAATACAATTGACTACTGATTTCCAAACAGACACAAAACTCAGGAAAGAATTAATTCTGATACAGGTTTTGAAAATTGCACGGGGGTCATTGCATAATTACCGTACGTAATGCTGGAAATGGCCTTTTTTGACCCACCGTGTAACGATTAGTAACGTTTCAATACACCCACTAGGTAACAAATACATTACGTCTTTAATACGCTGTATCCCTGCTGTTTCGTAACGTTTTCAAGGACCCCCACCCAACCACCCACCCTCCAGCGTTTCGTACACAGTTATGCAATGGCTCCTTGTCTTCTCTTGCATATTCGACCATTTTTGATTTTCTCTACGACCAATAAACTGACATCTTCACAAAGCACAAAAAGATTCAGCAATAAAATCAGCTACAACACGTACTAAAAATAGAATCGTCACTAAGGCAACACCAACTGCGACCTATGACCTATGTATGACACCTGTCGAATCAACTCTGCACAAGTTCAACTTCAACCGAACGACGACGACAACAACAGACGCAAGTCAATGTATTGTATACGATAAACATGACAGTTCAGCTAATCAAGAAGAAAGGCAAAAAGCTTCTGTAGATACAACACCAGTCTTTGTTGATGAATCTAAGCAGCTTCACTAAAACAACTCAAAACAGCGACAAAACGACGACCGCTCCTGGAAAGGGCGGTTCACGATTTACAAAATTACGATGTGTAACATGCAATTACATTGGAAATCGTAAGGCCGCACAGCTTTAGTCAATAATAGGAAAAGTTCTCCACTTGCTGGAATCTAACACAATAATTGTTCTGCATACTCCATCGAATGAAGCAAAATTTGATATTCACGTAACATTTGGCATATTGCAACTCAAGAAAGAAATTGGAACAACAATATTTCTCTTAAAAAATGCGAACACCCTTTGGGAATTTCGGTACACTATCCCAGGTTTTCGAGGCAGATAGATTCAACGACAGTAACCACATCGAATAACTAACTCTAAACTCTCCATCATTTTTCAAAACACACAAACGATTTTTTAAAAACCACAAATTATAATATCACCGCATAAATAAACAAGTCGATTTCATCAACAAACCAAAAAAAAAAAAAAATCTTCAGTCTTTTTTCCAGCAAATAGGTCAATTGGATAAAACAAAACAATAACTCAAGCTCACTACAGTCTGCCTTGGTTAATGTCACATTTAAGGTACTGTTGAAATCATGCGAAATCATACACAGTTGACATTAACGGAAGTTGAATATCTGTCACTAATTGTGATCAGAGATCAGCGATAATTAGTGACATTGGGCTTGGTAACTAGGGACAACACAACATTAAATAGTTTTGATTATACAACTGTAGTTATATAATCAAAAAGGGCAACATTAAATAGGTTTTATTGTAATTACATAATTATCAAACAGGGCAGCATTAAATAGGTTTCATTATAATTATATGATCAAACCAGGGCAGCATCGGATAAAAAATGGATAATTAGTTAAAGTAATAACTGGCCACATTCTCACAGAGCAATGAGAGCATAATGATAATTAAACCACAAAACAGTCATGATCATCATGAATGATTAGTTTAATTCGCCAAGAACACTCGAAACAGACGAGAAACAGCCTCTTCTTAGCAAAGACCACGCGACAATTACTCGAAGGGGAAAAAAGTAAACAAAAGACAGAGAAAGAAGTCTCAAATAACTATAACTGAGTTGAAATTGCCTTCAAGAAAGTTGACACAACTCCCGAATGAAAAACGTCGAGCCCTGAACTTCGACAAATCGCAAACGCATCGCGGCGCCCCGCCCCAAGTCACCGGGCCGCCTTGTGCCGAGGGCCGCAGCACTGGCACGACACCCCGACCCGGTGGCAGGCCCTAAGCGGCAGATAGCACCAAAGACACGGCACCACGAGGCAGATAAGGATCGTGATGACCCGCCTACGGCAGCTGCCTCCGCGCCGCCGCCGCTGCGGCGGTCCCGATAACGGCAGTCCAGTTCATCATTGACCGCGTTATCGTCGTCCTCGCCGCCCTTGCAGTGGTACAGCACAGCGTCCCTGCAGCAGACGCACGTGGCCGCCTTGATGCAGGCGAGGATTCGGTCGGGCGCGTCCTTGCACGCCCCGGAAGTTCTCCTCCGGCGTGAAGAACTCGTCGCAGTAGGCGCAGCGCGACTTCCGGACGGGTTTCTGCGGCGGCCGCAGGTGCGCCGGACCCGCCCCGGCCGCGCACGACCGCTTCCACCGCAGCCACCGGTGCCGCGACTTGATCGGAATCGGCACGGGAACGGGCGTCGAAAGGCGGACCTGCTGCGGCTCGGCGTACGGCGACCTCGGCATCGTGCCGTACGGCGGAAATTTGAAGGTGTCGAGCGACGGATAGCAGTAATCGTGCTTCTCGGGGTCGTTCCGCGCGAACTGGACATAGGACCCGCTGAAGTAAATCAGGTCGTCCGCTTCGTCGGAGGGAATCGACAGTCGCCGGACTTTCTGTCCGATGTCCTTCGCGTCGCCTTCCAGCCAGCCGCCCTGGGGTCCATCGAGGCCCACGCTATTTGTCGAAACGTCAACGTAGAAGCCATAGTCACCGAGGGTGATACCTCTTGTCTTGTCTGTGACGCCGGGCGGGGAGCTACTGCCTACCGGAGGCGGTACTTGCGAAAGGATATTTGGCGGTGGGTTGGTTCGTAGATGGGCAAGCTGTGTTGCTGGCAGCTGCGGCTGTTTTATAAAAATCTGCGGCGTGATGCACGGCATTCTTGGAGTGGTTTTGGGAGCCTGTTTCGGTTCGAACGTGGAACATCCCTCGTTCGTAAACGTATCACTGTTTCCGGGCTCTTCTTCTGTTTCTTTTAACACTCTACTAGGCATCGAAATGTCTTCGTCCTGTCAACAAAACAAGTAAATGTACTTCTATGGAAATAATGCAAAAACAAAATCACATTACATTCAGATTAGGCTCCAATTCCACATTCAAACTGCAATAACATTAGTCACATTTCTCTGTATTAGAGCGATACAAACAACTTCAAAAAACCTGTAAAATCTTTATCATTTGTTACCAATAAACACACCAAATGATATACATAGAGTTTTTCATCAACTAAACCTAGGCGGCATCTCCCACTTCCACTGCGGAGACCTGCCATATGATGGACCATTTCCCCTCCTTCCTTTTTAACAGCGGTCAGTGACCTCGCAAATTTTTTAAAATTTTGAAAGTCAATACATGACTTTTAGTGCATTTTGGCCATAAATCAAAACCTGTCCTACAATGGGCCAAATTTCTTAAGACGCGGGTCATAATTCGATCAACTTACTTACTAACCATTTCGAAAGATATTGAGCAGGACTTTCATTTAGTTGATGTCCCTGGTTCTTGTACAGTCATTGGCGCTAGCGCGTAGTATGAAATGGCACGGAGGTGCCCTATTTCGAGCACTGTATATCGAAATTGAGAAGTCCAGTATTGATTATTCTTGCAACATTGGAAGCATCGAAGATGGGGACACAAGCAAACACATGGTTTTCGTCAGAACATTTTGTCAATTCGCTTAAAAGTTTCCCTATCTATTTACCGGTACCCACTGTTCAATAGGCCTTCAATTGGCAATGTCACTTCATGAATTAGTTATAAATAATACAGCCCTGATATTTCTAGGATTGTGAATTTGTGACGAGGTGTCGACCTCAAATGGGGGAATGGGTGTCCGGAGCTAATTAGTATGCATTTTGTATGCATACCATTGTCACATTACCAAACTGGGGGGGAGGGGGTGACGACCTCAAATTGGGTTGGGGGGTGTTTTATGGGTGCAAAAATATCCCTGGTTACAAATGGTGTTTTTGTTGCCTATAAAACCTGTCATGCAATTGACCAGATATCTTTAGACGTGGGTAATCCTTAGATCAACTTACATTATAGCTTCACAGACTAAGCGGCTAATGGCCAAACTTCAGGCAACTTTTGTAGATGCTAAATTTGCAGCGATTATGTGGGGGGTGTACAGCAGCTATTGGACACCATTTTGGCTCAAAACTGGGGGTGTCCTGACACTCCTAACACTCCCATGATCGCCGCCAATGCAATTAAATACAAAACTCATTACCAGCAAAAAAATTACAACATACCGAGATAGTATAAAATTCCAGAATTAAATTACGTCAACATTTTTACTGGATTACACTGCTAACCCTCTGGACCACCCAACTCAAAGATTAAGTCGCTCCTCTTAAGAAATCAAAAGTTATAGGCCTACAAAATAATACGTTCTATATGTGTTGCCAATACGGCTATAGGCAAAAATAGCCATTGAGATAGAAGACAATTTTCTAATATGTAGCAATTTCTGCCTATTTCAGTAGAGGGTGCTAGCCCTCTGGACCACCCAACTCAAAGATTAAGTCGCTCCTCCCAAGAAATCAAAAGTTATAGGCCTACAAAAGAATACATTCTATATGTGTTGACCATACAGCTATAAGCCAAAAATAGCCATTGACATAGAAGAACATTTTCTAATACATAGCAATTTCTGCCAATTTCTCCAACCCCCCCCCCCCATGTTAGCCTACCCAAATCTTAAACTCTAAATCCGCCTATGATTACACCATTAAACAGATTTTAGTGTTATTTCCAACAGCAGAATAACATTGCAATACAGTGCAATGTTATCTTGGTGTTAATACCTGAAGTATGTCGGTGATCTCTTGTGTCTTTTTGTCCAGCTGGGGGTCTGATCCACTATCTTCTATGGAAAAATAATAAAACAATGCTAAACAGAAGATCTTCACATCACAGTTCCAAAAATTTGAAATGAACCCACAGCGACACATATATTTAACCACTGGTCGGTTTTTCAAAAAAATAAGTCAGGAGTGGTCAGGTAACCCCCACCCAAAAATTTTCAACTTCTCTCATTAACAAGCTAAAACAGAATATCCGAACTGATTAACGATATGAACAGAGTATCCGAATCTATTAGCGATACTCACAGAGCATACAAATTTACTGATGATACCTAGAGATTATCTAAATCTATTAATGATGCCTACAGTCTACAGAGTATCGGAACTGACTAACGATACCCAGTCTCATCTTTTGCTGCAGTTTCTGAATGCCTCTGTGAAACGCAGTGGCGTCAGATGACGTTTGAAATGTTAATCCAAAACGTCTGTTGTCCGTTGTCCAATGATGGAACGTCGGATTGACAGACGTGTATTGGAAATCACTCAGCAGCTCACAGTTCAAGGCCACCTAGTGAGAGAGAGAGAGAGAGAGAGAGAGAGAGAGAGAGAGAGAGAGAGAGAGAGAGAGAGAGAAACAAGACCATTATATATTCAAAATGTAAATCTCAAAATAGAACTCAATAAATGAATGCAGTAGCAGCAGTATACATCGATGTCAATTTGTGAATGTCTGAAAACGAACCTATATTATTCAAATTAACAGCCTATAAGAATGCATATGTGCCTGTAATCAAAGACCTATTGCTTAATTTAGTCTAAATGCTAGAAATCTTTAATCAGCTTACAAGTTATTAAAAAATGCCTTTATAAAACAAGCACTTTTTTAAGATAACCTTTATCAAGATAGCAAGCACTTTTTCCAAGGTGACCAACACTTCCCCCCCTTCCCTTCCCTTCCCTTCCCTTCCCTCCCCCCGAGATAACTTACGCTTCTGTCTGCGATTCGCTGGCCGAGGATGACGTAGGTGACGTCGTCTCCGTCATTGTCTGCTCTCGGCGTGAGGACCCGATGGAGGCTGACGACGCTCATTCCCCCGCCGCTCAGGGGCACCCACATCCCGGTGCTGTCATCCCGCGTCATCACCTGAGCCTTGACCGTCACGAGGCACCCAAGCGTCCACTTGCTGTACACAACACACACACGGGCAAATAAGTGCAACTCCATAATAATTGCAGCGGTCATTAATTAACACACTTCAACCCAGTGCATTGGCGCAAAACGGGGGGACCCAACTAAGGTTAACGGTTAACGGCGCCGGCAACATCAAATCGCTTTGATGTAGGCACGACACCAGGCTGCCGCTAACGACCGGTTAACCTGTCTTTTTTCGAACGTTAACCGGTCCTTTAAAACTAGCGGTTTTAACCCCTATATCTTCCCCACCCAAATGGTAGCCTCTCGAAAGTGGGGGTACCGAGCCTAGGGACCTAATAGAAGTTTGTGCCCATGATATATATTTTATATATATAACTAATATCTGAGGAATATACATGTTAAAGATATGCACTAAATAAAAATGCAGTAATTTCAGGGAGGAGTGCATCTAATAGATTCTTCATAGGAGGTGCTATACAAATTTTCTATTATATTACATTACCTAAATTAACCAGCATTACTTACTAAGTCTTAGATCCTCCCGTCCGCTCTGAAACATTAGGCGAAAGGCATTACCTTTCAATGTAAAATCCGCACTGGCTCTCTGATAAAGTTTATCAGAGGATAATATATAAGGGGTAATTATATTTTGGTCCTGCAACCCTTGTTGAAAGTGCGAACATTAAACAAAAGGCATTCATATCTCTCTCTCTCTCTCTCTCTCTCTCTCTCTCTCTCTCTCTCTCTGTCTCTTTGTCTTTGTCTGTCTGTCTGTCTGTCTCTTTCTTTCACAACATTAATTAATTACTGAGGCAGGTCTCATAATATGCCAAAAAAAAAAACATAATTGATCGTGGGATCAAGGTTAAGAGGTCAGGATGAGTTGACATTTCCATTACCCCTATGGGGTTAGGGTTACAGTTGTGTTATGGTCTCGGTTTAGAGTTGCTCTGTTTATGTATAATCTGGTTGGACTGAAACTGATACATTGCATATTCCTGAGTACCGTACTTGATCCAAAGATGTCTTGGTATATTAGATAAGTTATTGCATTTGGGCCACAGCCACTGCTAATGTGAGGATGGTTTACATCTTTAGTTATCTACAATGCAACTCAGAACAACGCAACGTAACAAAACGTCAGGCCCTCTAAAATATGACGTAACAATGGGTTGACCCCCCTCTATTTCTGAAAGACTTTATAATGTTGCTTGAAATAGTTGACCATTTTTCGTGGCGTTTCGAACGCTCTGGAATAAAATTGAGGCAGAATACATCGACTATTCTAGTACGGTTTGATTCAATGGAGATGGGGGCACAAGAAAATGTGGATATAATTCGTTTCATCACTCTTATGAATTTTGGCTTATCTATAGCCTACTTTTGGAGTAGTCTTTAGGGGTTGTCCATAAATGAAACAGGCATATACATAACTCTCTTCAATAATTAAGTAGCAAAAATGCCATGGTCTGTTACATAAATATTAAATACACAAGCTTTATAGTCTATCATTATTGATTAGTTACAAAACTACTTGGACAGGCAATGCAAGGGTTAATCTCTCCTAACTTATTCACAGAACCAGAATGACTACTGAGAGTTCCGACCACCAAGAGTTAAACCATAGAGATCAAATCATAAGAGTTACTGGTGCTTTGCCTAGTCCATAAATTCTTCTGAATATACAGTAATATCCAAACAGTCAAGAGGTGAAGCAACAGTTTGAAAATTATCAAAAGGAAACTAACAATGATTACACCTGCAGTACCACTGGTCCGTACTTCTGTCAAATCCACTTCCAAAATAGGAAATCAAAATTCCCCGTGGGGTGGGGGTGGGTCAAGAATTTAGCCACCAGAGCCCACAAAACTAGCATCTGTCCTGTCAGTGAGGGACTAGACAACTTGAAATACACAATTTTCTTAGGTCCAAATTTAGTAGATTTCACTTTGCATACAGTATCTGCTAATGATCCAGCACATTCATAAATGGTATAACCCGGGTTGTCCAAATAATTTTCTATTGCATCTCTTTATCGTTGGCCCCATTTTCTTCTATCAAAACTAAACCGCCAACGCCTGCTTTTGCAAAATGTGTGTGGAAATGACACTCATACAGGGTGGGTGGGTGGGGGGATCTAATGCATTGCAGGTCGACTTCGGCTGCACGGAACAACACTTGAGAAACGCGTTCAGAATTTGAAACAGGAGCAATCAATCATCAATGTATGCGGTAACACCACTGCACTGCACAAGCAACGGCTTTTAAGTGCAAGCGCTTTCAGGAGCAAAGAAAATTCCCTTAAAACAAAGTTGTTCTATTTCTCGTCAGCAGTAAGTCATTGGCTTTGGGGAGAGGGGGACGGGGCGGGGAAAGAACTGGAACAAAGGTCTAACCGACCAATCGTCAACCAGTCGCAGAAGCATCTCAACTCCAAGGGCAGCACCTTTGATTTCCTTCACTCTTGCGGGTTTTTTCCAACTAAATCTTACATAGCTCCAGTTGTCCGGACTTTTCAGAGACTTTTTCCCAGTTGGGGGGGGGAGGGGGTGGGCAGAGGCGCGGGCATTCTGATGCGAATCCAAATTCTGTCCTAAGGCCGATCAGACAAAAACGGACCACACAGTACGGCGGGGAGGAGGAGGAGGAGCAGCGGGGGCACGGTTCACACGACCACACACGCGGCGGCCAAACCGAGGGTGGCGGACGGGTGGGGGAAGGGGCATTCCGGGCCGACCCCCCCACCCCCCGATTCCCATCAATCATACGGCAAGTCAGTCTCCTGGGGCTGCGGCGGGGGGTGGGGTGGGGTGCGGTGGGCTGTCCGAGCGCCAGGTACAGATTGAATCACCGGGCCTCAACAACGGCACCGTAGGTAAATTCAAACGGAAAGCGGTGATTTACCGCATCCGGAAATCACATTTTCCATAAAAACGTCAGAAGACTATGCCCCCTCCAAATTTCTTAAATTCCGTCAGGTATCTTGTGGTCGTCGTCTCTCCCACAATAACCAACCATCCCCTCCCCTCCTCTGGCTCCCTACCCCAGAACCCAACTCCCGCCCCAAATAGTACCTAGATATAATAAATAAATAAATAAATAAATAAATAAATAGACTGCAATCAATACTAATCAATCATCTCTCCCATTTATTTAATGACTTTATTACAAGGTTTTTCTAGCCTGCTGTTAATCTCGACTACAAAGCAGGATGCCTGATTTTAGACACAAATGTATGATGAAGATACCATCCAGGTATCGTGGAATTCCCTCGAATCATTAAAAATTAGCTCTAAACAACAGATTTCTACCAAGAAATATATTTCTATGCTTTTGATCATCCAAACAATAAATATATTTATTTAGTAAAGTTCTCATAGTAAAGTTTTCCCTCGATACTTAGCAAGAGTTGAGCATCTTCCATGTGGCATTGACTAGAGTCACCTCAAGAGAAATTTTTTCCAAGCAGTGATAATCAAGAACGTTGGCTTATCTAAATAAGCAAAGACCCGGATAAGCTATCTTTCAAAGAGCCCGTCAGATGAACCAAAGACCACAGACAGTCAGTCTCAGATCTTCTGGCAAAGTGAATCAGGGCCATCTTTTAGACACATGAACAGTTCGTAAGTATTATAAAAGAATCATTGGTTCAGTATCTTCGCGGGTCATTTCACACCCGTGGCGGGCCAGATCTGGCCCGCGGGCCGACAGATTAATATTCCTTAATACATACTCGAAGCGAATCAAGCATTTGCCCTCTTTTTGTACTTGAAAAGTCATCAGATGTGTATATGATGCTGGTAATACTTCTCCATATATACTTTTGTATGCTTTTATTAGCGTGTTAATGTTTCACACCTGCCGCTTACCAGGTAAAATTGGTACAGATCATACGAAAGGCCTTGTGGGTAAATTGAATGAAAATGTGAATGTAGCATCAGTTTGGTTTCATTTAGACTTGACCTCAGCAGTCTGACTGACTGACTGGCTCACTCTCTCCGCTGGCTCCCTGGCTGGTTTTCGGTGAGTTTTGGTGATTGGACAGCTTGTATCTGCCCGGGGCCGACTATACTATAGCATTTCCTACAGAAACCTCTAAATGCACCTAATCAAATGCAAATTGGACCCAGCAGTGGATGTGTTGAATAGAGAGAGATACTCTGTAAAAAAACAAAGAGACCTTGGAACTGGCAGAACAATCCGTACGAGCATGTTTACTACTCACCGGTCGAATATTTTCCAAACATTTTATATCAGTTGTGTATCTGCAGAAATTTGGGAAGTCCCAGGACAAGAATGGGTGATATCCCAGTTTGGAACAAATCATGGGCGTCCACAGGGGGTGCAAAACAAGGTCTTGTGGCAAAAGAAATGAAAAATTTTCCAGGGGGTGTGTGTGCAAAACAAGGTCTTGTGATGAAAGAAACAATTTTACTTTTTTCATGACTCCACAATTTTTCCAAGGAGGTGCAATTGCACCCCTCCTTGCACCCTCCCCCATGGAACAAATGAATGCTTATGCCTGTGTTCTCTGCTCTGTCCTTGAGTTTGAGTTTAAGAACTGCACTGATAACTTGGTTGGGAAGCCTGCATTTTGTAGGAGATGTTATTGCTTGGTGGGTGTTAGATTTGCCGGTGTAATTGCAAGGCTTAATAATTGTATAGTATAGCATTTGGCAATAACCGGAAAAGTGGAGGAGAAAAGAGCCAGAGGAAGATAGAGAAACACCCATGTAGACTGCCTACGAGAAGGAATTGAGGGAGTAAAGAACAACATTGAATTAATAAGAGGATGTCAAGATCGAACAAAGTGGAAATCCATGGTCGCTAACGTGGAAATACACAGCACCTAATGAAGAAGAATAGTATGACCCACTGGTTAAGGGTAACTTCTCACTGGTTATTCATGACAAATTTTGGTGGTGGGTTTAGTCTGACTTTTGATTTACAATAAAACTGCATGGAAAAATTGCGGGGCAGTGAAACTTGGTGTAAATCTGACAAACTGTTAAGCAAGTTCAGAAAAATTTGGAAAATAGCAGTATAATAGACTAGTTGAAGAAGAGCATTTGGTATTGCAATAATAATAATAATAGTAATAATAATAATAATAATAATAATAATAATAATAATAATAATAATGATAATAATAATAATAATAATAATAATATGATGATGATGATGATGATGATGATGATGATGATGATGATGATGATGATGATAACAGGGTTTACAGTGGTTCAGTAGGATTTGGCCTGTGTAAAGGGATATGGTAAAGGGGTAAAGAGGGGGGAGGGCATGCCATAGTGCCATACATTGATAAATGACAACTACCTGTTTCAGAAACGCTGGTCCTCGGACACCAGTCATAAAACATGTGGCCCATCATAACAGTTAATTGAACACCCCTGAATTCTATACTATACATTGAAATGTACAATGCACGTGCATACGCAGGCACTGCATAAAGAAGTAAAAGTCCTTCCAATCAAGCGGTGTACTCTGCTGAGTCATCATCTTCTACTCTACAGAGTTCGGACCACACTTGGACCACCACCCCCACAAAAAAATCCACTTCATGAGGCGGACACACAAGTGTCCAAAAGCCACAGCACAGGAAAAACCTGTTGACAGTGACGTCAACCGACTGTAATAACAATGAAGACTTACTAATATTATAACAAGCCACTGTTATGCGTGCGAACCACTTGGATAAATGACTGCATAATCTCCTTATAAGATCACAGTGCGTTGCAAAGTGCTTTAAGATACGTACACCCACCTCCTACTACTAATGACAACACAAACAACAAACAACAACAACGACGAATACTATACAATCACAACTGACACCATAGCCAAGTTTACAGTTGACGGTTACCGTACTGGTACTCGTAATTATTCAGGATCGGTTGCATCGGAAATGAGGAGAGGTGGTCAAGGCGTCCCTGAAAATTTCGGCAAAACCGAGCAGTACGGTACTAACTACAGGAAATGCGTCCATACTTTCTCAATCCTATTGTGCTTACGGTACTTACCGGTACTTACCGATACTTACCGGTACTCTGTCTCAAATAGAAAGACATGGTGTAGATGCAGAGCCACGGGATATTCGGAACTGATTAGAGATTCAATGACAAAATCATAATGTTGTTCTGAACTATTCGCGCACGAGGAAGTCCACGAATAAGGTTCTCCACGGCCAAGATTCATGGATTGCAACCAAAGATAATAGAAACAACTTTCAATTATTTGATTTTAAATTCCAAAGGTATATTTTACATATACAAAATTCCCATTGCTGCTAGTTGGTCACGTGAAATACCAGTAACTACAATTGCCACTTCACTTTGGGACAAAAAGAAATACCCACCCCATAGGCGTACATATCTGTTAGCCCTCCAGGTTTGAGTCCCCATTTTTTAGAGGCTACCATAGGGAAGGAGAAGATGTAAGGCTGAGCCCCATTTCTCATCCAAGTTTACGCCAATACCCCCTCCCCCCAAAAAAACAGACTATAGGACGTAAGTAAGTGTTGTTGGTTATCAATCAGACCGTTCTGACCGCAGGGGGTGCAGAAAAGCCTCTGGAGAGGAGGAGGAGGAGGATACCGAAGGAAAAACCGCACCGGATGCCGGCATTTCCGGGAAGCGAGCGCAGATACAAGTGCACAGAAAGTAAGTAAGTGCCGCACAAACATCGAGGAGAAGAAGGCAGCTATTGCGCTGGTGCCGGCATTCCTCGTCTGCCACTCCGGCCCACGTCCCGCCCCCAGTTCCCCCTCCCCTCCTCCTCCTCTTCCTCCTCCTCCTCATCCAACCGTTTCTCATCTGGCCCCGGCCACGGCCCCGGGAAGTCCCACTCGCGTAAAGACACGGTGAGAAGCAGACGCCGAGACAGAGACGCAAGCAGCCGTACAGGGACAGGTACGCACAGGTACATCTACAGTGACCGAGAAGGAAAGGTCAACAAATGAACGAAACCTTTCCTGAATACCTCTTCTGGGTCTCGCCTAATCTGCTGTTTCAGATAACTATCAATGCCTGTTGGCAGCGATGATTTCACCACCACCACCACCACCACCACTAGCAGCAGCAGCAGCAGAACCTAGGCTCAATGGGCGATTAAAGTCCCACCCTGTGGTCTGTTCAACGCATCCTCAGAGCAAAGACAAAAACATAAAACACCGCAAAAGACAAACAAATCCAAAACGAACATCACCGCAAAATATCAATTTACTTGCTCATCAGTTGCTTTAAATTAAACATATTAAACCAGCCGATATAACATCACAAAAATCGAACGGAAAATGCAACAACAAAGATAAACAAAGTCAAACAGAATCGCCCATAAACGGTACAAAGTAAGACTTTCTATGCATCAAATAAACGGACATCCTTACAGTACCAGTTTTGATTAAAACCTGCAATATAATAATAATAATAATAATAATAATAATAATAATAATAATAATAATAATAATAATGAGGAGGAGGAGGAGGAGGAGGAGGGTTTGCCTGTGTGAGAACCACTGTTGGAACTCTGATATGGTATTGGTTATATCAACTTGTGTTTATTACTTTGAAAAACTGAAACAGTGATATTCTTTTGTAAAGCACAAGACATTTGGTAAAGGAAATTCGCAAGTCATAGTAATAGTAGTAGTAGTAGTAGTAGTAGTAGTAGTAGTAGTAGTAGTAGTAGTAGTAGTAGTAGTAGTAATAATAATAATAATAATAATAAAAGAGCACCACACAAGCAGCACAAAAAGCACAAACGCAGACAAAAATAGATTAGTGGGGTATTCACCCCTACCCACTTCACCCCGCCCCCCTTCCCGCCCAAACTCAGCACAGCTAAAACCCTTGTCTCGTCGTACTAATTTCTGACCCGAACCGAATGCCGGAGACGACGACGTCGACGACGACGACGTTCTCTGGTAAGTCTCGGAAACTTGACAGTCGTCACGCCATAGGCCGCCGCCGCCCGCCGCCGCCGCCGCCGCTGCATCCGAAAGAGAGATCGTGTCGGTCGACAAACAAGCAGACGACCGAAGTGCAAAGACAACAGACGACGTAGCAGACGACAGAGACAGAGGGCGGGCGTGCGGGCGGGCGGGCGGCGGGCGGGCGAGCGCGCGTCGGCGGCGGCGTCGAAATGCCAAGGCAATATCAATATTGGCAGAGAAACAGTGGGACATTAAATTCTCGCCCTCGAGTCTTTACCGATATCCTCCTCCGCGGCCCCCCTCCCCCCGAAATAACGTCAACCCAGAAGAGAAGAGCGGATGGGCGGGGGAAAAAAGGTCTTTAGACTAATATAATACCAACGGTTCCCCACCCCCGCAAGAAAACATTCACGTACACACGTAAACATATCCACACTTCCACACTGACAAGAACAAAGACAGATACACAGATACACACAGAGACAAAAAGAAAGGGAGAATGCAACAAATTCAAGAGTGCAATGTACAGCTCAATCAGTGAATTTCTTACTGGAATTAGGACACTTAATATATTCATGATTAATTAATCTAATTGATTCCTATACTTGCCATACAGTCAGATATGGATAATGTCATACACACACACGCACACACACACATACACACCAAAGCTAAAGCTATCAACCAGTGGTTCTCAACACGTGGGCCGTAGCCCAAACGTAGGCCGCGAGAGGGAGCATTGTGGACCGCACTGAAGTCTCAAAGTAGGAAAAATAGAGAAACTACTGCAGCAAATAAAATAAAGGAAAAAGGTCGTCAAGAAGTTCCCTACATTTTTGTTTGCTCGTTCCACTAACTTTTGTTGGCTTGTAGACTGTAATCGCCATGGCAAAATCTGCTTTCATGGAAACGAAACAGATAGTGACAAGCAAGAACATTTCAAAAGGAATACGGCTCAAAATACTTAAGTGTTATGTATGGTCAGTTCCGCTTGAAGGAGCAGAGCCTTGAACCATATCAAAAGCTATGAAAAAGAAACTGGAAGCTGCAGAAATGTGGTTCTACAGGAGAATGTTAAAAGTTGATAGAAGAGGAACAAACACTGCATGATGGCTACCATCAGCCTAAGACAGATGAAATTTTTGGGGCACTTGAAGAGGAAAGATGGACTCGAGAACTTGGCAGTGACAGGCATGGTGGAGGGTAGAAGATCAAGAGGAAAACAAAGATCAAAATACAAAGACAAACTTAGAGAGATGGACTGGAGATGGACAACAACATTGAGTTCCTAAGGAATACCAATGATCGTGAAAAGTGGAAGTCCACGGTCACCGACGCAGCAATGCATGGCACCTGAGAAGAAGAAGACTACAGGTAATTTAATTGTTACTCATTCCAGAAACCTAGCAACACCACTGCTTAATTTGGCAGGTAGACTGCAAATTTTGTTAAACATTCAAATGTGGGATGTGCAGCAAAGGGGCCTGAAAACCACTGTCAAAGTCAAAACAAGTCAACCACAGTAAAAAAACAGCCAACCCAGCCTATATATATTATCCCACAAGACTTTTCCACCTCTGCATGCATGTAGTCAAACTTTGAAATATCCTTGTTTTGCCAAAAATAAAAAAACTATATAACAAGTCCTCCAGTTTGATTAGAACCTTCTGGAACACAAAACAGAAGAATATGAAAACCAGGAGTAATAAAGTAATTTATAAGAACAGGAAGCAGAACGCTGACAGGACATGAAATCAAAGACACACATTGCTGATCTGCATACAACTAAGAAACTGAAAATGTCTTACAGGAAGAGAGCCAAGGCCATCAACACGTAGACTCGGCAAGATCGTGCCAGTTCTCAAATACCTGGGAGATACGCCGTTTATTTGGGTTCACCAAAACCCACGTACATCCTTTGAGGAAGTATAAACAATCACAGATTGTGGAACATCCACGCACCTCGAACCCCGATAGTGTTTAGCAAAGCCAGCCCGTTGCTTATAACAGTTAATTTCTCGTTTGTTTATGCTCACGATTTCGATCAAATTCGAGCGAGATGGATTAGAAGGCATTCTCTCTGCCGATCCGGCGCGCGTCTTATGCATAGCTCAGGGCCGACGCAAGAATTTCACGCAAGGAAGAAGGCTCCAAATAACTCTTGCCACTTGAAAAGACATTTCAAATAAAGAACCAGCTATTTCAGTGATACACTTAGTTGGAACTGAAGAGTGAAGACACAGCATAATGCAAAGAATTCAAACAAATTCTGAATCACATCGCTCAATCAAAGCTAGCCTCATAGCAAACTGTCACTGCAGTACAGTAGAACCTCGTTATAATGGACTCGGCTATAATGAATCCTCGGTTATAACATACCACAATGCGTGGTACCATGTCATGTGCTAACATATTGGATATAACATACCATCGGTATAACATAGTAAATTCTACAGACCCAATAAGTACATTACTGTGAAGTTCTACTGTAGTGTTTATTCTAGGCATTCTCTGGGAGAATTTCGCCCCAAAGTTGAAATTCCCTCCCCTCCCCAATTTTTTTATATTTTGGCTTGGGAAAATTTCCCCCCAAAATTTTGAAATTTTGTTCCAAAGTGTGACGAGGGGGGTTCTGTAAATATGACGTAATAGAAGAAGAAATTTTTAAGAGGATGACTCTTTTGGAGAGGAACAATTATAAGGGTGACCTTTTTTTGCTTGTCAGGGCATTTGGAGAGAAAAAAATACAAGATTACTTTTTTTTCTAGTCAACAAGACAAACTGTGTCCCCCCAACATTTCAAACCCCCCCCCCCAATGTCTAGGTGGCTAGAATAAACACTGCTACTGTGCTTTTATGTCTGGGCTCCATTGCCACCATTTTTTGCAGACCACTACTTAGGGCTATCAATTGTTTCCAAAAATCGGCCCGGGTACCCGTCACGATTTCGAACGGGTACTACCCGTTCTGAAATTAGCATAATGTTATTGCTGCAAATCGAACACAAGCTGCCTATTTCATACAGTATTCAAAGGTATGCTTCAAGTTAGGCCTACTTAATATTAATAATGATCTGTATATGTACAACATAAACTTATTTTAACTTTTAATATGATTAATCAAAAATCATTACATAAACTAAAATAAAATGAAGCCAAATGTCAACAATAATAAGAACGTATTTAAAGCAGGTCAAGTTCAATCTGTAGCAGTCAGTCGGCAAAATGTTTTCCAGCAGATTGTACACCAGATGGCGCCACTGGGCTTTCACGGGTAATCCTTCCCACTTTTACTCCCCAGGTACCCGAACTGTCTTTGGGTATCCGGAAACCCTGGGTAACCGATGACAACCCTACCACTACTGCCTTTTAAGTTTTAAAAAAATACTAAAAAATAGACAGGTTAAAAAGACCTGTATTCAATTGTGCAGACCTTTTGGGGTATGAATATCACTGCTGAAAAAAATTCTGGGGGTACTCTGTATAAAGTAGATTGTTCCACTTTGAGCAGAGCAACTTCCAAGAATTTCATTATGGCTTTGGCAAACCATCTTTTTTTCCTCTATCATTCTCTCGTTCTGCCACTCCACCTGCCTGCTTACCCGCCTGTCTACCTGTCACACAGGTACGCGAAACATATTAAGATTCAGCGCACTAAGCATGCTGGAGCTATTTAAAGACAACCTTATGCAAATCAGAACACCAATTTCAAAGTTATTAATGAATATGCATATGCATGAACCAAATAAGTATGCGACAAAAGAAACCATGGCAGTACAGAATTTCATCAATTTCATAGAATTGGTGTCATTATGTCATGCCATACTATTACCACATACGGTTCTAATGTGGGTGACATAATCATAGGAGCCTGAAAATGAATGCAGTAAATACAGTGAGGAAAAACTGGGGTAACGTCAACTGTGAACCATGAACCACCTCAAAGGAAATGCAAATGATTTCCATAAATTGCTGGAAAGAATCGTACAATCAGGCTTACAACAATTGATGCTTTGATATGCATATATTCAGACAAAACTCCATTACAGTCAATTTCCTTCTTTACATCCTTGTCCGCTCCAGCAATAGCATACCTGCCAAACTACAAGATGTAACCACTTCATTGTTCAAAGGCCCCTGTATGTGACAGCTCACAAGCGCCGCAGCAAGAACAAAGTGGACATTATGATGCAGGCCAAGCAGAAGAGTATCACAGAAAAACAAGGCAAAGATGGAACGGACAGATCTATCTGTCTTTGGACACTGTGGCCACTTCTGACCAACCATCATCTTCAAATGTTCCAGACAGCCCGTGCAGACATGACGTCAGCCTCCGAACTAATCGCTTGGTTCGGGCCTCTTGTTGACAATGAAGGCAGTGACGATGCTGCAATCACAGACAACCCCTGTCCATAACAAATTGTTCCATTGCCCCCCGACCCCCACTTTTTCACAAACCTCTAATACCTTCTAAGTGTTAACAAAAGCACTAACATGAGACAGGTTTAAAAGACCTGTATCCCATTGTGCAGACCTTTTGAAGTCCATAGACCACAAGCGTCGATAAGCCACAGCACATGAAAGCAAGTGATAAACACACATCTTTATCACAGCCTTTTCCCCTACAGTCAACCTCTCTATTTTCACAATAATGGATATTTTTGGTAGAGATCTGGTTTTTGGATTAGAAGCAACCCCAGAGTATTAGAACCAGTGCTGTAAAAGTGCATATTAAAAATAAAATAATGACTCAGGCTATCAGGCCCAAGAAGACTGCTATCAAAATGCCAAAATAAACTGTGGCAAGACCAAATGACCAGTACAATGTATTGATTGAAAACCTACATGTGCCATCACTGTATTTGAAATAAACACAACTGAACACAGCATTTCATAATTAATATATATTCCATAAAATAGCACAATTATATGAAAACATCTACCTTGAACATTGCAGGCCTTATCTACCTTATTGTACTCTTACGATTATGATTACAGTGACAATGACAATAATGATGTTGATGACAACAACAACAACAACAACAACGATGATGATGATGATGATGGTGATGACAACTACAATAATGATAAGCCAGAATGCATTCCAGAATGTTAACAGTAATGTTGTACATGTATATAAAGCCAGAATATCTTCATATTTATTTTCATTTTCCCATATCACCATTATCTTGCAAATCAGAACATTTCTTATCTATCACTGAAACAGAAACCCGAAACCAGATTATTCAAACTACGCGTTCAGTCAAACTGCCAATTAAACGAATATGTATTCAGTCGATATATAACGGCGCTATAGAAATCGCTCAAACCACTATCAAAAGGCTCTCAAAAAAACGCTCGAAAACGCAAAATTACAATAAATTCACGTCCAAGATTAAAGCGGCGCTACATAAATCCAGCGAAACAACCTCGAGTGAAGCGAGGTGAGGTACTTGGGTACTTACCTGTCGAGTACCTTCAGTTCCGTACCCGCCGACATTCTTCTAACCAGGTACTCGGTACTTGGTGGGAGCGGTCTTGTTCTATTCCTCCGGTTATTTCTTCCCTCTTTCGCTACGATCCCATCGTTTCCACCGAGGGACTATCGACCGCTCCGGGCGTTCGTTTTTCCCGATAAACGGAGACGATGGACGACGATCACCGGAGGGACAAGGACACAGACAACGACAAGGACAGACACACATACACAAACACACCCTCACGCCATCGATTCCTCCACCGCTGAGCGGCGCAGACAAAGCGCTGTTGCCGCCGGGAAATTTCGAAGAACATGAAATGTCTGTATTTGGATTAGCTTTTTTAGCAGACTTAGGTTAATTTGAATTTGTTAGTATAATTATTATTATTTTATATATTAGTACTTGATTTAATTTCTATCTAAATCGATAATTAGATGACTAAATTTTCTCCCCTTAGCCCTCTTCTCAACTCTCCCCTTAGCACTTTTCTCAACTCTCCCCTTAGCACTTTTCTCATCCTGTATGCGCGTCTATATTAATTTCTTCTTTATTCATTTATTTTTAAACGCGACCCACGACTATTGATCCTGAATGTTACAAAGTTCATAACAGTTGAACAAGATTCTACCACAGTTCTGATCATAATGAAAAATTTTAAACATTTAAATATCTTATAATTGCAAAATTACGAGCCATTCTCCAGACTCCAGAGGAGGTAAAGGAACACGAGTTTCAGAGTCATTCGCCAGAAGCCGCCGCAATTAGAAGCAAATGTCATTCTTTGTAGCTTAAAAATGTCTAATTTACATTTGAAAAAAAAACTTGATTACGCCTACTAGGACCTCCTCACTTGCCTGTCAAAAGTGAAAGCTATTCACACCTATGCCACTGCCTTTCTTTGTAGCTTAAAAATGTCTAATTTGAGCAATAGAGAGAATACCACAGGTAAAAGTCTGAATGGCAATCACTTTTGATATTGATAACTAAAGGATGCTAAAGATAAAGACTCAATATGGTACTTGAAAACGATCTCTAACAAGAGGAAGTAAGCTTCAAAAATGCGGTTGAATTTGCACAAATCCTATGCATTATTAGCATTATGGAATGGAAGGTTGTCATGGTGGAGGCAATCTAAATACAGAGAACGATTGCCCGTTTGCAGTAACGATTGATATCGATGTAGTGAAAAATGCTAAAGGTAGTGGCTCAATATGGTGCTTGAAATAGATCTATAACGGGACGAAATAAGTTTTAAAAATGCAGTTGAATTTGCACAAATTTTTCGCATCACCAGCATTATGGAAAAACGGGGCTTGTCATGTTGGAGGCGCTCTAAATACAGAAGACGATGGCCTAAGTTTACAATAGCGACTGTTATCGATGTAGTTGAGAATGCTAAAGCCAGTGGCTCAATACGGTGCTTGAAATCGATCTCTAACAGAACGAAGTAAGTTTCAAAAATGCGGTTGAATTTCCACAAATCCTATCTATCTATCAACCAACCTATCTACCTATCTATCCATATATATATATATATATATATATATATATATATATAAAGGTTTGGAAAAAACACAAAATTTCTGATTTTCAAAAACTTTCAAAACTTTTCAGATGACACTTTTACATATGAAACAGATATGAATATGAAATTTTTTAAAGCTACAAAAGTTCATAACTTTCTGGTCTTAGTTTTTATCAACTATAGCAATTTACGTTAACACTTTACGTTAAAATACCGTAATGCCCCATAGAATAGAGACACAACAATAACAAATAAAAAATAATGTAATGTTGGGATGCATTTCGTTATCAATGCAATGATGCCATTTTTATTGCCAGTATTGCCAGGCTCTGTATCTTAACATAACACTGCACACAATGCACAATCAGTTCCAGGTTCGTCGTTGTGCTCAACGAAACCTCTGGTGGAGTGTCATGGACGAGTCGTTTTAAATACACAAGGTGATGGCCCATGTTTGCAATAGCGATTGATATCAATGTAGTAATGGATGCTAAAGATAGTGGCTGAATATGGTGCTTGAATTCAATCTATAACAGGACGAAATAAATTTCAAATGTGCGGTTGTATTTGCTCAAATACTCTGCCTTATTACTTATTAGCACTATGGAACATCGGGGTTTGTCATGCTGGAGGGGCTCTAATTACATAAGGCGATGGCCTAAGTTTACAATAGCGATTGATATCAATGTAGTGAAGAATGCTAAAGACAATGGCTCAATATAGTGCTTGATATCGATCTCTAACAGGACGAAATAAGTTTCAAAAATGCGCTTGAATTTCCACAAATCCTGTGTATTACTAGCATTATGGAATAGCGAGGGTTGTCATGGATGACCCGTTTTAAATGCAGAAGGTGATGGCCCATGTTTGCAATAGCGATTGATATCAATATAGTAATGGATGCTAAAGATAGTGGCTGAATATGGTGCTTGAATTCGATCCATAACATGACGAAATAAATCTCAAATGTGCGGTTCTATTTGCTCAAATACTCTGCATTATTAGCACTATGGAACATCGCGGTTTGTCATGCTGGAGTGGCTCTAAATGCATAAGGCGATGGCCTAAGTTTACTATAACGATTGATATCGATGTAGTGAAGAATGCTAAAGACAATGGCTCAATATAGTGCTTGAAATCAGTAGCGGCTCCACCGGAGGGGGCAGGGGACCCCGTGCACCCTATTGAGTGCTTGGCCCCCAGTGGACCCCCAGTTGGGACCCTATACTTAATGCTAAATACATTAAACAACAAATGGTTGGCCCCCATGATTAGAAGTTGCCACCCCAACGGCCCCCCACTTGCCAAATCCTAGAGCCGCCACTGCTTGAAATCGATCTCTAACAGGACGAAATAAGTTTCAAAAATGCGTTTGTATTTCCACAAATCCTGTGTATTAGCATTATGGAATAGCGTGGGTTGTCATGGATGAGCGGTTTTAAATGCAGAAGGTGATGGCCTAAGTTTACAATAGCGATTGATATCGATGTAGTGAAGAATGCTAAAGACAATGGCTCAATATAGTGCTTGAAATCGATCTCTAAGAGGACGAAATAAGTTTCAAAAATGCGCTTGTATTTCCACAAATCCTGTGTATTATTAGCAGTATGGAATAGCGAGGGTTGTCATGGATGACCCGTTTTAAATGCAGAAGGTGATGGCCCATGTTTGCAATAGCGATTGATATCAATATAGTAATGGATGCTAAAGATAGTGGCTGAATATGGTGCTTGAATTCGATCCATAACATGACGAAATAAATCTCAAATGTGCGGTTGTATTTGCTCAAATACTCTGCATTATTACAACTATGGAACATCGCGGTTTGTCATGCTGGAGTGGCTCTAAATGCATAAGGCGATGGTCTAAGTCAGGGATGGGCAAAGTGCGGCCCGCGGGCCACATGCGGCCCTCGAGGTCATTTTGTGCGGCCCCCGACATCGAGAGATACTACATTAACATGCGGCCCTCTAAAACATATGAAACACTTGACAACCATAGGCGGATTTTATTAAAGGCTATGGTAGGCTTAAGCCTACCCAACTAATCCCACCAAAAATGTTTTTTCCATCAACACCAGGTCTGTCGCGAGCTGGATGGCACGCGTGCTGGACGGCACCCGTGCTGGATGGCACGCGTTCTGGATGGCACTCGTGCTGGATGGCACGCGTGCTGGATGGCACTCGTGCTGGATGGCACGCGTGCTGGATGGCACTCGTGCTGGATGGCACGCGTGCTGGATGACACCCCAGACCCTCATACTAGCCTACCCAAATATTAAACTATAAATCCGCCTATGTTGACAACACCTCAATGGAAAATTCAGCATTCAAATTGGATTTACACTTTGGCACTTGATCGTTAGCTAGAAATAATGTTTTTTTTTATAATTTTACTAACTTTTCTTCGGCTTGACAGTCTTGACTTATTAGTAATTACTTAAACTGTGCAGGATATAATACGTTATGTAAAAGTTTTGGAAACTACTTAAAAACATAATTTTAAATGCCGAAAAAATTGTGCGGCCCTCGGCTTTCATCGCAGACTCTTTTGCGGCCCTCGGATAAAAAATGTATGCCCATCAATCACTGGCCTAAGTTTACAATAGCGATTGATATCGATGTAGTGAAGAATGCTAAAGACAATGGCTCAATATAGTGCTTGAAATCAGTGGCGGCTCCACCGGAAAGGTCAGGCGGGGCCCGTGCCCCTATTGAGTGCCTGGCCCCCAGTGCCCCCAGTTGGGACCATATACTTAATGCTAGATACATTAAACAACAATGGTTGGCCCCCATGATTAGAAGTTGCCACCCCAACGGCCCCCCACTTGCCAAATCCTAGAGCCGCCACTGCTTGAAATCGATCTCTAACAGGACGAAATAAGTTTCAAAAATGCGTTTGTATTTCCACAAATCCTGTGTATTATTAGCATTATGGAATAACAAGGGTTGTCATGGATGAGCCGTTTTAAATGCAGAAGGTGATGGCCCATGTTTGCAATAGCGATTGATATCAATGTAGTAATGGATGCTAAAGATAATGACTGAATATGGTGCTTGAATTCGATCTATAACAGGACGAAATAAATTTCAAATGTGCGGTTGTATTTGCTCAAATACTCTGCCTTATTAGCACTATGGAACATCGGGGTTTGTCATGCTGGAGGGGCTCTCAATACATAAGGCGATGGCCTAAGTTTACAATAGCGATTGATATCGATGTAGTGAAGAATGCTAAAGACAATGGCTCAATATAGTGCTTGATATCGATCTCTAACAGGACGAAATAAGTTTCAAAAATGCGTTTGTATTTCCACAAATCCTGTGTATTATTAGCATTATGGAATAGCGAGGGTTGTCATGGATGACCCGTTTTAAATGCAGAAGGTGATGGCCCATGTTTGCAATAGCGATTGATATCAATATAGTAATGGATGCTAAAGATAGTGGCTGAATATGGTGCTTGAATTCGATCCATAACATGACGAAATAAATCTCAAATGTGCGGTTGTATTTGCTCAAATACTCTGCATTATTAGCACTATGGAACATCGGGGTTTGTCATGCTGGAGGGGCTCTAAATACATAAGGCGATGGCCTAAGTTTACAATAGCGATTGATATCGATGTAGTGAAGAATGCTAAAGACAATGGCTCAATATAGTGCTTGAAATCAGTAGCGGCTCCGAAATAAGTTTCAGGGGACCCCGTGCCCCTATTGAGTGCCTGGCCCCCCAGTGCCCCCCAGTTGGGACCATATACTTAATGCTAGATACATTAAATAACAACTGGTTGGCCCCCCATGATTAGAAGTTGCCACACCAACGGCCCCCCACTTGCCAAATCCTAGAGCCGCCACTGCTTGAAATCGATCTCTAACAGGACGAAATAAGTTTCAAAAATGCGTTTGCATTTCCACAAATCCTGTGTATTATTAGCATTATGGAATAACAAGGGTTATCATGGATGAGCCGTTTTAAATGCAGAAGGTGATGGCCCATGTTTGCAATAGCGATTGATATCAATGTAGTAATGGATGCTAAAGATAATGACTGAATATGGTGCTTGAATTCGATCTATAACAGGACGAAATAAATTTCAAATGTGCGGTTGTATTTGCTCAAATACTCTGCCTTATTAGCACTATGGAACATCGGGGTTTGTCATGCTGGAGGGGCTCTAATTACATAAGGCGATGGCCTAAGTTTACAATAGCGATTGATATCAATGTAGTGAAGAATGCTAAAGACAATGGCTCAATATAGTGCTTGATATCGATCTCTAACAGGACGAAATAAGTTTCAAAAATGCGCTTGTATTTCCACAAATCCTGTGTATTATTAGCATTATGGAATAGCGAGGGTTGTCATGGATGACCCGTTTTAAATGCAGAAGGTGATGGCCCATGTTTGCAATAGCGATTGATATCAATATAGTAATGGATGCTAAAGATAGTGGCTGAATATGGTGCTTGAATTCGATCCATAACATGACGAAATAAATCTCAAATGTGCGGTTCTATTTGCTCAAATACTCTGCATTATTAGCACTATGGAACATCGCGGTTTGTCATGCTGGAGTGGCTCTAAATGCATAAGGTGATGGCCTAAGTTTACTATAACGATTGATATCGATGTAGTGAAGAATGCTAAAGACAATGGCTCAATATAGTGCTTGAAATCAGTAGCGGCTCCACCGGATGGGCAGGGGACCCGTGCACCCTATTGAGCATTGGCCTCCCAGTGGACCCCCAGTTGGGACCCTATATAATGCTAAATACATTAAACAACAAATGGCTTGGCCCCCATGATTAGAAGTTGCCACCACAACGGCCCCCCACTTGCCAAATCCTAGAGCCGCCACTGCTTGAAATCGATCTCTAACAGGACGAAATAAGTTTCAAAAATGCGTTTGTATTTCCACAAATCCTGTGTATTATTAGCATTATGGAATAGCGTGGGTTGTCATGGATGAGCGGTTTTAAATGCAGAAGGTGATGGCCTAAGTTTACAATAGCGATTGATATCGATGTAGTGAAGAATGCTAAAGACAATGGCTCAATATAGTGCTTGAAATCGATCTCTAAGAGGACGAAATAAGTTTCAAAAATGCGCTTGTATTTCCACAAATCCTGTGTATTATTAGCATTATGGAATAGCGAGGGTTGTCATGGATGACCCGTTTTAAATGCAGAAGGTGATGGCCCATGTTTGCAATAGCGATTGATATCAATATAGTAATGGATGCTAAAGATAGTGGCTGAATATGGTGCTTGAATTCGATCCATAACATGACGAAATAAATCTCAAATGTGCGGTTGTATTTGCTCAAATACTCTGCATTATTACAACTATGGAACATCGCGGTTTGTCATGCTGGAGTGGCTCTAAATGCATAAGGCGATGGCCTAAGTTTACAATAGCGATTGATATCGATGTAGTGAAGAATGCTAAAGACAATGGCTCAATATAGTGCTTGAAATCAGTGGCGGCTCCACCGGAAAGGTCAGGCGGGGCCCGTGCCCCCTATTGAGTGCCTGGCCCCCAGTGCCCCCCAGTTGGGACCATATACTTAATGCTAGATACATTAAACAACAAATGGTTGGCCCCCCATGATTAGAAGTTGCCACCCCAACGGCCCCCCCACTTGCCAAATCCTAGAGCCGCCACTGCTTGAAATCGATCTCTAACAGGACGAAATAAGTTTCAAAAATGCGTTTGCATTTCCACAAATCCTGTGTATTATTAGCATTATGGAATAACAAGGGTTGTCATGGATGAGCCGTTTTAAATGCAGAAGGTGATGGCCCATGTTTGCAATAGCGATTGATATCAATGTAGTAATGGATGCTAAAGATAATGACTGAATATGGTGCTTGAATTCGATCTATAACAGGACGAAATAAATTTCAAATGTGCGGTTGTATTTGCTCAAATACTCTGCCTTATTAGCACTATGGAACATCGGGGTTTGTCATGCTGGAGGGCTCTAATTACATAAGGCGATGGCCTAAGTTTACAATAGCGATTGATATCAATGTAGTGAAGAATGCTAAAGACAATGGCTCAATATAGTGCTTGATATCGATCTCTAACAGGACGAAATAAGTTTCAAAAAATGCGCTTGTATTTCCACAAATCCTGTGTATTATTAGCATTATGGAATAGCGAGGGTTGTCATGGATGACCCGTTTTAAATGCAGAAGGTGATGGCCCATGTTTGCAATAGCGATTGATATCAATATAGTAATGGATGCTAAAGATAGTGGCTGAATATGGTGCTTGAATTCGATCCATAACATGACGAAATAAATCTCAAATGTGCGGTTGTATTTGCTCAAATACTCTGCATTATTAGCACTATGGAACATTGCGGTTTGTCATGCTGGAGTGGCTCTAAATGCATAAGGCGATGGCCTAAGTTTACTATAACGATTGATATCGATGTAGTGAAGAATGCTAAAGACAATGGCTCAATATAGTGCTTGAAATCGATAGCATGACCAAATAAGTTTCAGGGGACCGTTTGCACCCAAATTGAGCATTATTGGCCCCAGTGGACCCCAGTTGGGACCCTATACTTAATGCTAAATACATTAAACAACAAATGGTTGGCCCCCATGATTAGAAGTTGCCATATCAACGGCCCCCACTTGCCAAATCCTAGAGCCGAACTAGTTGAAATCGATCTCTAACAGGACGAAATAAGTTTCAAAAATGCGTTTGTATTTCCACAAATCCTGTGTATTATTAACATTATGGAATAACAAGGGTTGTCATGGATGAGCCGTTTTAAATGCAGAAGGTGATGGCCCATGTTTGCAATAGCGATTGACATCAATGTAGTGAAGTATGCTAAAGACAATGGCTCAATATAGTGCTTGAAATCGATCTCTAAGAGGACGAAATAAGTTTCAAAAATTCGTTTGTATTTCCACAAATCCTGTGTATTATTAGCAGTATGGAATAGCGAGGGTTGTCATGGATGACCCGTTTTAAATGCAGAAGGTGATGGCCCATGTTTGCAATAGCGATTGATATCAATATAGTAATGGATGCTAAAGATAGTGGCTGAATATGGTGCTTGAATTCGATCCATAACATGACGAAATAAATCTCAAATGTGCGGTTGTATTTGCTCAAATACTCTGCATTATTACAACTATGGAACATCGGGGTGTGTCAGGCTGGAGGGGCTCTAAATACATAAGGCGATGGTCTAAGTTTACAATAGCGATTGATATCGATGTAGTGAAGAATGCTAAAGACAATGGCTCAATATAGTGCTTGAAATCAGTGGCGGCTCCACCGGAGGGGGCAGGGGACCCCGTGCACCCTATTGAGTGCTTGGCCGCCCAGTGGACCCCCAGTTGGGACCCTATACTTAATGCTAGATACATTAAACAACAAATGGTTGGCCCCCATGATTAGAAGTTGCCACCCCAACGGCCCCCCACTTGCCAAATCCTAGAGCCGCCACTGCTTGAAATCGATCTCTAACAGGACGAAATAAGTTTCAAAAATGCGTTTGTATTTCCACATATCCTGTGTATTATTAACATTATGGAATAACAAGGGTTGTCATGGATGAGCCGTTTTAAATGCAGAAGGTGATGGCCCATGTTTGCAATAGCGATTGACATCAATGTAGTGAAGTATGCTAAAGACAATGGCTCAATATAGTGCTTAAAATCGATCTCTAAGAGGACGAAATAAGTTTCAAAAATGCGTTTGTATTTGCACAAATCCTGTGTATTATTAGCATTATGGAATAGCGAGGGTTGTCATGGATGAGCCGTTTTAAATGCAGAAGGTTATGGCATATGTTTGCAATAGCGATTGATATCGATGTAGCAATGGATGCTAAAGATAGTGACTGAATATGGTGCTTGGATTTGATCTCTAAGAGGACGAAATAAGTTTCAAAAATGCGTTTGTATTTGCACAAATCCTGTGTATTATTAGCATTATGGAATAGCGAGGGTTGTCATGGATGAGCCGTTTTAAATGCAGAAGGTTATGGCATATGTTTGCAATAGCGATTGATATCAATGTAGCAATGGATGCTAAAGATAGTAACTGAATATGGTGCTTGGATTCGATCTATAGCAGGAGGAAATAAATTTGCGGTTGTATTTGCTCAAATACTCTGCATTATTAACACTATGGAACATCGGGTTTTGTCATGCTGGAGGGGCTCTCAATACATAAGGCGATGGCCTAAGTTTACAATAGCGATTGATATCGATGTAGTGAAGAATGCTAAAGACAATGGCTCAATATAGTGCTTATAATCAGTGGCGGCTCCACCGGAAAGGTCAGGCGGGGCCCGTGCCCCCTATTGAGTGCCTGGCCCCCAAGTGCCCCCAGTTGCGACCATATACTTAATGCTAGATACATTAACAACAAATGGTTGGCCCCCCATGATTAGAAGTTGCCACCCCAACGGCCCCCCCACTTGCCAAATCCTAGAGCCGCCACTGCTTGAAATCGATCTCTAACAGGACGAAATAAGTTTCAAAAATGCGTTTGCATTTCCACAAATCCTGTGTATTATTAGCATTATGGAATAACAAGGGTTGTCATGGATGAGCCGTTTTAAATGCAGAAGGTGATGGCCCATGTTTGCAATAGCTATTGATATCAATGTAGTAATGGATGCTAAAGATAGTGACTGAATATGGTGCTTGAATTCGATCTATAACATGACGAAATAAATCTCAAATGTGCGGTTGTATTTGCTCAAATACTCTGCATTATTACAACTATGGAACATCGCGGTTTGTCATGCTGGAGTGGCTCTAAATGCATAAGGCGATGGCCTAAGTTTACAATAGCGATTGATATCGATGTAGTGAAGAATGCTAAAGACAATGGCTCAATATAGTGCTTGAAATAAATCAGTGGCGGCTCCACCATGGAGGGCATCAATATAGTAATGGTGCCCCTATTGAGTGTTTGCGATCCCCCCAGTGGCCCCCATTAGGGACCATATACTTAATGCTAGATACATTAAACAACAAATGGTTGGCCCCCATGATTAGAAGTTGCCACAACGGCTGCCAAATCCTAGAGCCACTGCTTGAAATCGATCTCTAACAGGACGAAATAAGTTTCAAAAATGCGTTTGCATTTCCACAAATCCTGTGTATTATTAGCATTATGGAATAACAAGGGTTGTCATGGATGAGCCATTTTAAATGCAGAAAGTGATGGCCCATGTTTGCAATAGCGATTGATATCAATGTAGTAATGGATGCTAAAGATAATGACTGAATATGGTGCTTGAATTCGATCTATAACATGACGAAATAAATCTCAAATGTGCGGTTCTATTTGCTCAAATACTCTGCATTATTACAACTATGGAACATCGGGGTGTGTCAGGCTGAAGGGGCTCTAAATACATAAGGCGGTGGTCTAAGTTTACAATAGCGATTGATATCGATGTAGTGAAGAATGCTAAAGACAATGGCTCAATATAGTGCTTGAAATCAGTGGCGGCTCCACCGGAGTGGGGCAGGGGACCCCGTGCCCCTATTGAGTGCTTGGCCCCCCAGTGGCCCCCCATTAGGGACCCTATACTTAATGCTAGATACATTAAACAACAAATTGTTGGTCCCCCATGATTAGAAGTTGCCACCCCAACGGCCCCCCCACTTGCCAAATCCTAGAGCCGCCACTGCTTGAAATCGATCTCTAACAGGACGAAATAAGTTTCAAAAATGCGTTTGTATTTCCACAAATCCTGTGTATTATTAACATTATGGAATAACAAGGGTTGTCATGGATGAGCCGTTTTAAATGCAGAAGGTGATGGCCCATGTTTGCAATAGCGATTGACATCAATGTAGTGAAGTATGCTAAAGACAATGGCTCAATATAGTGCTTGAAATCGATCTCTAAGAGGACGAAATAAGTTTCAAAAAATGCGTTTGTATTTGCACAAATCCTGTGTATTATTAGCATTATGGAATAGCGAGGGTTGTCATGGATGAGCCGTTTTAAATGCAGAAGGTTATGGCATGTGTTTGCAATAGCGATTGATATCAATGTAGCAATGGATGCTAAAGATAGTGACTGAATATGGTGCTTGGATTCGATCTATAGCAGGAGGAAATAAATTTGCGGTTGTATTTGCTCAAATACTCTGCATTATTAACACTATGGAACATCGGGTTGAGTCATGCTGGAGCGATGTAGTGAAGAATGCTAAAGACAATGGCTCAATATAGTGCTTGATATCGATCTCTAACAGGACGAAATAAGTTTCAAAAATGCGCTTGTATTTCCACAAATCCTGTGTTTTATTAGCATTATGGAATAGCGAGGGTTGTCATGGATGACCCGTTTTAAATGCAGAAGGTGATGGCCCATGTTTGCAATAGCGATTGATATCAATATAGTAATGGATGCTAAAGATAGTGGCTGAATATGGTGCTTGAATTCGATCCATAACATGACGAAATAAATCTCAAATATGCGGTTGTATTTGCTCAAATACTCTGCATTATTACAACTATGGAACATCGCGATTTGTCATGCTGGAGTGGCTCTAAATGCATAAGGCGATGGCCTAAGTTTACAATAGCGATTGATATCGATGTAGTGAAGAATGCTAAAGACAATGGCTCAATATAGTGCTTATAATCAGTGGCGGCTCCACCGGAAAGGTCAGGCGGGGCCCGTGCCCCCTATTGAGTGCCTGCCCCCAGTGCCCCCCAGTTGGGACCATATACTTAATGCTAGATACATTAAACAACAAATGGTTGGCCCCCCCATGATTAGAAGTTGCCACCCCAACGGCCCCCCCCCACTTGCCAAATCCTAGAGCCGCCACTGCTTGAAATCGATCTCTAACAGGACGAAATAAGTTTCAAAAATGCGTTTGCATTTCCACAAATCCTGTGTATTATTAGCATTATGGAATAACAAGGGTTGTCATGGATGAGCCGTTTTAAATGCAGAAGGTGATGGCCCATGTTTGCAATAGCTATTGATATCAATGTAGTAATGGATGCTAAAGATAGTGACTGAATATGGTGCTTGAATTCGATCTATAGCAGGACGAAATAAATTTCAAATGTGCGGTTGTATTTGCTCAAATACTCTGCCTTATTAGCACTATGGAACATCGGGGTTTGTCATGCTGGAGGGGCTCTAATTACATAAGGCGATGGCCTAAGTTTACAATAGCGATTGATATCAATGTAGTGAAGAATGCTAAAGACAATGGCTCAATATAGTGCTTGATATCGATCTCTAACAGGACGAAATAAGTTTCAAAAATGCGCTTGTATTTCCACAAATCCTGTGTATTATTAGCATTATGGAATAGCGAGGGTTGTCATGGATGACCCGTTTTAAATGCAGAAGGTGATGGCCCATGTTTGCAATAGCGATTGATATCAATATAGTAATGGATGCTAAAGATAGTGGCTGAATATGGTGCTTGAATTCGATCCATAACATGACGAAATAAATCTCAAATGTGCGGTTCTATTTGCTCAAATACTCTCATTATTAGCACTATGGAACATCGCGGTTTGTCATGCTGGAGTGGCTCTAAATGCATAAGGCGATGGCCTAAGTTTACTATAGCGATTGATATCGATGTAGTGAAGAATGCTAAAGACAATGGCTCAATATAGTGCTTGAAATCAGTAGCGGCTCCACCGGAGGGGGCAGGGGACCCCGTGCACCCTATTGAGTGCTTGGCCCCCCAGTGGACCCCCAGTTGGGACCCTATACTTAATGCTAAATACATTAAACAACAAATGGTTGGCCCCCATGATTAGAAGTTGCCACACCAACGGGCCCATGTTTGCTAGCAAATCCTAGAGCCGCCACTGCTTGAAATCGATCTCTAACAGGACGAAATAAGTTTCAAAAATGCGTTTGTATTTCCACAAATCCTGTGTATTATTAGCATTATGGAATAGCGAGGGTTGTCATGGATGACCCGTTTTAAATGCAGAAGGTGATGGCCTAAGTTTACAATAGCGATTGATATCGATGTAGTGAAGAATGCTAAAGACAATGGCTCAATATAGTGCTTGAAATCGATCTCTAAGAGGACGAAATAAGTTTCAAAAATGCGTTTGTATTTCCACAAATCCTGTGTATTATTAGCAGTATGGAATAGCGAGGGTTGTCATGGATGACCCGTTTTAAATGCAGAAGGTGATGGCCCATGTTTGCAATAGCGATTGATATCAATATAGTAATGGATGCTAAAGATAGTGGCTGAATATGGTTCTTGAATTCGATCCATAACATGACGAAATAAATCTCAAATGTGCGGTTGTATTTGCTCAAATACTCTGCATTATTACAACTATGGAACATCGGGGTGTGTCAGGCTGGAGGGGCTCTAAATACATAAGGCGATGGTCTAAGTTTACAATAGCGATTGATATCGATGTAGTGAAGAATGCTAAAGACAATGGCTCAATATAGTGCTTGAAATCGATCTCTAACAGGACGAAATAAGTTTCAAAAATGCGTTTGTATTTCCACAAATCCTGTGTATTATTAGCAGTATGGAATAACAAAGGGTTGTCATGGATGAGCCGTTTTAAATGCAGAAGGTGATGGCCCATGTTTGCAATAGCGATTGATATCAATGTAGTAATGGATACTAAAGATAGTGACTGAATATGGTGCTTGAATTCGATCTCTAACAGGACGAAATAAGTTTCAATAATGCGTTTGTATTTCCACAAGTCCTGTGTATTATTAGCATTATGGAATAACGAGGGTTGTCATGGATGACCCGTTTTAAATGCAGAAAGTCAAAATTTGCAACACCTTAATATATATATATATATATATATATATATGTAGTCGGGAGTGGTGGTGGCAGTGGCGTAGCGAGGAGCAGAGGGGGCGAAGCGCCCCAGGCGGCACTTGCTCTAGAGTCGGCACTTTCGAGATATCTTAGATTTTTCGCTTGTCAGAGACTTTTTGGGAGAGTTGATAACGTTTTTGGCTTGTCAAACTTTTTCGAAGAATTGAGGGCGGCACTTTTTTTCTCTCCCCCCCGGGCGGCACTTTGCCTCGCTACGCCACTGGGTGGCGGCTCCAGCCTCCAGGATGTGGCAAATGGGGTCTGCTTCGGGGAGGATAATAATTTTGGGGTGGGGCGATGGCGGCGTGTGTGGCGTATATGCCCTCTATGGATCATTCATGCCTCCCTGGACGCACTCTATAATATTAACATCCGTTTTCTGCTTTTGTAGCATATTTTCTTGGAGAGGATTTTTACGAGTCGTCTCTCTCTGCGAATTGCATTCTTGCAACTGA
The DNA here is from genome assembly GCA_018105865.1 of Metaphire vulgaris. NCBI lineage: Eukaryota > Metazoa > Annelida > Clitellata > Crassiclitellata > Megascolecidae > Metaphire > Metaphire vulgaris. The sequence continues at coordinate 12,870,921 of CM030856.1, forward strand.
AGTCTGCTTGTCTTTTTGCTTTCACGTCACGTGTTCGTATCATCGTATGTAGGCCTACAGTAGGCCTCCTATATCTGCTGACGTGTCTCTCTGTGAGTTTATTTATGCTTGCCAAGTGCTTATTATAGTACTGTTGTGTGTCCGTGTGTCCGTGTTTGTGTGTTTTACGGCCGCGACCACAGCAGCTCACCACTGCTGTCGATAGTCTATACTATATAGCGCTGCTTTTTCTCGTTAAATAAGAGAGCCGCAGTTATTGGTGTCTTCTGCACGAGGCGATTAGTATTGCTGGGGTCTTGTCTTGATTCTCTCTCTCTCTCTCTCTCTCTCTCTCTCTCTCTCTCTCTCTCTCTCTCTCTCTCTCTCTCTCTCTCTCTCTCTCTCTCTCTCTCTCCCTCTCTCTCTCGTTCAAAATCGCTTACTGATTTTAAAAAATGGAAGATTCCGACGACAAAATTTCAACAAATGATTTAAGAAAACTGGGAAAATCGATCATGTCTATATTGGCGACTCAGTCAGTCAGTCAGTCAGTCAGTCAGTGTCTGTCTGTCTGTCTGTCTGTCTGTCTGTCTGTCTGTCTGAATTATCTTGGCGCCAGGCTGCATGTGTGGCTTTGGCGAGAAAAACAACATTTAAGCCTCTAGGATGAGGAGGAAAGGAGGAGGAGGAGGAGGAGGAGGAGGAGGAGGAGGAGGAGGAAGAAGAAGAAGAAGAGTAAATGAGGAACGAAGATAATCAGACAATGAAAGCCCGTCAGTCGGACAATAATATTACAACACGAAAAAGCCGTTAGATAATAATTATGACAATGAGAGACGGAGGAAGAGAAGCGGACAAAGACACGGTCAGAGGGACGGACACGTCGAGCGTACAGTGCATAAATTTTGACAGAAGCGTCTTCGGTGCGCTTAGTTCAGGAGCTGTTCGCCTCTCCTTCCGATCGACTTCGCTTTTCTTATCGCTTGGAAACATTATCGTTGTAACGTTCTTCGAGATGGAACCCGGAAAGCGATTGGCGATCGTCAGACGCACGACTTTTCAATTTCGAATATTATAATTCGTATTTTCATGTAAGTAAAATTGCCAATGCTTGAGATATTTATCTGGAATTTTGACCAGATAATCTCAGTATAATTTAATTAGTAAAAACGGAGCGTTTAATAACGAAATACGATCGTGTGAAATATTAAGATAATGTTTATCTGGTCTATTGTACGGTCCCAAAGCTAAAACTATTGCCTGGCTGATCACATACCTTCCCCATAGCTATTTTAAGAAAGGCTGAGCGCCTAAGAATAAGCAGCTACTGTTGTGCTGCTTTCCAAGGCGCTATAGAAATCCACGAGATTTTACTTTACTTTACTTAAAACTGGTAATTATAGCCTAGTTTATGAAATTTTAAATTAGACACCGAAGTGAGATGCACTGTAAGGCAACAAAATATAACGGTGCCTAGAGAATGATACATAGGCCTACATTTGATCACGTGACTTACTGTACGATGATATATATATATATATATATATATAATATTTATGTTATGTATTCAGCGGATTTGCTGACGTCATCGTTACGTCACGATGGAGGTAAGCAGTCTCGACTCACCTGGCGCGTCGAGTGGCTACTGTTCCGGAACCGAGAAGGAGCTGGGTTTCAGCTGGGAGTGTATGGGCCTCGAAACCGGAAGTCCGGATCGTCGGCCCGGTTCCAGCCTCGATCTGGACGCTGACGTCTGCTCGTCGTACGACGGGGTCACGTGTTGCGAACCGGAAGTGACGCAGATCCGTGATCTTTGGGACGAGATCTCGGATGATCTGGATCACGATGATGCTGACTCTCTGGAGGCGGCTTTCGGACTGCTCCCGGATGACCTCCGGGGATACGGTCCAGTCACGGATCCCACAGGAATCGAAGTCAGTCCGGAAGAGATGACGGACAATTGGGACGCGATGTTCTCCGAAGAAGACTGGGGCAACTTGGGCGGAGCTGGCGTGTCGTTGCACGCAGACGGTCTTTCTCCGCTCGAATATTGCCAAGAACTGGGAGATACCCGAGACGTGGACACCCTAATGGAAGAACCCGATAAATCCTCAATAGTCGTTACCCGGGATTTTGTCGATCTATTCTGCAGCAGTCTTCGCCCGGCGGCGCCGTTTGACAGTTCGAGCGATGCCGGTGTTCTTGTTCCACTTGGTCACAACGGCGTTTGCCAAAAGGCTATTTTAGGCTCCGAGGCTCCGATTCTTGAAAGTTATTGTGGTCACGTGGGCTCGAGAACCATTTCCGGTAGATCTGCGGTCAAAACTGGAGAGCAAATCACATCGAAGAACATCAAACTCGCAAGAAGAGAATGTACGTCCCGGGTCGAAGACCGGATCGAAGCCAGTCTCGCCGCCCTGGAACCGATACGAGACGACATCCGAACGTCAAGGTCACCGAAGCTACCAGTGACGTCACCGGAAGTGACGCCAAGACGCTGCAGCGTTCTGGAGGCGCTTCTCAAGACCAGCGGTCGCCTTAGTCCCAACCAAGGCAGTAACGCCATCTTGTGCATGGAAATCAAACGAAGAGGAGACGACGAAACTGGAAAAAGAAACAGGATACAACAACAGCAACAACAACAAAAGCAACGACACCGTCCGAACAGGACTAGACCGGCACCGAGGCACCGTAGCTCCCTCCTGCACAGCCTACTCGCGTGCCGGACGGACGGGCGGGAGCGAGGACGAAGGGGGACTCCGCAAAGTGGAGGCCACGGTGGAAAAGGACGGGTGGAGGCGGATAGGGGCGCAGGCGATGTTCTGCAAATTGACCCGACAACGGATTAATTGCGACAACAGCATCCTGTTTGACGGATCGATTTTGGAAAATCCGGATTGTTTTTGCGATTTAAATCTGACGATGCCTTGGTTAGAAGACGAGACGGAATTAGACGAACCGGAAGTTAAGGTTTGTTCACACTTTCACGCAAATAAAAATTAATAGTAAATAAAATTAACGTTATTTATTTGGAAGCTTTCGTCTGTTAAATGGCAACTAAACATAGGCGGATTTTATTAAAGACTAGGGTAGGCTTAAGCCTACCCAACTAATCCCACCAAAACAAAAAATGTGTTTTCCCATCAACACCAGGTCTGTCGCGTGCTGGATGGCACCCCCAGACCCCAATGCTAGCCTACCCAAATATTAAACTCTAAATCCGCCTATGCAACTAAAATAAGAAATATTAATGGACGTCGTCCCAATGACCAATAATATTGTTTTTGATAAATAAATAATATATAATTAAATATAGCATAGGCTACTTCTACATAGAGGACTATATGAGTTCTAGAACAATCCCTCCTCATAAAAGTAAACATTTTGGAATGAACACATGCAATTTCAAAACTTGTGAGAAAATTTTTGGCCGGGTCTTCCGAAGTCGAAGCACCGAAGGCAAAATGTTAATAAATGGAAGAGCCATCGGCTTATAAAACCCGTGGAAGACTCTACAGCAGAAAGATGACAGTATGCCAAATGTGTCACGGGCAGGGATATCTTTACACCCCCCCCCCTAACAGCTCCCAACATCCCCCAGTTTGAGGTCGACACTCCTCCGGTCCTACCTCAAAAAAATGGGAATGTGACACTGGTATGCATACAAAATGCATACTGATTATCTCCGGACACCCCTCCCCAATTTGAGATCCACACCCCCCCAAATTCACAATCCTAGAAATATCCCTGGTCACAGGTCAAGCTGGTCACGGGTCAAGAGTTTAATGGGTTGTTTTGAGTGACCCATTGCATGCCGCTTCTATTCTGTTGTATTCGTCGACAAGAGCGTTCTGGAAATTACGAAGTTTCGACGATGTTTACAGATATAGGCATATATTCGCGCCGTAAAGGGTTAACAAGACAAAGGGCGTTCCGAAACAACGAGTGGTCAGAACATCTGACGTAGTCATTAACGCCGAATAAAAACAGACATTTTCGACGAAAACTGCAGCACTTGTAACATGGCTGTTACATTAGTTTGCCGTCTGAGAAAGAAATTGGAAAATCATCAGGTGCATGTGACTTGGCAAAAAACCCACCGAGACTATACCTGTTCTCAGCCAATGGTTTTCAAGCACTCCCCTCCCCGAAGATGGTATGCCAGAAAAACACTTTGGTCTGTTATTTTCAACACCATGTTCTATTATTTGATCGGTAACATTCGAAAGGTTCATGCCCGCCAGATGATTGCTAGCAGCTACTGTACAGTCTTGGGCGTGACATCTTACCGGGCCCGGTGCGTAAAGGTCCTTCTCCAGCGCAAATCTGAGCAGATTTTTCAGTGCCCTTTGACCTTTGCGAGTGGGGTGCATGTCAGGCTATTGGAAGACCGCCTAGCGCCTGATATATCCAGTTCTGCGGAGGAACGGATGTAATTTGAAGACATGAAAAACATCCCTGCGTCTATCTTCAATAGGCTTTAAAATGTCTCGTTTACAAATCAAATCGCCACTTTTCTATTACTTCAACCTTTGCTAATAAACAACAATATCATCATCATCGTCGCGTCATCATCATCGTCGTCGTCATCATAATCGTCGTCGTCGTCATCATCATCAGTAAAAACACGGATACTGTAATAATGGGACTTTCCTATAAATATTATTAAAATCAATTTAAAATAAAATATGTAAGTGCTTTACTATTTATTTCCGTTTTATTCAAAAATTACATCTTCATTGGTTTGTTTAATTAAAATCAGATGACAAAAATAAAGATTATACACGACCATACAGTAGCATAACCAATACGTTAATTTACATTAATTTTACGACCATCTACAGTAACCATGGAGGTTTCCCTGGAAACAGCATTACGTCATTTCGGTGAAGCCGACTATTTGGGAAATTCCCCGACGGTAGCCACAGCTTGGGTCTACCAAGATGGCCGCTAACCAAGGAGATACTATATTTAGCCTACGCGCTACTGGCTTCACGCAGCCTGGGCTAAAAATGACGTAAAGCCGTTTCCTGGGATAATAACCTCCACGACAGTAACAATACTCTTCATCCAGGACATAAAGAAAACTAACCCAGAAAAACCAAAAAGCAGAACCAAAAACTGCATAATTCCAGTAGATTTTCAGTAGACTCCTAAGTATCAGAAGTCAAAGCCATGACCTGCAAATCTGTTTTGTCAATCTCTGGTCTGAGATTTTGATAAATTATTTATATATTATATATATATATATATATATATATATATATATATATAAAGCCTCTGGAGATATTAAGAAATTGTATGGCTAACTCTCGTCCAGTGAGAAAGAGAGCTAAATGAGAGTCCAGAGAGAGAGAGAGAGAGAGAGAGAGAGAGAGAGAGAGAGAGAGAGAGAGAGAGAGAGAGAGAGAGAGAGAGAGAGAGAGAGAGAGAGTGTGTGAGAGAGAGACAGGTACAGCAACAATCTGGAATTCAATGTAACAACACTGTATCCGTGTTAAAATGGTTTTGCCATATGCTGTAGATAATTATCAGATATCTGTGATCATCATGGGAGCAGTTTCGACATGGTTCTGTTGAGAAAGTCCTATTTGGAACTGGAATGTTTGTACGTCCACCATCCGCGCGACATCGCCAGGTTCACCTGCTGTTTCTCCTTCGGACTGAACTCCAGTATCGTCGTTATCGCGTTGAGCATCGGCTGGCGTCCAGAGTTATCGGTCGATATCAGATAGTGGTAGATGACGTTCTTCAGGTACTCGAGGTTCGCGTTCTCGCGCGACTTGTCGCGCTCGTGCTTCTTGACGAGCTCCTGCAGCGCCTGGATGCGGTCGTCGTCGTCCTGGAGCCTCATCTGGAACGTCTGCTGCTGCTCGCGCAGCGCCATCTCCAGGCCGTGTTTCTGGCGACGGAGCGTCGATATCTCGACCTCCTTCCGCCCCTGCTCCTGCGCGAAGTGCAGCAGCTTCGGGTCGCCGCCGCCGCCGCCGCCCGAGTGGTGCGGGTTCTGGCGCAGCAGCTGCGCGACCGCGGACGCCTCCTCGGAGCTCGCACCGACCTCGCTGGCGTCCGGCTCGGGGGAGCTCGGGACGAGCAGCGGCTGGAAGGCCGCTCGGCCGACTTCGACGTCCGAGAGTCTCGGGGAGACCTGAAGCCGGAGCGCGGCGATCTCGCGGTCCTTTTCGGCGAGCAGCGACACGGTGCGCTCGCGGTGTCGCCGGATCTCCGTGTTGAGTTCTTCGGTCTTCTGTCGATGGTCGGTTTCTTTCTGGAGAGTCTCCGACCGGTGATTTTCTGTCATCGTCGTCAGAGCCTTCGCGAAGTAGTCCTCTCTTTCCTTGACCTTCCGTTCCTGATCCTCGAAATTCTGCCTCAGATTAACATATTTCTCTCGAAAGTCTCCCAACTGCGTCTTCAACGTCGCAATTTCCTGTTCTGGTCCCAAGTCCTAAAAATACAGCAACAGTTGACTGTATACTCGATAACATAAACATAAATATGGGGAAGGTCACAAGTGCACACACCCCCCCCCCAGCAAGTTCAGAAATCATGGCAGGAACAAATACAAATGTACCCCTGATCTGTCTATAAGTGTGTGTGTGTGTGTGTGTGTGTGTTGGCCTTAGTCTAAAAATAGTCAAATCCTTTTTGTTCATCCTAACTCAAGGCGGACACCGCTAGGCAATCATACAATTCCCAAACAATTATTCTATGCCAGGGAAACAAATCATCGTACAAATAGATGTACAGCCAAACCTTCCTAAAGCCAGTCCTCTTGGCACGACATTCCCCTTAAAGACATATTGTCCATCACCGACAGTCACTAATAATGCCAAAGTCAACTCTGCTTAACGTCACCAACTGAATGCAACATTATACGAGTATGACTGTTGCTGTTTTTATCCGGAAACCAGGATTATTCCTACCCTTGAGTTCTTGTTTTTGAGCACCGATTGCGCTCGCAGTTTGTAGCGTTCGAACTCCTCGCGTAGTTGGTCGTACAGCTCGTGACATCTTCTGTGGACGTCCTCATGACTCGCCAAGTCTTGTTCCATTTGTAGCGCCTCTGAAAAATGCAGCCGAGCATTGCGTCGATAAAAGAGGGAGCCGGACAACCCCCACCCTAAAATTTTCGTCCTCTAGTGGGTCAGATAGCTTAACAAATTTCTTCTACCCGCAATGGGGGGGCGCTGTCCTCAATTGGTTGGGAAGCGGGGAGGATAAACTTTCCAAACTCTGACAATTTGAAATATGGCTACAGATTATTTTTGATCCTACTGGCATATGCTTGGGTGAAAAAGTGGGGGCCCAGCCCCCCCCCTATGCCTTCCCCTTCCCTAAGTTAGACTTGCAAAAAGTGGGGAGCTGAAGCTTAGAGGCCTAATAGAAGTTTACACCTACATGGTGGTGCAAAAAAAACCGGACTAGTCACATTTAGGTTTGCATTTAATATAGTACGTTTTTTGTGCCACCCTGTGTATCTGACCTATCAAAGCCAGAAAAGAAAATCCAGACAGGATCACCACTTTCGTGCACTAAAGATCAGAGTCCTATCCAAGTAAGTGAAGAGCTACATAAATATAAATGACCTGTTACCTGGTTACCCTTAAAGATAGACTAAAATACTTGGCTCAAACCAGACGACGTTGATTACATTACTGTAGATACATTACCGTAGAGATTCATCGGCCTATCGAGCTGGTCGCAGGCAGACTTGAACTGTTCCTTCAGCTTCAGCATCTTTTCCGTGATGGTCGGGAGGTCAAGGTCGTTGTCTCCGAGCGCCGAGTCTGCGGAAGGAGCGCTCGAGGCAGAAGCGAGAGCAGTGTTCTCCAAATCCAACTGAACAACAGCAGAAATGGAAATGTAATGTAATGTAACAATGTAACAGTCAAACCGAAATAGTCAAACCGAGATTAGAAAATCAGCTGCGGTAATAGTTCGGTTAAATCTGCAGTTTGTGAGCATTCGAAACCTTCTATCGTACCACAATTATTTACTTTTATATTTATTTGTTAAACAAAATTAATGTATTTATTCATTAACCTCAGTACAATCACAGTACAGCCACAATACTATATATTACGATCTGACCATCTCTCCGGCATTATGATAGTGGCGCCATAGAACTTTATTGATTGATTCCTTGAATTAATATCAAAATAGGGCCAGAGAGAGAACCGAGACAGAAAATTTCAATCAAAAATAATTCCATTATAATGAATTTCAATGGTTGGGGGGGGGGGCTACACTCCCCATCCCCCTGATGTGACCCAACCAAATTTAAATGAATTACATGTCTTACACAATAGCGGTGCAACTTTCCAATGTTCAGCGAAACCAAACAGACAACCGACCTGTAGAATTCTCTCTCTGAGTTTCTGAATCGTCTGTTGGTCCTGATTTCGCATGCGTTCCGCGGCGCCCAGCGTTTCGGAAAATTCCGAGACCTTTGCCTCGAGCGCGGCCAGGCGCTCCTCGTTCTGCCCGGATATCTCCGACAATCGCGTTTCCGCGTCGTTCGCCCTCTGCTGCTCCTGTTGAACGACTCTCTTTTCGTGTTCCTTCAAAGGCAACGAAACCCCAGACACACAGTCTCACCTCAACTGCATAGGGATCGTATAGCACAGCGGTTCTAAAACTTTCTAGGATTTCGTGCGTGGGGTCCTTTGGAAATTTATCTCATGGCTCGCGGACCTTATAAAATTAAACTTTTATAAATTAACTACGATTATATCAACTACATAGGGTAACGATTAACGTGTAACAATTATTTATTCAAATATTAGCAGTAGTCAAATTTAAATTCAAAATTCAATCGGATGAAAGTGTCTGCTTTGCCAGGAACAGTTCTTCTATGTTTGGTTTTGTTGGTGAGATATCTTGAGAGAAAATAATCCCCTAACGGTCCCTCTGAAACTGCTTGGTGGTCCTCGAGGGGACCGCAGACCCTAGTCTGAGAACCACCGATAGAACACATTTGTGAAATCATGTCACAGTCTACGAAAACATTCGGCCGTAAACCTTCAAGTCGAGCAGCTCCTTCTGGAGGCGCATCAGAAGCGAAGAAGGCTCGTTCGAAGATTCTCTCGACGCCTTCAGCTGTTTCTGCAGCGAGTCGACATCGTTTCGCAGATCGCCGATAACTTTCTCGTACCAACCGGATTTCTGCTGAAGCAGGCGCTCGCCTTCTGCGATCTGAAGGCGAAAATCTTCAACCTACAAAGAACGGAACGAAGACTTTGTCAAAAAAACTAGTTGTTTATCCAGCGGCAAACAATTCCATGTAATTTGTGAAACCAACGTTAAGCCTATCTATACATTGTCACGTGGATTTGAGGTACACACTAAACACATTGTGATCCACGTTGATAGTATAAGATTTTATCTCTGAAAGCACAGCATGGCACAATGGAATTCTGCAATCAAAACAATGACATGGATGTATAATTCGGTTACCTCATATATTCAGCAGTCAATAGGGTTGCCAAATTAATACCAATACAACCAAGTATCTCACCGTGACAAGAAAACCCAGTTCAAAACACAAAGATGCCAAACAGTAACAAATTCAGGTAGACCAATTGTCGAAATTAACACGGCAGTTACTGGTACCTGCGTTTCGAGGCTGACTTTGCCAATACGCTCCGTTGTCAGCAGTTGTTGAAGCTCACGTAACATCATGCCCTGATTATTTTGCTCTTTTTCGTGTTCGTGTTGCTGGCCTCTTACCTTGGCGCGCCACTAGAAATTCCAATGCAACATATCCAAATCATCACATATAAATGTAAAAGGCTAAAACAGCCAACACTGCAGAAAAGCATGTCATGTAATATAACAGAATATTTATATAGAGCCTCTTCTGAAGATTTGCTCAATAGCACTCCCACTGTTATTGCATATATATATATATATATATATATATATATATATATATATATATATACACACACACACCCGTATTTGTGTATGGATTTCATATGCATATTATTATCATTGTTGTTATTATTATTGTTTTTGTTATTATTATTCCTATTATTATTAATGCATATTGCATAAGCATATATATTTGTGTATGTACTGCATACAGATATTATTATTATCATTATTATTATTAGTAGTAGTAGTAGTATTATTATTATTAATGAGACAACTTATATAGCCCTGAAAATGCTATAATAGCACACATATACATTGTATATAGATGGTATAAACATATACATCTGTTAGTGCAACAGAATCTCTGAGGTGCTATTTTCAACAAAAAATAAGATTGTATTTGAAACAGTTTATGATTTGTAAGTGACTGATTCTCTCAAGTAGAGTTTTAATTAAAGTTTCATGGACTGTCCCAGAAATTTTGATATTCCATATTTGGTTCTGATATTCACCTGTTCGAGATCGTTTTCCAAACTCTGAATCTGTTTCAGCAGATTGTCTCGTTCCTCCTGAAAATTCCTCTCCTTTTCTTCTGCATCTTGCTGCAAAATTTTCCAAACGCTCCGATTTCAAACGAGAGTCACATTAGATAAAGCAAGATCTTAATCAACTAGAAGCCGCTTCTTGTGATTTGATGTACATGAATATTTTGAAAAATTTAAATCATTTACAAGAGACTAACTCTCAGTTTTTTCTTCTCTGCGAGATAGATCGCTTCTAGTTTCGACTTCTGCTGAGTCACGGTAACGAGCGAACTCGTCAGAGTCGCCAATTGTTGCTTCGACGGGTCCTCGGGCATTGGTTCGCTGGAGTGGTTCCCTTGCTTCTGCTCACAAGACTGGTTCCCTTGCTCGTCGTCGCCGAACGTCGTGCTGGCATTACTTTCCGTGTCTTCTCCCTGAGAATCCTGAACAAAATAAGAAAACCAAGCAGAACATAGAATTCTACAAGCAGTTGGTATTTTTGTCTCAGAAAATATGCCTCAAATGCAAAGGATTCATTGAATACAACAGAAACCTGATCAACCCACAGCTGCCAAAAGTCTGAAAAATCCAAAATAAAGCAGGAATTTGGACCCTCAGTAGAGTTGTCAGCATTTAGATGTCAAAATATAAGAAGGACGCAGCCGTATCATCAGCAAAAGTGTTTTAAATTGCAAAACATAAATGGTAACACCTCAAACTTCAGCAATCTTAAGGTCTTTAATAAAGGCAATCACACTATTACTTTCCAGCCCAAATCACAAATAAACTGAAGCACAAATATAAAATAGGGGCAGAAGATGGCAGAGTGGGTAACAAGCTGGAGTGGTAGGCTGACAGAGGAAGGTTCAATCCTCTTTAGTGCCCCCAGTGGCTTTCACACAGGCAGTAATGCCCCCTAAGCCACTTTAAATCCTGCTAAAATGCCATAGCAAAACATAAGAAAATTAATAACTAACTATTTATACCACAGTCCTCAAGGGCCTCTTTGGTGAACTGCATGATCATGGCAGCATTTATGAAATTCATTCAAACGACAGCCAAACTAATCGCTGTTTAACAAACCACCTGAGAGACATTGTTTGGATCGGAAGTTCCCTTTAACGCTCCTTCATTTCCTCCTGCTTTCTCAGAGCTTGTCTTCTCCAGCGACTGATTCAAAGCGCCAACCGTAGCCTCAAGTGCGGCTTTCTCCTTGGATAAATCCTTGTAAGCCTGCACCACATCTGAAATCACATCGCAAAACAATCTGAAAACTCGTAATTTCTGCAAATTAGTTCTGCTAATACTAACGTCTTTGATCTGAAACATAGTAGGCAATATACTGCACTCAGGCTTCAACACATAGCACACTTTTACAATTTCATGAAAGAAGCGACAACCTCTAAGCTTCTTTTGGTAGTTCTCTAGTTTCCGATTCTGCTCTTCAATTGTACGAAGAAGTCGATTATGTTCCATGGTTGAGGATCAGTCGTCAATTCACTGACATGTTGTCGGCATACAGATTGAAAAACTCACAATGACAAAAACGAGTTCTTAAATAAGATCAACAAATCGACTTACAGAAAATACAAATCACATTTAAACTATAAGTCATAAGCCAACGAAAACCTTAATAAGACAGAGCTAAAAACAGAAGCCAAAAAGAATACAAAAAATCTCAAAGGCGCTATAAAAATCTACCAGACCCGACCAAATATATACCAAATTAGGCCTACGTACGTGAGTTCCGCAATTAAAACTTTTAATAAATAAAACGCTCACTCTTTCTGTTGCGTCTAATGAGTTTCAATCCATAAGTTTATTGTTCATCTTAACCAAATTGTGAAATAGACAACAAAATAAAACAAAATTATTCATGAACCGTTCTGTTCGTTTACGTGGAGCGTATTATAGCGCTATACAATGTCAATAATTTATGTAGCGCCGTGATAGCAGATATGTATGAGACCCTTAGAGCAGAGGTCTTAAATACGCAGTGACTGAGTATATAGGATTAAAACTCAAGTCTATGGCACGAACACATCAATCTACATACTGTCTAGTGTGTTTTTTAAGTAAAAGCAGAAAAGTAATTACTACTATCACTCATCTGATTTATTAATTATACCAAAAAATTGAGTATTTTTGAAACATAAATAATATGATGATTTTCAATGTCTCTTCCTCGTCTTGACTTACAGTAATTATGTTTCAGTATTTTAATTTCGAAATTAAGATTTTATATCCAGACAATAGTGATGATTTGATAGGTGATTTAGTGCGTTATCCGCCGAGAAACTAAGTAACGAGTGGTGAGCGATATTTGAGGTGATAAGGGCTGATCCTCGCCGTTGAAGACATTCCTTCAGTTCAATGTATTCCTTATCATCGTATCTCTGCCATTCCAGAGCCGTACAAGTCAAGCACTAAACAATGTATGATATTTTACTTACTTATTCACTTTCGAAGACACGTGATCTTTGTTGTGGCTGTTCGTAGGTCAGATGATTAAAATCCGGGATTTTTATTTATTTATTTGTGAATTCGTTTTATATAAATTTGCCGATTGAAATGCCATCAGGAGGAACTACTCAACCAGTGAAAAATGATCCGGCGTCTTTATATTCACCTGCCGTAAGTTAAGTTTCAAATAAATTATATTTTGCTTAAACTGGCTTTAATTATTTACATAGCGCCACTATTGTCGAAAGCCAAAATCCAAAATTTCACACACAGTCGATTAGTTCATATTTTGACCAGTTGGGCATATAAGACCTTGGTAAAACCGTGGGACGCCACCTAAACCCCTTTCATACGGTTTATATTAAAATTATTTAAACATAGGGGTTATTGTTATTGTTATTGTTCATGACAATTTATATAGCGCCGTAACATAGCAAGGGCCAAAGTCAAGGGTGCTTTACAATAAACGTGGAAACGAGATGTAAAGGGGTACGAGGGAAGCGAGGGGTACGCCTACCCATAGGAGTACCCATACCCCTAGGGGTACCCCTACCCATAAATACATTTTTATGTCCTAGGATACTACTCGTCGACAGGCCTGCCGAGAGAAATTCCGGGCCCCTGTGCAGAATAAAAGGGTTGAATCTGCACAAATCCTGTGCATTATTAGCATTATGTAATAACGAGGATTGTCATGGATGAGTCGTTTTAAATGCAGAAGGTGAAGGCCTTTGTTTGCAATAGCAATTGATATCATTGTAGCAATGGCTGCTAAAGATAGTGGCTGAATATGGTGTTTGAACTCGATCTATAACAGGACGAAATAACTTTATATTTATACCGTTAGATACTACTCTTCGAGGCCTTTCCAACGGTATAAGTAATTTTAATATAAACCGCCTGGGAGGGGTTCAGGTGGCGTCCCACGGTTTTACCTAAGACCTCTAACTCTATTGTTACATAACTACCAATAAAATGCTTGTCTAATCTGTTTTGTGTCCTCGTTCTTAAATACATTAAGCAGTACATTATTAGCCAGTCATTTAGCAAATGATTTACTTGTATAGCGATTTTCATGTAATTTATTGGTGAGTTGTGGATTTATTGTGAGCATTTATGATAGGTTGGTCTTGTCTATCTGTTCAACTTGATCGTGGGTACTGGAGCTCTGACAATGCCGAAGGCTTTCGCAAGTGCTGGGTGGCTAGTCAGCCTAATACTTGTCGTGATTTTGGCTGGCATAAGGTCGGTCAGAATGTTTATGCAAAGTTATTTGTTTATTTGTTACGGTCAGTTATCAAGATAGTGAAACCACTTTACAATACCATCAAATGTTTGAATATTGGCATATTAGAAAATCTACGCTACAATGCGTAACCATGTTTCCGATGTGTCACCTTTGTTGTTTGAGCAGCTACGTTACTGCAACATTTGTGATTGAGACAATGGCTTCGGCAAATGGAGTGAGAAGATGGAAGAAAATGCAGTCAAGACAAAGTGTACGCTTCACTTTACATATAATTGTAGCTTGCATGAGCACATGGCCACTATGTAATTATTGTTATTGTTAGCATTATTTTTATATCGTTATTGTTTATAATCCTAAGTCAGAATAACTTTGGCTTTTGCCAGGACTTAATTTTTTTGGGTAGAGCTTGTCATGCTGTGGTGCGATATAAATAGCTTTGTTGATTATTTAGGTTCAAGGTCGCCATCTAGTGAATGTACCCGGTGACCAGGTTGCCATTGGAGATGCAGCTGTAGTAACTGCAGCCATTGAAAATAACGAACATACTCCTCTTCTAGAAGCAGTGTCTCACTCAGGTAAACACTTCTTACAAAATGCAAGTACTTGTTAATTACCAAAATGTTTATTACACTATTTTAAAAACTCTTTATTACTAAAGTTAATAAATAACTTGATCTAATCGTGTAAGTGATACTATTGTTGTGTGTTTATAATATCCCTTCAAAGCTTGTGGCCACAGTATTTTATTTACAGGTTAAACTACAGTATTAATGAATGAAATGTAGAATAAAGGTGATCCTTAAGAACAGCCAGGCCATTTATATTTTAAAAAATTAAAAATGGCGGCTGTTTACCATAGATTTGTTACCGCTTGGCTGTTTTTCGGGATTACCAGTCCACAAATCCATTGGAGTCTTATTGTGTGTATGTCTTTCGAAAATAATTTAATTCATATTTTGTCATTTTCTGTAGGATCTTCAGAAGATGAAAGTCACACAAGTTCCACGATCTTCGATATTACAGAAACCATAGAAATGGTTATTATTAAGTGGACTCATTCTCTCTTTTGCTCTTGACTTTATATTTCCATTGAGTATAAGATAAACTGACTCATTGCTGCTCCAAGAATAAGTACCAATAGTTGGCACAGTGTGTAGGCATAGAATTAGTACCAATGGTGGGTGAGTGATAGGCATAGAATAAGTACCAATGGCAGGTACAAGTGATAGGTGTAGAATAGGTACCAATGGTAGGTACATGTGATATTGGACTGGGAAATATTCTGAAATTTTGCTTATATTTCATTTGTTAATTCTCTAAAACTGATCAACGGTTTTGCCTTTTTTCAGGGTCAGATGGCAGACATGTTCTTTAGCCGTGGTACGGTTATTTTGACCACCTCACCTTCTCGATTTCTATTTACATGTTTCATTGTTTCACCTGTCACACAATAACTGCTTAATATAGACATTTATTTATAATATAATAATATTTCCTTGTTATTGATTTAAAACTGCGCATTAAGAAAATGGCAGGTTTTCAAACTGATTGAAAATGGTTTTTGGATTAAGGGAAGTTTGTAATCTTGGTAATAATAATGATTTAATGTTTAGATTTAAATTTGACATCAATGTTGACTGTTATCTTGCAGTGGGAATTACTCTGTTCTACATTTGTGTCATAATCTATCTCTTTGGTGACCTTGCCATCTACGCCGCTGCTGTTCCAAAGTCACTTAGAGATGTCGCTTGGTAAGATCATACATCTATTTCTATTCGCTACTCGTGTATATTTATTACTACTCGTGCATATGCAATTAGTTTCTATTTTTGTCAAAATCCTGCTTAAGACGTTTGCGAAAGACCTAAAAACGTACTTGTTTACAAGATCGTATGGCATTACATACTGTTGACTGTACAGTGCTTTTGGCTTTGGCTTATGGCCATGTTACTGCGCTTCATAAATTGTCGATGATAATAATAATAATAATAATAATAATAATAATAATAATAATAATAATAAGTCAAACATTGTTTCCTAACCCTTTGAACTCCACGCTTTGAGCATTCAGTAACTATTTTTCACAATAAAGAGAATCTGTATTCAGAAGGTTAAGATTTGTTTGAATCATATGTGTATTTATCAGTTGATTATGAGTACTTTTAAAAATAGACTGAGTTTTCGATCATTGATTTCCAGCACCTATGTTGGTGATGCCTTCAATGGAACTTCTTGTATTCAGAACCTTACAGAGAGCGACCTTTGCTGGTCTTCATCAAAACTGACTCGCATAGATGTTTACAGGCTTTTTGTGGTACGTTTTAGGTATACAATGATAATAATAATAATAATAATAATAATAATAATAATAATAATAATAATAATAATAATAATAATAATAATAATAATAATAATTATACTACTGATACTACTACTACTACTACTAATAATAATAATAATAATAATAATAATAATAATATACATGATGGCCTTTTTAATAATATGCAGGCATGCATTTTGAGTCTATATATTTGTGTAAGCTTTCCTAGTGTTTTATTTAGCTTGGGATGTCATGATCATCTTCTTCTTCTTCTTCTTTAGTAAAAATCACAGTGCTTTATTTATAGGAAATTTTGCATAATGAGTTAATTATATAGTGCCATTTGTCAACGTATGGTGAGTTTAATAGGCCAACAGGTAATAGGAAAAGCTGGCAAGTCGCAGTTAACAGTGAATGCCAAGAGAGTTCATCTGTTGCAGTTTGGTTTCCGTTCTTTGCAGACGGCATTTGCCCTTCTGCTCGGACCGTTCGTGTATTTCAACTTACAGAAGACGAAATACATGCAGGTCACGACCACCTTGCTTCGCTGGGTCTGTGAGTAATCAGACATTACGGAATATGATGTTGTTTGCAACGACTACGTCTCCTGAGAATGATTTCTGGCAATACTTAAATGTAGATCGTCTTGCCAAGATTTATTCTGGCGAAGGTTTTTTGTGATTGTGGCGATATATTAACTATTATTATTATTGTTATTATTATTGTTATTATTATTATTATTATTATTATTATTATTATTATTATTATTATTATTATTATTATTATTATTGGCTGGACAATTTATATAGCGCAATAAGCATGGCAAGATGACCAGAGACAAGAGCGCTGTACAATACTACTTATACCCGATGGTGAATTATTTGCAAACTTGTGATGAAATTCATAAGAGGTTTATTAAATTATACACCAGATTATAATAAAATGACGTTGAAATTGTGACTTCGAGAGAGTATTTTGACACAACGTGAGAACCTGTTTGTTTATTTTAATAGATTTTATTATTATTATTATCTTAATGTAATGTAATGTAATGTGGCATTTGTATAGCGCCTCTTCTATTTCTACTCAGAGGCGCTCCTGGCATTGGAGTCGCAGGGTGTATTGCATATATCCTTGTATTCTTGTTTTGCAGCATTTCTCATGATGATCATTCTTGCGGTGATACAGCTGGCAAAGGGCAAAGGTCAGGGTCGTCCCTCAATTGGTGATGTAAAAGGCATTCCAAATCTGTTTGGTGTATGCGTCTACGCGTTCATGTGTCACCATTCTCTTCCGCAGATGGTGACCCCGATCCGAGACAAGTCCGCCATCTATCGACTCTTTGCCGGCGACTACTCGCTCATCCTGGTTTTCTACTGTCTTCTGTCGTTCACCGGAATATTCTGTTTCGACCAACTCAACGACCTTTACACCCTTAACTTCCAGCCGAACCGGTGCTACAGCAGTCTCGACTCGGTCACGAACATCGCCTTCATCCAGTATTTCCTCGCTCTCTTTCCGGTCTTCACGCTCAGCGCCAGCTTTCCCATAATCGCCATCACGCTGCGGAACAACCTCAAGGTCCTCCTGAAAAGGGAAACCCCCTACCCTTGGCCGGTTGACCGACTGTTCTTCCCGACGTTGACCCTCGCGATCCCGATCGCGATCGCCCTCGGAACAAACAACGTTCAGATACTCGTCGGCGTGACCGGGTCGTACGCCGGTACCGGCATTCAGTACGTTATCCCAGCATGCTTTGTGCTGTTGTCACGGCGACAGGTCACGAACACGATCGGGGACGGTCTCGTGAACGATTATCGGTCGCCGTTTCAACGTCTTTGGTGGATCGTTATCATATTCATCTGGTCAGTTGTTTGTATTGCTTTCGTAACAGCTAACCATATTATTTCTGGTTTGTAGGGCCAAGTTTGTGGCATATTTTGGCGTATTATGGACGGTAGAAAGCCGGGCTCTGACTTGGGGTGGAAAGTCGTGAAAGCCATAACAATTGGTAACGCTGAATTAAGATGGGAATAAATTTTTCCATGCTTTCAGGCATAATTTTGTCTACAATTAAATTTAGGCTTTAATATATGGTGGTGGGGTAAGAGATGCTTGAAGATGATGGGCAATCCCTGCAGAAAATAATAAGCCGAGTTTATGAAGTCTTTTCCCCTGTTGTTTGATTTGCCACCTTTGGTTTAATAGGCGAATCCTGATGGATACAGAGGGCAACATGCCCCCCCACAATTTTTGTCTCGCTAATATCTCATCATGGTGAAAAGCACTGATGAATAGGCCACTAATAAATAGGCAGCTGTCTCTTCTTTCAATTATTTTGACTACGTGCATCAATTCTTGTGGAGGTAGCAGGGCAAAGCAGGATGGGGAATGGAATGCAAAGTCCTCCCCAAGTGAATTTCTGGATCTGCCCCAGTTTGCTTTGATGCCATGATTTCAAAACTTGTCACATTTCATAGGAGTTATTAGCCTGGTGATGTTGTTGCTAAAAATTGTTACTTCATTATTTCAGCTGTACATTTATTTTAGAACTTCACTGTATCCGTACTAAAAGAAACTGTGCACAATTGTACTTACCGGTAATCTTTGATATGAGGAGCAATTATGATTTTGTGAATGTATTTTACAACTGTCCGTAGCTGGTTTTGTTTCTAGGAATTTAAATATTTCTTTTAATGTTGCACTGTTTTGTATTTTGAATCACAAATTTTGTAAGGTCTCAGATGCATCTGTGCAGGAATTAAGTAATATTCAGTGGAAGATTTTATCTGTGGCAACATACCAGTGACTATTAAGTAATAATTATTAATTAAGATTGTTATTATTGACGTGTGCAATTTAAAGTATATATCCTCCGATCTGTGTTTAACTTCAAATTGACAATGTCTGCGTACACTGTGATTAGTTCTGTAAAAATGGCAATTACATTACACAATTGCATAGTAACAGACCTGTAATGTTATTTGATAATTATATAATGTTTTCATTTAATTCTGTATGTCTATTGTTTGTTATTATTATTGCCGTTGTAACACGACAAATTAACTTTTACACGTATTTGTTTCTTTAGTTGTAAATTTTAGTTTTAAAGTATAATTGCCTAATGCAATGGAATATGGTTAAAACTGTGATTGAAATGTATTGCTAGCCTATTTGCTGTTGTACTTGTAAGTGTTCTAGTGCTCTCTTCTTTTTCATATGGAATATACAATGGTCATTTCATCTTTGTTTGCCAGTCAGTTGTTATGAAATTTATTGAATGAATCAAATGATTTTCTGTAGTGTTCTGCTATTGTTGACTAAGATTATTGTATGGCCATCTGTCTTTTATACAATGCAGTAGTGTCTTGTTCAAATGGACTACTTGGTACCTGTATTTCTCGTCTATTACAGATGATATTCTACCATAATCGGACTGAATATTAAAACTAAGCACAAGTTCTAATTTTAAAGGATTTTGTGAAATAAACTTCAGTGGCATAACCTTAGTGTTACTTCAGTTTGACTTATTAATCAAGTTTTACATTTTAAAATTTCACAGAATCAAGACAGATTGAAGATGCCTGTGGACTATTTGATATATGCTAAGCAGATCAGTCTAGTGTTTCCCAACCTCAGTACTTGAAATACTTGCGAAATCACCCAAGACAATCTCACTCAAGATCTCTTCTTTAATAGAAGTACAGTACTAAGAAAAAAAAACTTGAAATTAGTCAGAGTGTATTCTATTAAAGGCCTTAAATTTAGGATTTCTCTTTCTCTATCAGCCAGATTCTTCTACAAGAGAACTGATAATGGCGATATGGATGAAGGCAATGATGACGTTTATTATTATTATTGTTGTTGTTGTTGTTGTTGTAAAATTTATTTTAAAAATAGCGCTACATAACTTCTACGGACAGATGAAGCGGTGCAATAGGAACGTTTCTGTTGGAAATCATCTGTGAAGTGATATTATACAATTTGTGTCAATTTTGTTTTAAAATAAATATCTTTTTGCAAATAATCATTACATTTAGCTCAGATTTCGCCTTTAAAATTCGCTTATTGCCTTTAGATTCTCGTATGCTCGGAGATTTTATCTCAGTAACTGAGGGAGGTAAACGAGTTTCAAGACTATTGTTTCACCACATATTTTTTTATCACGCCCTGGCCTTGAGGATTTTGATTAATTTATTTAAAAGTGATCTTTAATAAATTAAAACGGTCATTGGTCGCTATTATTGACCGCTTGAGACATCTTATTTTGTGGGGGACCATGTCCGTCAGGCCCCGGTTTTCACTTTAAAGTCTTCAGCATTGGAAGAGGGAGATAACGGCGTAGCAAAGATGTAGCTGCATAATTTTTTCATAGTTAGTTTATATAGCAATGGTAATTACATATTTCTTTTTAAGATACAAGTAAACTTGAGCTAAATGCAGAATTACGTTTGGTGTGTGTGTGTGTCTGTCTGTGTGTGTGTGTGTGTCTTAAGTTTACGAATAGAAATTTATTATAGTCTAGGTTGTGGAAGTCTGACTGAAAGCTAGGTTGTTGAAACCGTATGGTGATTGATTATAGATTTTCAGTTTATAAGTGATATACAAGAAGAAATGGAAGGTGCAGAAGTAGTCGATCTGACCGAAGATTCGTTTGAAGAATGTAGGGACGGCGGTCAAACGATCAGCGATGAAGATTTTGCAAAGCGTTTGCAGATGGAAGAATATGAGACGCTAAGAGCCTCAGATTTTCTGGTCGCTCAACAGTTGCAGGTTTGCCATTTTAAAATTTCGAAATATGGATATTCGTTATTGGGCTGTGGATTTTACGTTTTTGTTTAAGGCTAGTTTATATCAAAGCTCTTGAAATTGTTCTTATTACAGTTCTTATTTGCTGGTTTGAGTTTGGCTCAGTTTGGATCTTTAAGCTCTTTGAACTTGCAGAGAATGTGGGGTGGGTCAAATTAGTTTAGATTTCAAAACACCGTTTCTATTAGTTAGATGCTCAAGACAGCCTGCAGCAATTATTTGCTCACTTGTTATGACAAAGTTAAACAAAGGCATCAATGCATCGCCTTCATAAAATCAGTGAAAGCAAACGAGCAAAATGTGATCTTTTATTCACTAATATTTAGATCATTTCTTTGCATTTTAACCCTTAAACCGCCAGAACTGAGTATACTTGGTTACATTGGATATAGTTACATAGTGTCGGGCGACATAAAGGTTAATAATTATAACGTGACATTCACATTTTGCTCATTTGTTTTTCCTGAGTTTATTAATGTTGACTATTGATAACTGCGTTAATTATGGCGTCATGTTTTCTATGACAAGGAGGAATTTCAAATGGAACACTCAAGACATCCCGAAAACCTCGCAGTTCAAAGAGCTCTTCATGCTCGGGTAAAAATACTTGACTCATCGGCCATCTTCTATAGATCTATGGTTACGTTTCAATATCTTTGCACGTTTTTAGGAATATACATGTCTTTGAATATGGATAACAATTTGGTAGTAATTTCTAGGCATGAAATTCTGATAATATATTATAATCTGTATTGTTGCCATATTGGAATGAATGAAAGCATTATGTAGCATGGGTTTATGAGTTCTTTCTATTACGAAACTGCTTATGGAGTATAAATTGACTACGATTGGTTTGGCTGCTGCATTGTTTGATAAAGCTTTTTGTTATTCAAGAGTTTTGGTCAGTGACTTTTGAATTGAAAATTTTGTGAATGTAGCCATTTTTTTATGAGACAAGTAAAGCCATGTATTGTGGTTTGTGCACTGTCCTGTGAGATAGAATGTGTTTCAGACTGTTTGACATAAGAATGTTTTTAATTTTGGAGATGACGTTACTTCTTTCACGTATTTATATGAATAGTTGCCCAGTTGATGCATAGAATACTCAAAGAAGTAGCATAACGTGCAATTTTGTGAGCTCATGTGTTTACCAGGTAAAGGCACCCTATTGCACCATCTACACTAACAAAACCTGTGATGGTTGTTTTTCCTAATGATCGTCTATGACCTATTTCTTAAATTCTTGTAAAGTTTTGATAATATCAATTAGTTATCATATGGTAGTTTTGTCATTTACTGTTTTTTTGTAATGTAATGTAGCATTGTACAGCACCTCTTATATTTCTACTCAGAGTGGGTATATAGAAGTTCCAAAGTATATCTTTATGCCTGGAGAGATTTTCGTCTGTACGCATGCCTGCGTCTTTGTTTGGTTTCAGCCGATCCCTCGAAGGTTAAACGTGGTACGGTTGTCGCCGGCAGCCAGCTCTTCTCACGGCGCGGTTTCCGGTTCAGCGGACGCCTTGCGACCCAGTCGAGTACAACGCGCAATCGAGCGTAATCGCATGGCGGAACATTACCACGAAATGGGGCATGACGACGCGGCTGGGCATGACCATGTGGTGGGGCATGACCGTGCAGTGGGACATGACCATGCGGAGGGACATGACCGTGCAGTGGGGCATGACCATGCAGTGGGGCGTCACCGTGCATCAAGGCATCACCGTGCAATGGAAGCAGAAGTGACTCAGTTGATGAATGCCGTGGCCGCAAGTGATGCAGGCCCTCTGGAACACGATTCACCACCTCCGAATTCAGTCCAGTTCCTCAGACCGGCAAGGAGAAGAGGAGTGGACCATCCAGATGGGACGACCGGTCGTCAAAGAGTCTACACTGCTAACGGTAGACAGGCGGCAGCAGTCGTTATTATTTTTATATTTTTGTACCAAAAAAATTTATTTATTTATTTATCTGCCATGTTTCTTTTTGAATGCAGATATAATGACGTTACGATGATGATGATGATGATGATGATGATGATGATGATGATGACGATGACGATGGAGGTGATGATGATGACTACAGATCATGTATTTAATGTCACCGCTAAGGGTCCATCCATATAGTATGTACGCGCTGAAGGGGAGGAAGTTGGATTTAGGAGATTTTGCATTTGCACAGTGTGCAAACAGGGCAAGGAGGTTGAAAATATGGCTTTTCTTGCATGCGTACTATATGGATGAGCCCTAACAGCTGGATGAGTGTTGTCTGTGCTTGATGAAATGTCTTCATTGTTTCAGAAGTCATAATTCAAATACGGTATTGATTTTCTCGTAGGGCAGAGAATGCGTATGCTTCACCCATTGATTCGTGTGGTAAGTCAGCCGGTCATTCTGTTGCTATGTGAATATCGTCATTACCAGTGAATGACTTTCTCAGTCTATTCAGTTGAATTCCTTCCCTTTCCATGTCATTACATGTTTTAAAACAGTTAATTTTTAATCTGAAAATTCTGCTTTAAAAACTTTTTAAATATACTCTATGCATTATATATGTGTGTGTTGTGTGTGTGTGTGTGTGTGTGTGTGTGTGCACATACATGCTCACTCACACACAGTGATTTGTGGAATAGCATGCTATGTAATTTTTTATGTCATTATTGTTTGAAGGGAGGTATTCCACATGTACATCCGAATCAATTGGATTTTAATGATGGAGGTGGCAACAACTACGAGGTAAGTTCATCGAAGCTTTACATCTTATTTTGGCTTTTGTGAAGTTTTTTTCTGTCTTTTTGCACTGTACAGGGCAGTGCAGAAAAACCGGACTGTATTAAATGCAAACCTAAATATGACTAGTCCAGTTTTTTTTGTGCCACCCTGTATTTCATCAGCTTCTTATTGGCACTTTGAGATTCGCGCTCTTCGGCAGTTTTGCTTTGGTCTTTGGTCTGTTTGCTCTGTAATATTTCGAAATTTCGAAAAAACTCTTTGTTATTTTTTTATATTTTAAATATATATTCATGTTTCCAGGCTCTTCTGGATCTTTCCGAACGGATTGGCGACGCTAACAACAGGGGTCTGAGTCAGACGGAAGTCAATCGACTCCCCACGATCAAGTACAGGTCTTCGAGTTCGCAGGCGACCTGTAGGTCTGGCGCGGATGACCTGATCGATTTCTCCTGCGACGGAACGGACTTGCATTCCGAGGTCTTTGCTTCCGACGATACGGCGCCGACCGAAGGCAGAGACTGCCAGATTTGCCTCAACGACTTTTCGAACGACGACCTTCTACGAACTCTTCCGTGCTGTCATCGATTTCACGTCGCATGTATCGATCAGTGGATCAAGGTAACAGCGATCAGGTGATCTAGGTATTGATTGATGGATCAAGGTAACAGCGATCAAATGATCTCGGTTTTGATTGATGGATCAAGGTAACAGCGATCAGGTGATCTAGGTATTGATTGATGGATCAAGGTTAAAAGGTGTTATTGTTATCCGTAAAATTTAATATTGAAGTTATTCTTATTATATTTGGAATCTCAGGAATGGTGGTAAGTGTCAATTTATTATATGGAGGAACCCTTTTAAAAAATGACTTTTGCATACGTACTATATGGATGAACCCTAAATGGTTTAAAGTTAGTGGTCGATGATTTTTTGAGTTTGTTTACACTTTCTGATGTTCTTCGTTTCAGAAAAACGCCATCTGCCCGATATGCAGAAACGACGTCAAGGACCACGTGCGAAGGCGTCAAGACGACTGGAGTCATGTCGACGACCTTATGTCATGATGTCGAACCTGGTGTGATTTTCAGTAGAAATCGGATTAGTTTGCAAAAGTTGTTATCAGGTTCAACCGGATTCGAAAAATGGGAAGGTTTTATAATAAACACAGTTTCTGATGATACCCAGCGACTGTCCTCTCTTTGGGATAACGCTTTATCAAGATTTTGGGTTTATTTGAAATTCATTTCTAAACGCCAGATTTTATGCTAGAAAGAGCTGAGTGATATGAAATTTAGATTACAAATTGATGGAAATTTTATTTTAATGTTTTTGCACCGTTGAAAATTTATATTGATTTCTAATTGCAATTTTTTGCACGGTTGTTTCATTTGTGTTTACATTTTTCCGTTGGGGGGAGGGGGCATAGGTAAAAGGGGAGGGGGCATAGGTAAAAGGGGGAGGGGGCATAGGTAAAAGGGCAAGATTTTGTGATCTTTCAATGTTTATCAGTCATGTCTTGAGTCTCAATTGATTTAATAAATGATGTTTTAAAATGTATGGATACACATTTTTGCATGAAATAAGTTTGCTTAACATGACAAGAATAGTCACTCACTAATTAATTATGTTACGATGTGATATTCTTGTGAGATTTTGCCCTTTTGCTGTGTCCATGCAAGACATTTTTGTCCTGGTTCATAGTTTTCTATTGTATTGATAAATACAGTAGAACCTCGTTATATCGAACTCGCTTATATCGAAATCCCGCTTGTATTGAAGTTTGAGTGCTGGTCCTGCCAAAACAGTGTTAATGATCAAGGAATCGGATATATCGAACATCAGTTATATCGAAGTGTTTATCACGGTCTTTTGAACTTCGCTATAACGAGGTTCTACACTAGTATAATTGATGCAGTTCAGTTGCCAACTTTGCATACGATTTTAATGTTTAATGTTTTTAATGAGTTTAAAAAATAATGAAGCATATCACTGCATGACGATAATTATAATACTATACTGCACTGCGTTGTGCACTGTTTGAAAAACGGGTTTCCTCTCTGTTGCAGTAAATTGTCTATCGTGGCTTACTGGGTTGTAGTGGTTGTAAACAAGCAAACGAATATGTGAGAAATGCGTGACTGTTTTACAAGTTACTATTAATAAGACAGTAATATGTAGGCTTACATGGTTGGGGGACTTATATGGAGTGCATTTGCCTTTTGCGATGGGCCCTGGATCAATCCTATTGCCACGATATGGGTAGCATTAATCTAGACAAAATAGGACTTTGCTCTAACAGACAACCTTGGACTGCTTTAAAGAAACCACATGGCCAATGGAGGCTGGTGTGCTCAACTGTAACCGGTTAGTGGTTACCAAGACTTTTTAATTGCCTTGACTGGTTGCAGTGCCGGAAATTACTGCACGTAGCGCGGGCAGTTGTCACCCCGAGAACCCCGTCAAGCCTTATTCTTTGCCCTCAGCCTAGCATATGGGGCGGACTGGGGGAGAGGGTGGAGGATGGGAGGTCGCAGACTGTTTTCTTGCGTTCTCTGATAATGGCACGCTGCGTTATTATAACGTCATCTGTTTCGCCACCCTATAATCGGCACCCCTTGCGTCCGCCCCCTTCTACCCCAAATCAGCATCCTATTTTGGCA
Source organism: Metaphire vulgaris (assembly GCA_018105865.1). Lineage (NCBI taxonomy): Eukaryota > Metazoa > Annelida > Clitellata > Crassiclitellata > Megascolecidae > Metaphire > Metaphire vulgaris. The sequence goes on from CM030856.1 coordinate 12,897,536, forward strand.
TCGGCGTGACTTCTGTTGAGACAGATCCTTCCAAGCCCTCTGGGCACTCGATCGTTTGCGCTTGTCGGTCGCGCTAACCGGATTAAGCGAAGATGAATGCATGGTTTGACTCGACAATTACTGTCGTAGAGGGTAAGTTCTTTTTTCTGTAGATAAGATAGATGGTAAGAATATTATTGAACTCAAATAAATGGTATTTGCGTGGCCCGGATATTGGTCCGGTTCGGAAAAACGGGACCTTAGTTCGTAGTATGCAGGTATGCCCATAGAACCGATAGGCCTACCACCCTGTTTCGTTGTAAATATTTTCACAGTCCTTGGGTCACAATGCATAAAATTTAGCGAACTTCTGCGACTTTCAGTGGGGTGCCAAGAACAGCGGACGCCCGGGGACAGGTTTAATTTGGATGCCGCCCCCCCCGCTCAGGGCCGTCGAGAGATAATACGGGCCGGGGACAAATGTTGATTCCGGGCCTTTTGTTTATAAATGTTGACAAGAAAGAAATTAAGGTCGTACATTAAACAAATGCTGACAAACAAACAAAAAGGTCATTTACATCTTTTACATTGAAATATTATTTTTCTGGTCATCGCGGGCCCTTGGTTTATCGCCGGGCCCGGGTAAAAATGTTCCCCTGTTCCCCCTCTCGTCGGCCCTGCCCCCGCCACCTCGGTTAGGTGTTAACGAGCAGAAAAAGGTTCGCCGAGACAATCCGGATGCCCCTATCCTATCTGGTAGATGTCGGGGGTCACCGCCTCCCTCTCCCAGTGGCGACTCCACCGGGGGAGGCCAGGGGAGCCCGTGTCCCTATTGAGTGTCTGGCCCCCAGTGCCCCCCCCAGTTGGGACCCTATATTTAATGCTACATACATTAAACAACAAATGATTGCCCCCATGATTAGAAGTTGCCACCCCAACGCCCCCACTTGCCAAATCCTAGAGCCGCCACTGCCCTCTCCCCCCACCCGATTCCCCTTCTGCACGCTACTGGCGATGTCGCACCCTAATTGCAGCCATTTGAGTTTTTCATTCAACTTCCAAAGTTCCAAAGTGCATCGGCGCCACCTGGCGAAAGCATTAGAGAATACCACAGGCAAAATTCTGAATGCCAAGTACTTTTTATCTACAAGAGATAGTGGCCTGAATTTTTGAAGAAACTTGATTAGCAGGTGCTCTTCACTTCTCTGTCAAAAGTGCTAGCCATTCACACGTCTGCCAATACCATTCTCTGTAGTTTAAAAATGTTCAAAATTTCATGCTTTTATCCACAAAATGAACAATCATACGGCTTATCAACTGTACTAAGTAGCAATGGAAAGTAAAATCCAGTAGATATACTGAACTCAGTAACAGACGAGACTCTAAAAACATTAATAAAGAAGACCCATTACGCAGAAGGTGATTGTCGGATGCAGTGACGTCAGAGACAATAATTGTCAGTCACTTTGACTCGGTGGCTGAATTTACCGCCATTAACCGTCATTAGCGCCTCCATTATTCCTATATAACTGTGCACAAGATCTAACTGTCGGCCTCACCCCGTTCCCATGCGAATTGCCCTGACCAAATTACGCAACCAGAGAGAATGCATTTTAGTGAAGTAGTAGTAGCAGCAGCAGCAACGACATTAGTAATAGTAGTAGTAGTAGTAGTAGTAGTAGTAGTAGTAGTAGTAGTAGTAGTAGTAGTAGTAGTAGCAGTAGCAGTAGTAGTAGTAGTAGTAGTAGTAGTAGTAGTAGTAGTAGTAGTAGTAGTAGTAGTAGTAGTAGTAGTAGTAGTAGTAGTAGTAGTAATGATAATAATAATAATGATGATAATAATAATAATGATGATGATGATAATAATAATAATAATAATAATAATAATAATAATAATAATAATAATAATAATAATAATAATAATAATAATGATAAATAATAATAATAAACGAACAGTAGTTTGCAGATGGATTTTAATTTAATTTCCTTTCGATATCAGCTTCTATTATAGAAGCCTATTATTGCCAGCTAAAGCGCTTTGCCACCCGAAATGGTACTAGCGTGATATAGAGGAGACACAGAGATGGATCGACCCCACGCCACCCCATGCCCCCACCCCCACCTCGACCCCATGTCTATCCAGACCTAGTATCAGGTCGTGAAATTCGTGCAGAAAACGACGACGATATAAACTATATGTTGAGGGCAGTCAGTGGAGCAATGGTGATTGGCTGTGTAACGTTGTTGTTCAGTCTGCAATACTGCCCCGAAGTTCAGAGTTTGTCATCCTGAATACACCCCGTGTACTTTAGATAGGGTCGCAGCCAGGAATTTGATTTGGGGGGGTATACATTTAGGGGGTATATATTGTTATATATTATATAACATATATTATATATATTATACATTATAGGTTATATATTATAATATATACTGTATTATATATACCGATTAGGGGGTTATATATACCGATATAACCCCCCGTCGCAACCCCTGGTTGTTACTACCCTGTAGAGTGCTCGATGTACAATATTATATCCCATTACGTGGAATTAGTTCTGCTTTGGACGCCCATTGGCATCCGATGAAGAAGACGGCAGAAGATTTTAATCAGATGCGCATTATTATTTTAATTAAAACTCTTTCCGCCAGACGAACGTTTATTGAATTCAGCTGCGTATGTCGTCTGCCATTAAACAACATCTGTAGGCCCATACAAGACTCAGAATGGTCATATCCTCTTCGATTAATTATCCAAAATCCATTCAGAAATTACTGGATGTCGAACCGCAACCTGTTGGAACTCTTCCACGCCTTCACTCAGGCTGTGAGACAAATAAAAGATGTATTGTAATGCAATAGAGTAAAAGCGTGCTTACTATAATACTATCACAAAATCGTCAGCGTACAGATAGCATATTTCAGAGCCGGCGCGTGGGGCCTGCAAAGCCTGCGGCCGCAGGGGGCCCCGCCGGCCGCAGGGGCCCCGCCGGCCTCGGATATTTAAGAGTTCTCATGTTTCTTTTTCTTAAGTTCTTGAGTAGTATTTGTTTTGTTTTTTGCTCGTCAGGCCATTTGAAGAGGCAGAAATATATACGGATGACCTTTTTGCTCGTCAAGACATTTCAAAAACGTTGCGCTCGTAAAAATTGCAGGGGCCCCCCGAAAGCCACGCGCCGGCTCTGAGCATATTCTGCGAGAAAATAGGTCAAAATCTAAAAAGACCGCATAAGAAAAAACAACAAAAATACGAAGTGATATAATGATATATTTTTCCACCCGATTTTCACTGCTCGTGTGATTACAAAGGCTAATTACTGAATTGTGGGAAATTATTATCTGCGCTCTTCATAATTTGGTCGCCATCGAATGAATCGAATCTGTCTTCTATACGCCCGAGCCATCTATGTACAGTAGATCACGTGATCTACATTTTTTTACTGATGATACTGAATCTACACTCTACAGTGTCTCTACACGTGCCATCCGGCCAATGTGATGCAACACTTCGACCCGATAGGGACAAAGTTGAAGCATTAAATCGCCATATGATTGGAGATTTGGTTATTACTATCCTGATGCAATTTCAACTTTGATCCTCTTGATTTCCGCCGCATTTTGCACATGTCGCTAATTCTCATTGTCCAGCCAAACTTCTGTGGCGGTTTATAATAATAATAATAATAATAATAATAATAATTAATAATTAATAATAATAAACTAATAATAATAATTAATAATAATAATAATAATAATAATAATAATAATAATAATAATAATAATAATAATAATAATAATAATAATAATAATAAGGTTTTCAGTGGCTCTGTGCTGTGAACGAACCACTATTTTGAATGTTTAACCATATACGAAGGGAGAAGAATGAATAAAATTCTCGAAATTGTTCGAGAAGGTGTCTAAACAATTGTTTTTTTGAGAATTTGACAGCAGCAGTTGACCTGTGGCTGTTTGAATTTCAATTAGAGTGAAATTTCGAGTCCGTTTTCGCCAGAGTTCTGTCTTCGGGTTCTTGCGCGTATAGCTGGCCATAGCCGGCTATGGAACGCCGAAGGCGGACATTCCAGCGATTCGACATGGAGACGGCTTTTTGTGCAGATATCCGGTTGTTTTGCATTGGAACGGTCGATGAAATTCATACCCGTTCAGAATTTCCCCCGATGGATTGTTTCAGAATTGAATGCGAGCGGCGCCGATTTTCTGCATGCTAATCACGCATCCAAAGACCCGTACACGGAACATGACAGCCAGAGAGAGAGAGAGAGAGAGAGAGAGAGAGAGAGAGAGAGAGAGAGAGAGAGAGAGAGAGAGAGAGAGAGAGAGAGAGAGAGAGACAGACAGACAGACAGACAGACAGAAAGAGACAGACAGACAGAGACAGAAAGACAGAGACAGACAGACAGACAAAGCCTCAACATTCCCCAAATCTCAGCACTTACACAAATTTTGCATTAAATTGTGTCTTTTCCCCTCCAGCCAAGTCAATTTCCCCCAAGGCCTCAATTACCCCCCCCCCAAGACCTGGAGTCTGGATAAAACACTGAGGGGATACGGGCCCCCAGGGCCTTCGTGTGAAGCCGCAAGTGCTTTAAGAACATTGGCCATCCCATTGAATTGCTTATATATAGCAGTTACCGATTTGAAAGATCTTACATTTTAACCTATTAAATCTAGTTTTACTGTTTGTCTGGCAGGGTCTAAAACAGGGCCTGACTGAAAATTGGCAGGGCCTATAGGCCCCAGGGCCTGCCTTGTGTATGCCTGGCGCCGTTACTGGGTCACAGAGACAAATGGTCATAGATACATCATACATGAAAGTAGTGACCAGAATTTCGCGTCGTCTGCGCTTTAGAGCCTCGTTTCCAGCCGTACGCTTAGTTTGCATAGATTTGCATCGTCCTCGGTCACGTGACACTTTAAAATTCGCCACCGAGTGGCTTCGTACTCGATTCGCGCCATCCGAGATCCTCAGATTTCTATAAAAGCTGCAGCAGCAACAGTTATTAACAGACTCTAAAACAGTTGGAAGTATTTTGCCAGTCAAACGGTTCAGTAACCGTCATCTAAGATTAGCGTTGGAACTATTTCAATATTTGACCTTCAGTCATGGAGGTAGGCTTTGTCGACCAGACCTCAATGTTAGGCTATCAGATATTTGCTCATTTTAAACGGGGAAAATGTAATTCTAAAATGTTGCGTTTAAATGACATAATAAGCAGTCATTCTTTTAAAATAGGCGAAATGATTTGTGCTTTCTGCTTTGATTGTGCGAAATTGCAGCAAAACGCGACTGTGAAATTCAGATAGAAAATAATGAAAGCCCTGCAAGTTGTTTTCAACCGGTGTTTCTCGGACCCCGTGGGCTCCGTGTGAGCCCCGCAAGGGTTACGACATCTGTCGAAATTTACAGAAAACGAGGGTCGACTTTGGTAATTTCCACCGTCCAATTCAAAAAGGGTAATCAAAAACTCGATAATATATGGCACGACCATTTAGAGTCAAATTCAGTTTTAAACGATCGCTGAAAATACAATATGACTTCGTTATAGCGTACTTAGCGTGCCTATAAAATTAAGTCCGTTATATCCGATGTATGCTAAAATTATATGATCTAATGTCACCCAATAGGCCAGGAGCCCATCACACGAGACCGTACATTGCGGTACGTTATAACCGAGTAGAGGCCTACGTTACTTCAGTGGATTTTACACAGGTTTACTTAGCCTCCTAAACCACTCAGAATCACATTATTATTATTATTATTATTATTATTATTATTATTATTATTATTATTATTATTATTATTATTATTATTATTATTATTATTATTACTACTACTACTACTACTACTACTACTACTACTACTACTACTACTACTACTACTACTACTACTACTACTACTACTATTATTATTATTATTATTATTATTATTATTATTGTTGTTGTTGTTGTTGCTGATGCTTTTGTTGTTATTGTTATTATTATTATTATTATTATTATTATTATTATTATTGTTGTTGTTGTTGTTGTTGTTGCTGCTGCTGCTGCTGCTGCTTTGTTATTATTATTATTATTATTATTATTATTATTATTATTATTATTATTATTAATTGAGTCCGTTGTAACGTTATTTTCAGAAGATGAAGATAACGCGTATATCTAAGACTGGATCCGCACCGGATCTAGGCAGCGGCGAAGAGGACACCCGAAATCCGCCGATCCCAGCTTCGCCGGGGTCTCCTTCGGGCGGCGAGCGAAGTCCTTGGCACGTGGGCTTTCCTTCGGAAGCAACGAAATCCGAAGACGCGGACGCATCCCTGGCGCTGTCGCCGTCGTCTTTCTCGGCTCCCGCCACTCCCCAACTGGCGGACGGCCTCAAGTATGCCCCGGCGATGGCGAACAGGGGCCGGCTGTTCGCCAACCACAGTCGCCTGGCGAAACGCCGTCTCGTCCAGAAGAACGGAGAATGCAACGTCAAGAGTCGGAACGTAACGAAACGAAAACGCAAATACATCGTCGACATCTTCACGACCCTCGTCGACATGAAATGGCGCTACCACCTGTTGCTCTTCGCCCTGTTCTTCGTCGTCACGTGGTGTGCGTTCGGCGGGATCTGGTACGCCATTGCCGCCTACCATCTGGACGACGTCCACGCGGACAACGACAACTGGACGAAGTGTGTCGACAACGTCTTCGATTATAACTCGGCCCTGCTGTTCAGCATCGAGACGCAGACGACGATCGGATACGGGTTCCGGGTTATCCAGCCGGAGTGCGGATTCGGGATATTCGTCATGATGGTCCAGTCGTGCGTCGGACTGTTCATCCAGTCGCTGATAACCGGAGTGATCTTCTCGAAGATATCCCGGCCGAAGGGGCGCGCGCAGACGATCATGTTCAGCGAGCGGGCGGCCGTCTGCAAGCGCGACGGGGAGTTCTGTCTGACGTTCCGCGTCGGAGACATGCGCAAATCGCACATCATCGGCACGTCCATTCGCGCCCTGCTCGTCAAGAACCGCCTGACCGCCGAGGGCGAGTCGATGCCGCTCTGCCAGTATCCCGTCGACCTCGAGACGGAGACGAGTCGGTCGGACAGCTTCGTCTTCCTCGTCTGGCCGGTAACGGTCGTCCATCGCATCGTCGGCGCCGCCAGTCCGCTGTGGGACCTGTCGCCGGAGAAGCTGCTGACCGAGCACTTCGAGCTGATCGTGATCCTCGAGGGCACCGTCGAGTCGACGGGGATGACGACGCAGGTCCGGACGTCGTACGTTCCGTCGGAGATCATGTGGGGCCAGCGGCTGGTGCCCCTCCTCACCTTCCAGCTGAAGAACGGCCAGTACGAGATCGACCACAAACAGTTCCACAACACCACCCCCACCGCCATGCCCGACTGCAGCGCCAAGGAGTACGCCGACCGGAAGGCGGGCCTGACGCCAGACGAAATCCAGCGGGAGGCAGACTATCCGGTCAGCTTCACCGCCCCGGCGATTCGCGCCAAGGGCACGACGCCAGACCGCCAGCTGTACGCCATATTCCAGCGCAACATCGAAGGCATCATAAGGAAGCGAGGACCCCACCACGGAAAAGATCACGCAAAGTTCAAGGTCACCGACGGTGGAGGAGGAGGAGGTCACGCGAACAGGGCGTACGCCCCCCGCTCTCGGCCCCACGTCGATCACCTGGTTCACGAACTGCATCACGCGGGGCCGGGGCGGACCCAGGACGGGGCTAGCGACGCCCTGAAGCTGCAGCCGATGCGGCGTGTGCACAGCGCTGACGATAAGGTTGAAATGAGTGAGATTGATTCCGGACTGTCACTTGAAGTGCCACAGCAGGGAAGCCACGAAATGACGAGCATCTAAACACCAGTTCTTTCAAGTTTGCTTCATTACTATAGTCTATGCAATGTATACTTAGTTTCCGGTAGGCCTACGAAATATGCAGTATGCGAAACAGTTTTTTTACAAGTATGCGCAATAACTTCACCGCTTTGAAAGCTAGATCAATAATAAATATACCCTGTGAATATTTAATTCAGTTGTTCGCATAATTATAGCTACGGAAAATTAAATGACAAATGTTTCTCTGTTCTGGTTTTACAGATGAAAATTAGGTAATATTTCGCCTGCGAGAGCAAAGTAAGTATGTATATTTAAAAGTCACAAGAAACTTCGATTAACCTGCGTAGATGTGAGAATATTTTATATATGCAGGGCCGTCATATAGGCATGGTAGGCACTAGGCACGTGCCTAGGGTCCCCGCGAAGCAGGGGGCCTCGGCGGACCGCGGGAAAAGTTTATTCGATGCTTCACTTTGAATGTACGATTGTTTTAGATTTTCTGATGCCCGAAAGAAGTCCGACAAGCAAAAAATGACCATCACCGCTTTCCCGGAAAAAACTCCGACAAGAAAAAAGGTCATCAGCATTTTAGGTGTTCAAAAAAGGTCGTCACTAGATTTTACAAATGTCTAGGGCCCATTTTTTCAAAATTCCTAGGGCCTCCAGACTTCTTAAAACGGTAGGTACTGTGCCTGTGCGATACTTGGTTCGAATGATTCAACATGGTCCTATCTAACCTGGTCCTGTGAAATGTTCAACGATGGCGATGTAATAATTGAGAGAGAGAGAGAGATAGAGAGAGAGAGAGAGAGAGAGAGAGAGAGAGAGAGAGAGAAAGAGAGAGAGAGAGAGAGAGAAGTTCCTTCAGCAAAATCTTGGCTCACTGTTATCGAAATGAGTGAGGAAGTACTGACATTCTGACGATACGGGGATGGACGACACAAGGCCGAATACCAGCGCCTGAACCCAGAAAGTACCTGGGTCAGAGGTCGAGTTGACCCAGCTGGACGGCGGAAAAGTACCGTACCCGCCAGACGGTCTTTCCAGCTGTTGGAAAATTCCGTGAAATTCCACGAATCCAGCCAGACAAACTGTTCCATGCCGAAGGAACGGGAAATCCGCGTACCGGCGCGCGTACCACAGTTCCGTACGACGCAGTACCACGCGCTGTACCCGACCTCTTTTCCGCCCAAGTACCGGAAGCTGAAGAACAGCGTACATCCGACGCACGCAGAATCAGACTCCTGAACGAAAGGCAAGTACCAGTTTCCGAGTACCGCGCACGGTACTGGTACTACGGTCCTGTTCTTTTCCGGCGATCTTACCAGTAGCTCCTTCCACCTGATGAGCGGAGCGGTGATGACGTCAACGGAACTGACGTCACTGAAATTGTGTTGAGTCGGAGGATGCGGAATTCTATGCATGACCATAGATATCCACGAGTCGTCCAAGTACCGGTACTTGCCTCGGGTACTGCGAAAAAACGTGGCAAGTACCGGATTCGTCGTGATGACGTCACTTGGTCCAAACAGAACGAGAAGATTCGCCGAACTGACGACGAGCGAAAGAACCGCCAACAGGAAGCAGAAAGATCGAACGAGGAACAAGAACGCCGCGCCGACGCGCGACACGTTGCCATGGCGATGGCGTCGGACGACCTTGACGACGACGACGCACAGTTTCCACGACGACGAGACGACGGTGCTGGCCAGGGCGACCGGAAACGACGGCGCCGGACCACCGGAACCGGAACCGGAAATGTCCCGATCGCAGTCGCCGGCGGAACCCTGCGATGACGTCAGCGCGAGGATGGCGGAAACTGACAGGTCGTCGACCGCCAGGCCGACCAGGGTCAGGACTTCCGGTAGAAAGGCGCCGAATAGCAGGGCAAGACCCGTGTGACCTTGAGGCCAGCCGTCAAGGTCGTTCTTGATCTTCCGGCGATGGCGAACCCTGGCGACGAGACAGCGCGCCACTTCGAAGGACGTTACAATAGTCGAGGCCACGGTGACGTACAGGAAACACCGGCTCAGTTGGAAGTGGTAGCCATCCGTAGGACGGTGAGCGAAGGAAGTGGAAGCGGAAGAGGTGGAAGTGGAAAGCTGTTCCCCTTCATGATCCGCGGATGGAAGAGCACTTTCCTCCTTTTCCGCCGTTCCAGTGGAAGTCCTTTCCACGTTGGTAAGGTCTCTCGCTTCCAGGTTCGGTGCCTTGGTAACTAGGGCGGTTGTCGGAAAGAGGTTGGACTCCTGTAACGCCCTCGTTTTCCCTGTGGTCATTTCCGTGGTTGCGACGGACTTTTCGAAGACGGACCGTTCCAGTGGGTTCCGGAGGAAGGGATATGGAGTCGGGTGGAAGAGGGAAGGCATCAGGACCCAGCAGGCGACTACGTGGAAGACCAAGACCGAGCAATTGAAGGCGTAGTAGAGGTCAAAGGTCAACGAAAGACGAATTATTGAAGCGCCTTTATGCTGACTCATGATTCTGATGATTCAGCAATTTTAAAAGTCCTTCGAAAATAATACTTACTGTTTAAACAAAGCACTTTATCACTTTCCTTAATCATTATTAGCAACTACAACGACAATTCCAATGATAATGACGACGATATATGCGATGATGATAATGACGACGACGATGATTATGATGATGATGATGATGATGATGATGACGGTGGTGGTGGTGATGATGATGATGATGGTGGTAGTGTACTCCTAATGATGATTAAGAGAGGATGATGATTATGATTATGATGATGATGATGATGATTATTATTATTATTATTATTATTATTATTATTATTATTATTATTATTATTATTATTATTATGACGATGGTGATGATGATGGTGTTGGTGGTGGAAATGATGATGATGAGGAGGATGAGGAGGAGGAGGAGGAGGAGGAGAGGGAGGATGTCAAATGGGTTCAAAATAAAAGACGAGGAATTTCTAAATGGCTGGTGATAATTTATTTAGCGCAATATTGCAGAACTGTTTCCTACCTGTGCGTTGTTTGCGCGAATGCGTTCCATCGGCGGAAGAAACGGAGAGACGAATAACGCAGCTCCACACACCTTTGCTCAGGTAGCAGGAAAGGCTCCTCCCTCTCCTCCTCCTCCTCCTTTTCCTTCTCCGTCATTCGTCCCTCCAGTTCTTTCGGATCTTCCGTCCATCCTTATCTTCAGATCCTCGGAAATCGATCGAACGTAATTATTAGAAGCATCAACGCGACAATGACGCACCTGCGTCACGTGACACGCCTTACCTTGGGACCACGTGGCCGCAGGACGGACTTCACAGTCCAGACACAACGCAGGCATTTCAGTCATCGTCATCATCAGCAGCAGCAGCATCACGTCGTCGTCATCATAATCATCATCATCACCAAATTTCCCGTCGTTTTCTTCGTAGTTGTAATAAATGGCGCCACAATTAGGCATCGGTTTGTCGTTGTAATCATCATCGTAGTCGTAGTCGTCGTCGTCGTCATCATCATCATCATCATTGAACCGCTCTTTCAGTTAATAATAATGATGATGATGATGGTAATTGTCAGAGGCGTAGCCAGGGTGTCCGGCGCCGGGGTCAAAGCATACTGATGGTGCCCCCCTCACCCCAACTTCCAAAAATTCTGAGAAGGAAAATAGGTCGTCACTTATTTCGACTGGTGTTACTTATATGAGCGCGGACGGGACATATACAACTAACTATACAGGGTGGCGCAAAAAAACCGAACTATATTTAATGCAAACCTAAATGTGACTAGTCCGGTTTTTTGCGCTACCCTGTATATACAACTACTTTTATATTTTTGTTTGCTTCTTTTTTCCTCTTCCTTTTCTTTTTTTGCTACCTTAAACCAGATTTTGTCGCTCCCCCCACTTCGGCGCCCGGGGACATATGTACTCCCCGCCAAGCCCCTAGCTTCGCCTCCGATATATAATTGTCGTTGTGGATGTTTTGTGACCTCCGATCATAAACCATCTCCGTCCACAAATACACCTTCAAGGTGGATGATTATCATTATGCTACCTGTGTAGGCCTTACAGGTGTGACGCAGTCAATCACACCTGACGAAGAAATAGATCGATAAGCTTAAATATAAGACACGGTTTTATTATCATTCGGTAATAATTATCGGCAGACAACGCCCTTAACGCTATCGGCGAATTATCTTTATATTAATTATAAATGTCGTCATAAGTTTTGCTCTTACCTATCTATGGATTCTACGTTTTGTAAATGAGATTTATAGCTTCTATGGTCCTGGACTCTGGACTTTGCATCATTGGTGTGGCCACGGATGGCCATGGGGGTGGGGTCACCCCCTCCTCATATTCTGACTGGGACCGGTCGTGAGACTTGCGCCTAATATTTAATATACAGCATAAATCGATAATGAAGGTTTTTTTACTATTCACCCAGGCTTTAGTGCTGACCTTTGTGGGCGTGTCATGGTCTTGGGGTCGGAGGTCGAAGGTCAAGGTCGCTCGGAGTTTTATGGCTCTTCAACGAAAATACAGATTTGATAAACAAACACGAACTCAATACGGGTTTCGGTCGTCAAGGCGACGATTGATGACGTCATGTCTTTGTTGGTCACTGACGATCTGCATTTCCGGTACTCAGCGGAAGCGGTGACCTAATTTCGTCGCTGAACTGACACAGTTTCTCGAATTCTCGTTGGAACAGTTGAGAAAGTGACCAGAATCCTTTGCGTCTGGATCGGGCGGCCAATGGGAAGGCGTGATTTGACTTGACCGCTGGTTAAAGGGAAGCGGAAAGCTTGGATTTTCTTAAGAGAAAGTCCCTCTCTTCGCCGTCTTCAGATCTTAACATCAAACTCCATCCGCCGAAGATGAGCCGCGACAACTTAGACCTCGAGGTAAGAAAATAGCAACACGTCTGTTCCTAGTTTTAAACATTAAATCGATTTAATTCGCGTAAAAACAACCGGAAAATTCAACTCTTTCGAATATTCAAAGCGTTACAGATAGCGTCTACGACATAGACTTTAATGTTCACTAGATGGAGCATCTAGTGTAATTGACCTCTATGGTCTACGGCACGGCCATATTTACTGTTTTGGTATGAATGGCTTAATTAAACGTTGAATTAATTATCATTCGTGTTTTTGAAGGCGATCGAGGACCTGCCCGATGAGGAGGACTCCCACCGGAGCCGCAGTCGGCTACAGGGCCGGCCGAGGTCTGCCAGGGCCTCCGCCGCTGGGTCGACCTCTCGCCGGCAACGACGGAGCTCCTGCGGGCGGCGCCGGCGGAGGGGCAGACGGAGCAGACGGAGCAGGAGGCGACGAGGAAGGAGGGTCAAGTACTTCATCTACATCTAAACGATCGACGACCTCGACCTCGACCTTGACCTCGATCTCGACCCGTCTTCGTCGACCTCTCGGGTCGTCTTCAGGATGGACCATCTAAAGACGGATGATTTCTAGAAAAATCGAATATAAATGAAACCGAAATTCGAAACCGAAAGAAAAAAAGTCTTGTGTCATTTTCAATGAGTCTCTTCGATTGTTATCATTTCCACCTATATTCAACGCGCACACACACGCACGCACACACAGGTAAAACCACTGTTAAAATTCCATATCAAATACCTCCATACAATTAATTATGCATGACGCATTGGCGTAGCCACGGAAGGGATCCCCAGGGGGCCCGGCCCCCGGCCTATTCGGATCGTGGTCGGTCGTGAGATTCGTCCAAAACCAGCCAGTAGTTGTGTGTGTGTGTGTGGGGGGGGGGCTGTGGGTAGTATTGGATCGAGGAAACCGCACCAGATAGCAGACTTTACAGCGTTTGAGACGACGACCCTTTTTTGCTAGTCAAGATATTTGGGCTGAAAATTGCAGAAGTGCCCTCCCCCCATCCCCGATGCAAAAAAAGTCGATCCGAGAAAACATTTTTTGAGCTCAAACAAACACCGGAAACACAGTTGCGAGTTGTGTGGCTTTCGTAAAAGTAACGAAAAAATCATGTCCACAATGCGCTCAGATTTTGCAAGCGATTGCAGGGGGCCTTGTATAGTGATGCCGTTGCAACAGTGGCGGCTCCAGGATTTGGCAAGTGGGGGGCCGTTGGGGTGGCAACTTCTAATCAGGAGAGGCCAACCATTTGTTGTTTACTGTATGTAGCATTAAGTATAGGGTCCCAACAGGGGGGCCACTGGGGAGGGGGCCAGGCACTCTGTAAGGGGGGGCACGGGCCCCCCTGGCCACCCCCCACCCGGTGGAGCCGCCACTGCGTTGCAATAGAAATTTTAACCCAATTCGCCTCGAATGTGTGGACTTTTATGAAGGAAAGTAGATTTTTGAGAGACTGTGTAGGTTATATACAGTATATAATGTCGTTGAAGTCCGAGGGTGTGTCGCATTTCGAACGCTGTTGAATAAAATTGAGACGGACAATATTAATGATTCAAGCACAATTTGACGCAATGATGAAGGGGACACAAGAAATTGTGTTTTATTTGCAAATTTTAAGTTAATTTGCATCGAATTTTTTGAATTTTCTACTAAAATGATATCTCGCATTCTCTTAATATGTAAGACAAATAATAGATTATCAAATTATCGATAAATCGAAGGGCTCGACCGATATCAAAGATATAGGCCTAATTTCAGATTCTTAGAAGACATTCAATGGGCTTCAGAAGGTGTGAATTTCAAGAGAATCGGAGAGCACAAAATTTTTGCGATCAAAAACACCTGACCGTTGATCGTTCATTTTGTTTAGAAATTTAACGAAAAATTCATCTCCAGAAAGGTTTTAAAAATCTATACAATGTAGGCCTATAGCCACCACTATTATATTGCCAATATAGACACATGAATAAGGTGGAAAGTGACGGAATTTTCTAGTCCACTGACATCACTGCAAAGCGTTTGAGGGTTCTAAAGAGAAATTTGGCTGAAATATCGACATGAATTTTTGGGTCGCCCGAAAAATTTTCATGGACTATAGTCCAGGGTTTTTTTCGGAAATTTGAGCGAAAATTTGTGGTGTCGTAGGGCCTTCATATTTGCCCCGAATGAAGCCCAGTCGATGCCTACAAGGAATCTGGACCAGCATTTTGGATATCTATCAGGTGTCTGACTTTTTAATAGGTTTCAAAATCTATACAATGTATAGCCACCATTATTATATTTTGCAATATAGACACATTAATAAGGTGGAAAGTGACGGATTTTTCTAGTCCACTGACATCACTGCAAAGCGTTTGAGGGTTCTAAAGAGAAATTTGGCTGAAATATCGACATGAATTTTTGGGTCGCCCGAAAAATTTTCATAGTCCAGGGTTTTTTTCGGAAATTTGAGCGAAAATTTGTGGTGTCGTAGGGCCTTCATATTTGCACCGATTGAAGGCCAGTCGATGCCTACAAAGAATCTGGACCCGCATTTTGGATATCTATCAGGTGTCTGACTTTTTATAGGGCTAAAAATCTATACAATGTATAGCCACCATTATTATATTTTGCAATATAGACACATTAATAGGGTGGAAAGTGACGGATTTTTCTAGTTCACTGACATCACTGCAAGGCGTTTGAGGGTTCTAAAGAGAAATTTGGCTGAAATATCGACATGAATTTTTGGGTCGCCCGAAAATTTTTCATGGACTATAGTCCATGGTATTTTTCGGAAATTTGAGCGAAAATTTGTGGTGTCGTAGGGCCTTCATATTTGCACCGATTGAAGGCCAGTCGATGCCTACAAAGAATCTGGACCCGCATTTTGGATATCTATCTGGTGTCTGACTTTTTAATAGGGCTAAAAATCTATACAATGTATAGCCACCATTATTATATTTTGCAATATAGACACATTAATAGGGTGGAAAGTGACGGATTTTTCTAGTTCACTGACATCACTGCAAGGCGTTTGAGGGTTCTAAAGAGAAATTTGGCTGAAATATCGACATGAATTTTTGGGTCGCCCGAAAAATTTTCATGGATAGTCCAGGGTTTTTTTCGGAAATTTGAGCGAAAATTTGTGGTGTCGTAGGGCCTTCATATTTGCACCGATTGAAGGCCAGTCGATGCCTACAAAGAATCTGGACCAGCATTTTGGATATCTATCTGGTTGTCTGAATATTTTAATAGGGCTAAAAAAATTATTATGTTACAATGTATAGTCCACTGACATTATTAGGGTTCTTTTGGCTGAAATATATAGACAAATTAATAGGGGTTTTTGGAAATTTGACGAAAATTTTTTTCTAGTTCACTGACATCACATTTTGATATCTATCAGTGTCGTTTTTAGGGTTCTAAAGAGAAATTTGAATAAGGTGAAATATCGATCACTGCAAATTTTGGGTTCTAAAGAGAAATTTGGCTGAAATATCGACAAATTTTTCATGGAAAAACATGACTAAAACCAGGGTTTTTTTCGGAAATTTGAGCGAAAATTTGTGGTGTCGTAGGGCCTTCATATTTGCACCGATTGAAGCCCAGTCAATGCCTACAAAGAATCTGGACCCGCTTTTTGGATATCTTGGCCTATCAGGTGTCTGACTGCTTTAAAGTTTTTAAAAATCTGTTCAATGTATAGCCACCATTATTATATTGCCAATATTATAATAGGGCCAAAATGTCTGGTACAAAGGCATCACTACAAGGCCCCCTTCAATTCTCTTGCATGGGGCCTTGTAGTGATGGCTTTGCACCAGACATTTTGGTCGTATTCGCCTCGAATTTGTCGATTTTTCTACTAAAACGACTTTTCTCTTAGTCTGGATGACAAAGACTAGATATTCGTCCAAAATCGGTGAGTATTTTGAGGGGTGGGGGTTATGGGTAGTATTGGATCGAGGAAAACGCACCAGACAACAGACTTTAAAGCGTTTGAGACGACGAACTTTTTTTGCTCGTCTAGACATTTGGGTCGAAAATGCGGAAGTCCCGGCCCCCCTATTATGGCATCCTGGCCGCGCCATTGACCTGATGTAATCTGGGAAGTTGGCAACGCCTGTTCAAAAACATCGAATTCAAAACATCATCAAGAATATTTATTTATTGATTCGACAAAAGATTGTATTTACAAATACATGATAAGTCTGATTCGGTGAATAACAATTAAGACTGAATGCAATAATAATAATATATAACAATATACTCTCATATGGATAAAACGCGCACACGCACAATTCATAACCTAATGTCAATTGTTCTATACAGGTAGCAGTAATCATTGTGTAATTAGAATTGAAAATGTCAAAAATCAACATTCTAAGCATACGTTGTAATGTGTAAGCAATTACGCTGTCTTTACCGCCAAACTGTAAATCATATGACAAAATTATTACAAAATAGCTATCAACACAAATTGCGTAAAATGTTACACGATTACATAAAATTGCTACTAATTTACGATATTAAACAATGATAACAAATATATATATATATATATATATATGGGACTTTGATGGTTAAACCATGACTTTTAAAATCAAAAGCAATACTGTACCCGGTAACGTAAAGGCCTAGTAACAGTCTTACGCGACAATGTGTAACAATAGTTACAAAACAACACTACAGCAAAGTAAATAATATATTTTTGCAAAATGCGGTTTACTAATTTACGCAAATAGTCTACAAGTGGCACCTTAGAAGCCGTAATGAATCACAAGGCCTGTTGTGGGTGCATAGATATAGAATGTATTTAATTAAGCATAGACCGGAAATACGTGTTGCTCATTGGTTACAAAACACAATACATATTACTGACCATCTTTGCTTTGTGATAGCGCATTGAAACTAGTGCTGCCGCTGCTGCTGTTGCTAAGTTTTCAAACACCGATTTTATATCAAATATCATTTGTTTTAAGGTCTTTCCATAGGTTTTCGCGTTCTCTTTGGCGAAATCACGTGTTGGCAAGCATCTACTGGTTTATATTGTGTTTTTTTCTACTGGTTCCTGTGTATTTCTACATGCACTGGTCTCCTTCCAAAGTTTAGATTCAAGCTTTGTATATGCTGATGAAAAAATACTATTTATTAAAACGTCATGCAGTAACACCCAAACATTGATAAAGTCTATCATATTATCAAAGAGTGTAAATGAAGCTGGAAAATTGTGAAGCGAATTATTGGTCATTATATATATATGCATATATATGCATATATATATATATATATATATATATATAAAATTATGCATAGTGCACCGTTAATCATAGAATTCTGCAAAATTCTCAGAATTGCTAAAGGCAAAATATCAACATTGATCAAGAAGAAATACTTCACAATGCTCATGCAATCAAAAAAGACAACAACAACAACATAAAATAACAATCAATTGATCAATCATCGACAGCAATCAATGAGTGGCTTGTAAAATAGCTGCACAAAATCGCCGGTCGGAAAGGACTGGGAAAACGCAGGACTCTTTCGAAAAATGGCACAGTATGCCTACAAGGAAAATATATCCTTCACAGTTAGACTGCACACGCCATGCATAATAACGCATTAACACAGCAGGCAAATTCCACTAAAATACTGTCTCCCTGTTACATATCGAGGCCTGAAAATTCACTATACAGATAAATATCATCTCGTATATTGTATTAATTGCTTCGAATTCCGTTAATGTACCACCAAGAGTTAAGCAGAAATCGGTGCGTCCAGTTATTAAGAAGCCATCGGCTATTTCTCAAAGGCAGTGAAAATCTTGAATTTAACTGAACACTAGAAGTCATTATGTCTTCTTTAACTCAGTATTCTTGAACACCGGTTAAATCTCAAAACCAAATTGAAGTCAAATTTCGTAAAGAGCAGATAAACACTAACAAACAGTTACGCGCATATAACATTATACATATCTATAATCATGCAAAAATCACAAACGGCATAATTACTATAATTATCAACTGGGTTTGATTGTACGATATGTTTGAAGCGTCTATTTCTGGTTTTCATATAATTTTTTTTCGCTTGTGAAACGAGGACTGTCCTCTGTGCAAGTGTAGGCAAGAGTCACGTGGCGCAGGTCATGTGATCGGAACGTGAGGCCGTGTTAACCCCTTAACTGGGGATCCTGGATATATCCATCCATTTTACATTGAGTTACAGTTAAATACACGGTTAAGGGGTTAACATTTGCGCTAATCGAACAATTCACGACAAAAAAACTTACACAAATAAGGTGATAATACAGCGGCAACAATCGCCAGTTTGTGAACAGTTTTAAAATTCTAATGTTTAAGATAAACTTTAGAATGTATTAATTCAAACAAAGGCGTCGTTTAATTAACGTCAGAGAACATTGCACAAAGGTTCAAAGTTAGACAATAAACTTGACAGTTCAAATCTCTGCATAAGTTTCTATGTGGCATTCATATTGATATGAAAACTCCTCAGTTTTTTTCAATTATTTTGACTTTCATCGAGTTCAAAAGTTTTTCTCTAACACGTCTAATAGCAAAACACTATATATAACCATCACGCAAAGCCGTGCAATAAACCTCCTAGGTAGAGTCAAGAACCAACAACTGCACTAGGTAGACTGAGCAAAAACCCCAAAAACCTTACACCTTTTACCTCTCAGTTCAAACTTCAAAGCACACGCCGCAAAGGCACCGCCAGGTGTCGCTGAAGATACTGACGCCCCAGAGTGCTAGTCATTCGCGCCGAAATGACGTCATCCGCGCGGCGATGTTTTTTTCTCAAAAAAATCAATACAAGTAATTTCCAGTTGTTATTAGTTAACCGACTGTAGAAAAATAATTCGCCGATTTTTCCCCGCCGGGGGTTAAATGTCATATATCTTTCGATGGGGGTGGGGGGGGGTGGGTGGCGTTCGGAATTCAGACGACTTCGGACTTAAACTGCTGCTGGGAGGAAGAGACGGAGTAGGACTTGAAGGGGGCCTCGGCGGCCGCCGGCGGAGAGAAGCAGTCCTCCCCGGCGTTATGCGACGACGACGACGACGGAGACTGCATGCCTCTCTGTCCGCCGCCGCCTCCCTCCGACAACGACCCGGCGTACTGCTCGGCAAAGCCGTACAGATACTTGCTCCTCGCCGCCGTCGACTTTGTCCTACCGCCGCCGCCGGAGGAGGAGGAGGACGACGAGGAGGAAGACGACGAGGAGGAGGGGGACAACCCCGTCGAGGGCGGCGGCGGTGAGTCGCCCTGAAGGGGCTGACCGACCGGGACCAGGTCCTGACCCCTCGGGCCCCGGCGCCGTGCTCGGCGGCGGCGGCGGAGGCAAAGTGGTGCATGGGGCGATCGACGAGGGTCGTCATCTCCATCTGCAGGTCGCACGGTAGGACCTCCGGGCGTTGAGGAATGGAGGGAGGATGAGGGGGAACTATGATCGGAGGGGGAGGCGGCGGGGCAGGAGTAAGGGGTGACGTCGAAACGAGGTTGAAGGAGGGGGGGATGTAGTGGGCGGATGACGTCATCATGCACGGAAGATGAGGCTCCGTGTTGAATCCTGAAATTAAAATCAAAACGGCAACAAATTTGGTCACTGGCTCTCAAAACACCCTACTTTCGCCCCAACACCCGCCCACCCACCCAAAAATTCACGAATTTTTAATATTGTATGAATATATTTCTATTTAATCTTTGATAGTTCATTGATTTTGATTTGATACTAATCAATCAATCAATCAGTCAGTCAGTCAATCAATCAATAAATCAATCAATCAATGCCGCATAAATCAGTGTCAGTGTGGAAGGCCACGTAACTCAAAAGCATTTAATCGGAAATCGTTTGCTAAATTATAAATACAGTAGAACTTCGTTATAATGGACTCTGTTATAACGTAGCCTCGTCTGTAACGTATACAGCAGTCCCGTGTGACGCGCCACCGTATTGGACGGTACTGGATATATATAACGTGCCTCTGACATCGGGCCTAACGTACTAAATTTTACTGGCCCGCCATGTACTGTACGTTATATCGAAGTCCTACTATACAGTAGTTGACTGAGCCTCCAACCAACCAACCTCCCAACAGCATCTCCTGGAGAAGGTTGTCGACCTTGACGATCCCGTATGTCTTTGCGACGTGGATCTGTTCCACCAGCTGCCAAGTGATGCTCTGGAGGTTGGGGAGGATGAGGAGGATCTCGCCGAAGCGCCCTCTGGTGTCGTACTGGCGGTCGCTTATGTAGTCCTCCAGGTTAACCTGCACCTGGAATCGAATGGCCTTTATCTTTCCCGGGTCGCTGACGCCCCTGGCGTCTGGAGAGCAGAAACAAACGCACGCACACCGAACAATTATCAATAATCATTATCACTTCTATCGGGGTGGGGCGAGGGGGTGTAGGGTGGCCAAAGCCCCAAAACTTCTATTCAGACGACTGGGGATTCTGCAAGTTAACGGGTTGGATTTGACACAAAGGACAAGATATTTTGGCGAATCGACACACACACACACACATTTGGAGGGTAATTGCATTGAAGCGTTGTAAAGCAGAATATATATATATATATATATATATATATATATATATATATATATATATATATATATATATATATGCATACACAACTGGAATGACCTGGTCTTTTATGAATGGATTTGAAGTACCATCGATTGATACCCTTGGGTATTAGAGCTGGTGCTATAGAAGTGCATTATTATTATTATTATTATTATTATTATTATTATTATTATTATTATTATTATTATTATTTACAAAGTATCAATGCGATTGCCTTCCAGGGGACTTTTTCTTACTCTGATTCGGATCTAGACGAGAGTTGACAAGTATACATTTATCTGTCTCCTGACACTTTTTTGTCATAAGTCCCTCAGGAACTAACTATTGAGGGCATTATATATATATATATACATATATATACATAATATGCCTACATAATTATATATAATTATATATATATATACTGTACTATACCTGGGTCGAAGAAGACGATGGTCTTGAGGCACGCCAGTTCCGTGTCGTCGACCTGAACCTCTCGCAGACGGTCGACCACTTCGTCGAGGACGCGGCTGGCGATCCGACTCATTTCCGGTTCCTGCGAATGCCTCGGAACTATGCAGTCGTTGGCGAGCAGGAGAATGTCCTTGTAGGGAAGCGATCGCCGGGCGAGACTCAGCAGCAGGTGCTCACCGGCGTGGGCGCGAAGCAGGGAAACCTACGTATAATTAATTATAGGAGCAGTTTAAGGTTCTATTGTAAACATCGGCGGATCCAGGGGAGGGGGCACGGAAGACAGGTGCACCGTGCACCCCACCGCCAAACCCTAGGTTTTGTCTTGCTGGTTTCTCGTAATGGGCGAAAAATCAGAATGTTACGGTAGAAAGACGCGAATAAGCAAGCAAAAGTGGCGTAAAGTTCAATAATAATTAAAACATGGGCGTATATATCAAGGGAAGGGGCGTAGCTATGAAAAATTTCCGACCGGTGCAAACCCGCCGCCTTCCTTGCCCCTCCCTTCCCAGAGCCGTAGCTAGGGGGCGGGAGGGCACCGTCCCGGGCGCCGACTGGTGGGGGGGGGCGCATTTCGGGTGTGAAAACAGAAAAAAAGAAAAAAGGTCCTTTTTGACTTCGTGACTAATATAAAAAAAGGTCATCAGCCGCAGAAATGGAGACGATGGAGATAAGTTGACATGTGCTCTGTGGACGTTTATAAAAATGGTCGTCGCCAAAATTTAGGAGTGCAAAATATAAATCTTGCCCCGACGGCCGAAAACCTTGGGCACGGTGCTCTGTCCCTTCCCATCCTTTCTTCCCTTTCTCTCTCTCCTCCTTCCGCTCCCTCCGCCTCCCCCTTAACCCCTTTTAATGGGGACCAGTGTCTAATCTAGACTCCTGGTCTCCGGAGGGAAAGTGACAAGGCCGGGGAAAATTTTCTGTTGTTTAAAAATGTCCAATTTACGCAATAGAGAATATCACAGGCAAAATTCTGAATGCCAAGCACTTTTGATATACAAGAGATAGTGGCATAATTTTTGGAAAAAAACTTGATTACTAGGTGCTCTTCACTTCTCTATCAAAAGTGCTAGCCATTCACACGTCTGCCAATACCATTCTCTGTAGAAAAGTTATATCAAATCTGTTACAGTCTTGCAGAAAATACTATACCAAGTCTACTTCCCCCCCCCCCAATAAAAATCTTATCGGATCTACACGATTTGCACAAGTGACCCTGGGCGGTCCGACCGGTGCAATTGCACCGGTTTGCACCAACGTAGCTACGCCGCTGCATAGGCGTATATCTCTAGTTTAGGCCTCTAGGCTCGAGCCCCTTCGCGTTTATACGAGGTCACCATAGGAAATGGAAGGCATAGGGGTTGGTCGTTGCTTCTCCCCCCCCCCAACGTTTTCATCCATGTTTGCGCCAATGGCCCTGTCACGCCACCCCCACCCCAATTTTGTTTGGCTATTATCTTGTTATGAGGGTTTTAGTTTTAGCGTCGGTTGCAATATTTTAGCGTTGGGTGCCGAGTCGCCCTCTGGTGAATTAGAATGTTGCAATTTATTGAATGATTTTCTTAGAACGTTGCCCAATCTACCCCCCTCCACCCTTCTAACCAGTAACCACCCCACCCCAAAGACAAAAATTAGCTAGTGCCTATTAATTAAAACCACTGCCCGAACAAATATCAAAAGTGCTAAATCATCGCTCGCTTTTAGGGCCTATACATGTAACACGTCCCTTAGTCAATCCTTATATATATATATATATATATATATATATATATATATATATATATATATATATATATATATTCTAGAATTAGGCTATTATGCAGTGCTCGAATTTCGCAACTGGAGCCGACTGAAGCGCGTATTTCCAAGCGCATGGGACCAATAATAATTATAATTTACGAGCGTCGCGTGTTCTGTATAGCGCGTTCACGGCCTGTGTTCATGGACCAGCGTTGTTTTTCGGTGCCTTCAAAAAAGACGTCTGATGCTCATTTTCTCTTCGATTTAGACCGAATGTCTCAGCCAATTTGACTACAAGTCGTCTTACGCCGGGCTTTACATCTGGAATCATATTCTCTCTCCCGGCGGCGGCGGCGGCGGCGGCGGCGGCTTGGGGCGTTCGTCTCAAGAGAGAAGGTTAATAATCAACTGAAGCGCCCAAGGTTACTTTTTGCCTCTGCCATATACTCTCTGTCCTCGAATCTGTCTCCGTGTATGTGTCTCTGTGTCTCTGTGTGTCTGTGTCTGTATCTGTGTCTGGCGCCGTTATTCGGATGTTGACCGCTGCAGACATCCGATATTAATAATTCTTAATTTCCACTTTTTTTCCATCGGCATAAGGCTTCTTCTTCATTAAAGGACTGTTTGACGGCCATTTTGCTTTTGAAGCCTAAATTATGGAGACGTGTTTTCGACGAATGCCATTGCAAATGGGGAAACCCTCGGAATTTTCTCCTGTTTAAGAATTCCAATCTCTCAAAAAATATTCGAAAATTCAGTGTTTACTATTTGAAGATCTGCAGCTCAAAGCTGTTCGTCTGTTTAATGAACATGAGAATTTCTTTTTACGAGATTTCAACGAAATTCTGTATATTTTATTTTATTGCAACGGTGACACTGTTTTATTTTATTGCAACGGTGACAGATAGCTTTAGTAACTTACAGTAATTATTATAATACGGTTTACTAACAGAAATAGTAATTATTATAATACTAGTAATACTAGCAGTAATAGTAATAGTAATAGCAGTAAACGATAATGATAATGATAGCCATAATAATAATGATAAATTGATCATGATCATGTATTGTACAGCTACTTCATAATTTCCATTGGCTTTGATATTGTATTGAATTCTACACAGCCAATGGAGCAAAGGCGAGAGAGAGAGAGAGACAGACAGACAGACAGACAGACAGACAGAGACAGACAGAGACAGAGACAGACAGATACAGACAGACAGATACAGAGACAAAGAGGGGGTTCAGTAGTCATATTGGGGTAACGGGTGGGAAGGGTTATAGGATTAGGCTCTAACCTGGTCGTCGAGGGGAAGTTCACAGAAGCTGGGGATGTATTTCGCCCACTCGACGAGCACCAGGAGCTGTTGGTGGATGGAGTCGCAGATGTCCGTGATGCCGGCCACCTTCTTTTGCAGAATGTCGGCGCCACCGAGTGGCTGCGAGATCTGTGCAAGAACAGCAACAAAGACCCCCATATAAACAGAACGCCTAAAAATCGACTAAAACGGACTATTAATAGCAACGATCTTCAGACTAATAAGTATTAACAAGTACAGTGGCGTAGCCAAGGGGTTAAACCCCCCCCCTTGGCTGTTCGACCACAATTTTTTATTGCGTACATGGCGTTGTAAGGGGCTCGTGTACCTAGACCATATAATTCACTTATTAAAGCAAAGTAATAGTTGGCGATCTTTTTTGGCTTGCCAGAAATTTCCGAAGCTGGGAATCATGCATGGAATTAAGACCCCTCTTCGGAAAATCCTGACTACGCCACTGAAGCTTGTCTGTATCTCTCTCTCTCTCTCTCTCTCTTTCATTTTCTTTCTCTCTATCTCTGTCTGTCTGTCTGTCTGTCTGTGCTCTTACCTGTCTAGATAGTAGTTCTGCGCTGTGTAGCGATGCAACACATAGTCCGTTGTTCTGTCCGATGTCTTCGTAAGATGTTCTTCGAACGCTGATACGATCTCTTTCGTTCTGAACGGCTACACAACAACAACAACAACAACAACAACAACAATAACAACAACAACAATAACAACAACAACGCGTTTACTCGCCTTTAATTACTCTCATAATAATATTATACTGTTGTTCCTACTATTGTTGTTGATAAGTTACTATTGCTGTTACTGATGCTTTTATCATTGGCGTAGCCAACGGGGGGCTACGGGGGCGGCCCGATCCCTATTCTGATCGGGACCGCTCATGAGATTCGTCCAAAACCGGTGTGTAGTTGGGGGGCGGGGGTAGGGGGCAGTATTGAATAGAAGAAAACGCACCGAACAGCAGGCTTCAAAACGTTTGAGACGACGATATTTTTTAAATTTTTGCTTGTCAAGACTTTTGGCCAGAAAATGTCGAAGCACCTCGCCTCCCAGGGATATTTTTACACCCCCTAACACCGCCAACCCCCCAATCTGAGACCGACACCCCCGCCAACTCTCCCCCCATATCACCTATGAAATGACCTTTTTTGCTTGTCAAGACTTTTTTGACAGGAGACCCCAGAATTTATCGACACCCTTCCCAAATTGATAATCCTAGAAACATTAATTGCCACACACACACACAACACACACACACACACACACACACACATCCCACCCCCGCCATATATTCTGGAATGCCAACTGGTCGGTCGGTCGGTCTCTTGCCTTCTTTTCTCATGCCCACTCGAAAGCACTTGCGCAGACGGCAGTAGCGACACTGGTTCCGCTTGTCCTTGTCGACGACGCAGTTGCGGCTGAAGCGACAGGTGTAGACGTGGTTCTTACGGACGCTCCGTCGGAAGAAGCCCTTGCAGCCGTCGCAGGACGCCGCCCCGTAGTGCTTTCCCGTCGCCCGGTCGGAGCAGATGGCGCAGTAGGGACTGACGGACGACGGACTCTCGCCCGGCGCCAGCGGGGGACTGCCGCCCATCAGGGCGATGGCCGTAGGGTCGGTCTCCGACGACGAAGCCGACCCGAGGCTCTGCATCGTGGCGGCGAAGTTCATGTCGGCCATTTCTACGGAAAACGAAATTTTTAAGACGTACAGAAAAACACAAAAAACGACCAGTTATTATTATTTCCAAAGGAACGCATATCTTTGATTCCAACGGTTCGGAGTAAAGTGGCGGCTCCACATGGGGGCCGCGTGCCCCTATTGAATGCCTGGCCCCCTCAGTGGCCCCTTGTTGGGACCCTATAGGTACTACTAAATACCTATCAACAAATGGTTAGCCCCATGCCTAGAAGAAGAAGAAGAAGAAGAAGAAGAAGAAGAAGAAGAAGAAGAAGAAGAAGAAGAAGAAGTAGTAGTAGTAGTAGTAGTAGTAGTAGTAGTAGTAGTAGTAGTAGTAGTAGTAGTAGTAGTAGTAGTAGTAGTAGTAGTAGTAGTAGTAGTAGTAGTAGTAGTAGTAGTAGTAGTAGTAGTAGTAGTAGTAGTAGTAGTAGTAGTAGTAGTAGTAGTAGTAGTAGTAGTAGTAGTAATAGTAATAATAATAATAATAATTCGATATTTGTTCCAATATTGTAAAAGCACTGTGTACTTGTTGCAAAACTATTAAACTAAGATTTTAAAAGCGCTATAGAAATTTTCATATTATTCAGATTTAACACCTCAGCGCCAAGAGAGCTCCTGCACCTTTTTCACAGACTTTCAGCACTGGATACTACTCAAATATACTCTAATAGTAATAATATTAATTAGGTTATAGCTGGATTTCGAGTGGTTTGGTACAGGTTTTCCTGTGTTGAAAAATTAAAACCATTTTCGCTCGTACAGCGCCTCTAAACTAACCTCGTCGCTACAGCTGTTATCTTGAACAAAGTCTTATTGCACGCACTTGTAGAGTAAAAGACTATATCCAACAACGCCTAACTCCTTATCGCTCTTCTGTAGCAACTTGATTGCAATCCATAAAACCGAGTTTATGGAGCCAGTCAGAGAACCAGTCAAAAATACCCTTAAGTGACTCAGTATATATATAAATGAATTCCATAAGTCAGTTCCTCCATCTAATATTCCAAACTAATGGCGCTATAGAAGTCCTCGCCCTATCGACTGCTGAATGCCACTGGGGTACAGAGAGGGGGTATACAAAGAGGTACCAAAAACCATATCCAGTGATGTACAAATGTACATTTCACTACGGTATATCGTTAGGCGTTTGATATTATTCACGTACCAAGCGAGGGTCATAAACAGCACCAAAGCATAGAGTTTTATCAGACAGAATCTGGCCACATGCCCATAGGCCATACGACTATCAGACCAGTGCACCGCAGTGGCGCTTGTATTAGCATACATATGTAGCCTAATTATATCAGGGCTTATTGTCCTTTTGGCGCAATAAAATTCAGCGGATTTTGCATAGAATTTGAGAAGAGAGATTCAAGTTTCTAGTTGATCTATACAGAGCAATCAACTATAGGCCTATAGCATTTATGCTTCTCTTCCGACAGCCCCATTATCTCTATCATGGTGCCAAATACATCCGCGTATTATTCCGAACGTATAATCAAAAAACATCTTAGATTAGACAGCGCGCGAACTTTCACATAATTTAAGTCAACGTAATTAAAAATGTTAACAACAACAAAATTAGGAACATTTCAAAATTACCAGTCACAAGAAAAGTCTGGCTACAAAACACGGCCAACGAAACTTAAGGTACTGCACCGAATTCGTACCACTTGCCAGGGTACTGCTGGTACTTAGTACAAGTACCGCGCCACAGACGTGGGATGGGGATTTTGGAGGTAATAGAACCAGTTTCAGCGTTGTCACATGGTTATGTCATGTGTTAATAGAAAATCTCTAGAATCACGCTCTGGGAATTCGATACCTCGGGCTCCGACTACGAGCCGAATAATGACCGACAATTTTCGCATGCATACTCGAATACTCTAACGCAATAACTGCACTGTATAGACAGTCATCTGCATGTACAGTATACACGCTACAAACGGCGCACACGATATCTGCAAAGATGGCCCTGTGTATATACGCACAGTTTTTTTTAAAGTATCCACTATAGGCCCATGCCGCTGTGCAGTTTATCAGAGCAGAGGTGTCATATGAGAAAAACCTGTTGGTAATTCTTATCAGTGGCGGCTTCACCGGGGGGGGCCACGGGAGGCACGTGCCCCATATTGACTGCCTGGCCCCCAGTGCCGCCCCCCCCAGTTGGGACCATATACTTAATGCTACATACATTAAACAACAAATGGTTGGCCCCCATGATTAGAAGTTGCCACCCCAACGGCCCCCCACTTGCCAAATCCTAGAGCCGCCACTGATTATTATTCCAGGTTTCACTAACAATTTCGAAAATTTAAACGTAGACACACACGCACACACACACTTATAATGATCGTAATAGGCTAAAGTTAAATGAATAAAGTTATTGAATTTTTAGTTTATACTTATAATGATTGTAATGAAGTTAATAAAATTACGTTCTGCTTAAAAGTCGCCTAGAAAATTTATCATTCGCTTACAGCGTAATCAGGATCAAGCCTCCATCCATGCACTATTGTAATTACTCGTAATGCTGTTTACATGTAAACTAAATCAGCGGTGTAACTGGCAGTTTTCCTTATAGCCGATTGTAGCGAAATAGCCTGTGCATTTCTAAGGGCGCTCTTAAAGCTGCTGTGGTCTATGGTCAGAACAAAATTTTTAGATATTCAAAACCACTGGATATTCAAAACCACAAGAGAGTCCCTTAAAACCCCACCCCCAACAAAACACATCTATCCACCACAAGGCGGAAAATTTTATGCCAGCACCAGAATCATCAACAGAAGATGATTTTCACGAGGCAAACTGCCATCCAACGAAGCAACAACAGCAGCAGCAGAATAAGTTTAACACCGACAAAGTTTAACAACAGAGTCCCCCTCCCCCCCAGTCGTCAGTAGGAAGCAAAACTGCGATACCTTGCAGGAGACAGTCAGAGTGAATGTCCATGAGGTCTTGAAATTCTGGAATCTTCATTTCCGTTCGCAGAGAGACGGAGAAAGAGAAAGAGAGGGTCGTTGACGATTCTTTCCGCAGAGATTAGTCTTAGACGATTCTTTTTCAGCCCGACGCTGCATAGGTCTATATATACTGTATATATATATTGCATATATATATACATACGAGTATATATATATATGTGTGTATATATATTATAATTATAACTGTCGACGGTTTTTGGGATCGCAAGAACGCAATCTCTGCTGTCGTCTGCTGGAGAGACGATCGGTCGGCTGCTTCTTATCGTCTGCTGCCTCGGCCGCTGGCCCCGGCCGCTGCCTCGGTCGGCGGCGGACAGCCATAGGCAGACAGAAGACAGTTCGGAGGCCAGTCTCTCTCTCTCTCTCTCTCTCTCTCTCTCTCTCTCTATATATATATATATATATATATATATATATATATATATATATATATAGATCCGTCTGTCTGTCTGCGTCTGTCTGTCTGTCTGTCTGTCTGTCTGTCTGTCTGTCTGTCTCTCTCCAGGGTTCCTTTTGAGCAAAAAAACTTTAAAATATCCCAACTTGACGTGCAGTTAATTGCGCTCTATAAGGGCACGAAGGTACCCACAGAGAAACCACTCTCTATCGAATACGGGGCGACAAGTGGGAGTGGGGGAGAGAGAGTGGGGCAGGTAATTAGGCCTGACTGAGCAGAGGCCCCTACAATAAGACGACACAAAGCGTTGATAAACGCACGCGGCGCCAGAAGAAGAAGAGCTGATAAAATGGTTCTCTTCACTTGAAAATTATTACGATCGCCGACGATTTTAAGATTTCAACGCGCTGTTTCTCCTTTGGTCTGCACTGCAACAGTAACAGGCCATGGCTACAGTAATTAGCCAAATTCACTTTCTACGAGTGATATAGACTTCATCATCATCATCATCATAATCATCATCATCATTATCATCATCATCATTAACATCATCGTCATTTATCATTCATCATCATCACCACCGCCACCACCACCATCATAATCATCATCGCCATCATCATCATCATCGACGTCGTCGTTGTCATCACTAGTACTATTATTATTATTATTATTATTATTATTATTATTATTATTACTACTACTACTACTACTACTACTACTACTACTACTTTTAATGCTACTTCTACTACTAGTCTACTACTACTACTACTACTACTACTATTATTATTATTATTTTTATTTTTATTTTTATTATTATCTACTACTACTACTACTATTAGTATTATTATTAGTAGTAGTATCATTATTACTATCATTATTACTATTATTATTATTATTATTATTATTATTATTATTATTATTATTATTATTATTATTATTATTACTACTACTACTACTACCACCACTATCACAATCAACGGTTTTGGCTGCGAGTTAACAGGAGACGAGTTGTGACAAAGTCTGGTTCTGCCGTCAAAGGAATCTTTCACACGCTAATCACTCATACCGTGAACAATGCGCCATTGATTAATTAAGAAGATAAGAAGAGGATCAAAGGATGCTCTTATTAAAAGCACTTTGATGTCCAGCGCTTCAACAGACGAAGAAGAGTCAAACGCAGATTATTATCATAATCTACAGTAAAAAACATAATTACACGCAAACGGCGATTAATATAATCTACAGTAAAATCCCGATAACATGCACTTCGGCGTATACCTGTATTAGCGCCCTTGTTAATTAAATCTAATGCCTACTAGCAATCACCCGTACGGTCCATGTTGTACTCGTGTTAACGGCGGTTTTACTGTATTTTACAGTAGAACTTCGTTATAACGCACTTCAATGTAAAATAGAGCACGTTATAGGCCTACATCCGAGGTACGTTATATCGAATACCATCCAAAACGGTAGCACATCGCATGGGACCATACATTGCGGTACTTTATAACCCAGGATACGTTATAAGTTATTGTAAGTTATATATTATAGGATACTGAAATCAATCGGTCGAAATTTTCTACTATGGAATTATTGATTTAATTTGTTTATCTATATTATATTATTTATCTAATCATTATGCCGAGTGTCTCTTGGAGAAGGAACACTCGCCTAATTGCTAATCGGAAAAACTGAATATATATATATATATATATATATATATATATATTCTGCAGACGCACAGAGCGATACGCAGACGGACGGACAGAGGTACAGACGGCCAGACATCGAGTGGTACTGCTGGTCATTTGCATAATGTCCGGTGTATCCTTCCCTCCTTCCTGCAACCGTTGTGTGGAACCAAGACTTCTGAGTACACACAATCTCCAAGCCACGTGGCGGGAACTGCCTCGTTCTCATCTCTCACAGCCTCGTTCTCGTTCTCATCTGCATTCAACGCTCGTCTGATGCAGCGTCCGGGGAAACCCGCTGCATGATCGGCTAAACGCGGACATTGGATCCGGTGTCAGGATCTGGATCTGGATCCGGATCCGGATCTGGATCCGCGGAGTCCGCTGCTTGATCCGGAAGACCGTATGATATAGCGACTGAGGTCTTTGACTAGTGAGGCAATGCCGGTATATATAGTAGGCCTACAGTAGCATCCTGCTATTAACAATGGCGGCTCCACCGGGGGACCAGAGGGGCCCGTGCCCCCCTATTGAGTGCCTGCCCCCCAGTGGCCTCCCAGTTGGGACCCTATACTTAATGCTACATACATTAAACAACAAATGGTTGGCCCCCCATGATTAGAAGTTGCCACCCCAACGGCCCCCCCCACTTGCCAAATCCTAGAGCCGCCACTGGCTATTAACACGGACCTTGGCATTCTTCACTTTGTCAATGACTTAACATGCCTTAACAACCACGTATTAATTGTAATAATTAATTATTGATCAGAATGTCAACTGATATAGAGATAGCTGGTTTCTTGTATCTCAAGTTTTATAGACCACATATATACTATACAATTTAAACCCTGTTTGAAATTGGACAATGCATGAACTAGTGCTACAGTAGGCTGATATGCAAAATTCAGAAGAGTGATGAAACGAATTAAAACCACATATTCTTGTGTCCCCGTTTTTGCTGTGTCAAACCGTACTAGAATTGTCAATATATTCTGTCTCAATTTTATTCTAGAGCATTCTAAATGCCACGAAAATGGTGAGCCATTTGAAATGACGCTATACAAAGTCTTTCAGATATCTATTCTCTGTCAAATGTCTACAAAATCGATCGAGAGATAAGAGGGGTCTAGAGACAGGGCCGCCGAGAGAAATTCCGGGCCTCGGAACAAAAAATTGGCGGGCCCTTAAGAAAAATTTATCAATTTTTATCAATTTATCCGAAAAACCTGACAAGCAAAAAAACGTTATCAATTCTCAAAAAACACCCTGACAAGCAAAAAAACTTATCGTCACCGGATCTGGGCCCCTGAAAATTCCATGGGCCCCGGTACAATGTACCGGCTGCACCCCCCTCTCCTCAGGCCTGCATATATGCGTCAATCCCACTCGAAATGTCACGTATATTTTTCACGGCCCATCGAGCGTCACGTCGCCAATGTTTGATTCACCATCGAATATGAGATTAGGGTTGTTTTGTCAGTGGGCCGAATAGGCGGAAAAACTCAGAATGATTAGGGAGGTTCTAACAGAGGGTAATTTTTCGCCAGTATTTAATAATTATAGCCTACTGTAGCACAACAATCGTCTTTATGGGTCGAAATCTGTTTTCGTTCTATAAGACTATAACATAGCCTAATGTTCGCAAATTCATTAGACCTTTTCAATTAGAAAACTAACGGTCGCATAGATGTTCAGTACCAGTACTGCAGTCGAGGTGACAGTAGTTTGATAGTTGTAGGCCTATCCTAAGTAGCCGTTCACTGATTAACAGCGAAGATATCTCTAAACTTGCGCCATGTAGCGGCTTCAAGAGAGTCGGGATTTGAAATTCGCCTTTAAAAAAGCTCTGCTCTAAATACGTCTTCGATGACAAGTCCTCTCTCTATCAATGGCATGATAAGAATGAACCCGGGTCACTCACTCACTCCCCCCCCACACAGTATTTCACCTTGGACGCAATCAGAACAACGCATTTATTGATTCTCGCCTCTCGGTTTTAAAATAAAAACCTCCATACGACAAGAATGGAATCGAACCTGATAGAGTTCTTACATAGCTACTAATTTATCTTCTCTCTCTCTCTCTCTCTCTCTCTCTCTCTCTCTCTCTCTCTCTCTCTCTCTCTCTCTCTCTCTCTCTCTCTCTCTCTCTCTCTGAATGGACAAGATTTATAATTCGACGATAAAAAAAAAGTCTTACAGAAACAGTATCTTAAGGACTCTCTCGTCGCAAAGACAGACAAACAGACATACAGACACGTGGACAAGACAGGCAGACAGACAGACAGACAGACAGACAAGCGGACAAGGACATTTCCAAACGCACATACACTTGGGCCTACGCATAGGCCTACAATTAACTCTGGGCCTATGTAGGCCTAATGCGTGCACAACAGAAGATCAAGCTTATTTGATATATATGCAGCAGCGCTATAAAACTTTACGAGGCGTGGATAAATTCAAATTCCGCAAAGTCATTGGCGAACAGTTTGGCGCATGAAAGCAATTCGCCGACACCGAGACAGACATCCGGACGTACAAAGACACTGACCGACGCGTACGATTTGCATACAGACGGTGTAAGGTGATAGAGAATGGGCAATAAAAAAAGCAACATTGTGAATATATCGATTCTTAAAATACATTCAACAAGTTACATATCGCATTTCCAGACGGCGTTCTGGTACATGTGGTGGTCAAACAAGTGCAGCATGTATACCTGAGAAATAGCCGGTTCGTCCAGTCTCACAACGACTGGAACTCTAGCGCTAAATCATTTGTGTCAAATCAATCACTTTCCAGTGCGTGTGTCAACTTCATGAACAGGTAGCCTAAATATACAGGCCTGTTAGGAGGGGAGATCCCCCCAACCTCAAAATTCAAAAAAAAAAAAAAAAAAATCCCAGCACTTACACACATTTCGCATTGAACTGTGTCTTTTCCCTCCAACCAAGTCGATCCCCCCCCGAAAGCCTCAAGTAGAAAGAGAATAAACCGATAAAACTGATTTTGAGGGGCACACCATAGACCAATAATTGTTTGCATCAGTGAAAGCATGAAATTAAGAGCATCGGTAGTTTTAACCTGGCGTCTAATAAAACATCATGATTTTTAATCAAAGATTTGTTAACTTGGCGTGATTTAAAGTGGCTTAGGAGGCATTATTTGCCGCTGTGAAAGCCAGTCAAGGCGCCAACGGGGCTTGAACCCGCTCCGTCAGCCTACCGCTCCAGCGACATCTTCCGCGTTAACCTGCTAATTTAATTTTCTGACCCCCCCCCCGATATCCTAGGTAAACCACGGGAATAAACTAATATTAAGTATTTTAAAAATCGCATATATATTAAATAAACAAATTTTTGTCTGGTGGGTTCACACGGGAGCTAAAACAGAATTAGGCTTAAATTTTAAAAAAATGGAGAAAATAAATTGGAAACTGGGAAAAACCAATAATTGCAGCGTTTTATCCAGACTCCAGGCCTTTGGGGGAGGGGATTGAGTTGCCTGGAGGGGAAGAGGCACAGCTCATTGCAAAAAAATTAGTGCTGCGATTTGGGGGGGGTGGAATTCATAGGCGGATTTAGAGTTTAATATTTGGGTAGGCTAGCATGAGGGTCTGGGGGTGCCATCCAGCACCACGACAGACCTGGTGTTGATTGAAAAACATTTTTTTTTGTTTTGGTGGGATTCGTTGGGTAGGCTTAAGCCTACCCTAGCCTTTAATAAAATCCGCCTATGGTGGAATTTTATGTTATTTGGGGGGGGGCAATCTCCCCTCCTTACAGTCCTGCATGATAAGACACTGACTTATCGGTTGGCATGTTCAACTCTTTTAAAAAGTGATTGTCTGCCTTTCCAAAGATCTTTATATCCAACAAGTACCTGGTAGTTCTTGTTTTTTTATCAAATGAATCTCTCAGGAGAAATTCTCAGACGTTTGCAGCCGTGCGTACTTCTAAGAGGACGTTCTGAAGAGTATTTTAGTAACTTTTAAAAGAATCTTGAGCGCAGAAACTATCGATGAAAAGGCATCTGTAGATTCTATCCCATAATTCCATTAGCGGCAGAGAACCGCCTTCGGAAATTACGGCCTCAACTCTGACCCGTTATTCAATAAATTTTGGCAAAATCTTAAGCATTTCACAACAGATCAACGGGCGAAATTCAGAAGTTGGGAGATCATTTTTCGAAAATACGCCAATAAATTAGCTAATTTATTCACGAAGGACATGGAAAGAAGACTTGTGCGTTCAAAAAGACAGAGAGACAGTGACGCAAGCGGTAAAGCGGACAGACGGTTCAGCAGACAGACAGACAGACAGACAGACAGACAGACAGACAGACAGGCAGAATGGCTGTAATGTTGGGCAGACGGCAATACAAGAAGTGGCGCTACAAAATAGGAAGAAGAACCAGTCAGCATGGTCTTCTGAGAACCAGCCAAATTTTCAGTGTTATTCGGCAATCCAGTCAAAAAACCAGTCAAACGCCATGCAGAAGCCCGGAAACAAGTCATCAAATTGGCCAAAAAAACAAAAAACAGTAAAAGAACGGAATAAGAACCAATCAGATAGATACTGCACGAAAAGGTTTTCAGATATCTCTACGCCCCCCCCCATTGGACATCTGATGCCTAGTGGGGGGGGGATCAGTAGGAGGGTCGTAAGGAGAAGGGGAGGTGAAGGACATCCCCAGGCTATAAATTACTCTGGGGTCAACCCCCAGCCCAACCCACCCATTTCTCCGATGATCATCTGTTGATATAATCTGCCGAAGAGATCTGATAAACGCCGAGCAACAGACTAAACTACACTGATGCATCATTGATACCAAGATACGCCAATCGATCATTGTATTCAAATGTACAACTACCCAGACTAACGAAAAGACAGACAGACAGGCAGACGGACGAAAGGACGGACAAAGTGCCGAGCGAGAAGGACACGAGATAGTAATGCGTCAACTGGTTCTCTGCCATCCTAGTTAGGTCTTCCACTGCATTATACGCTGGTTCCAATGTTCTTTATGAAGCGCCAGTAGTTGAGTAACTTAAAATCTGCGTCTCGTATAGGCCTACAGTAGAACTTCGTTATAGCGTGCTTATCTGGTCTGTAAAATTTAGTACGCTATATCCAAGGTACGCTATATATCCAATACCATCCAATACAGTAGCGCTTCACACAGAACCGTGCGTCGCGGTACGTTATAATTAATGTATGCGTCATAACCGAGTCCGTTATAACGAAGTTCTACTGTAGATAGTTTTAACAGTCAACTGCTCAACAGTGGAGGATCCACATGGGGGCCCGTGCCCCTTTACTGAATGCCTAGCCCCCTTCCCAGTTCCACCCTCTGTTGGGACCCTATACTCAAAACTACATGCCTATCAACAAATGCATGTAGTTGGTCCCCATATTTAGAAGTTGTCACTCCAACGACGACCCCCCCACTTGCCAAATCCTGGAGCCGCCACTGCTGCTCAATGGTACGAAATTATCCTGATGTTTGACGGTCATTTGAACCAGCGTTTTCCTCGGAGAAGGCCAACGGATCATGGGTGGTTGAGTGACCCATTTTCACCCCAGGGTCTGTCTTTGGTCATCCCTTACATGCTGGTCTGACTGATGGGCAGAAAAAGTGATTGTTGCATTGATAGAGTTAAGTAAAATACTCCAGCGCTATAATTATATAAAGAGAAGTCTCACAATCATTGGTATCTCTTTGCGAGAGATTTCTTATAGCACTGGGCAAATATTGTGTCCGTTATCTCTTTTGTGTCTGTCCGAATGTCACTCCGCATGTCCGTCTCATCGTATGTGTCTCTCCCCACCCACCCACCCACCCATTACCACTTATATTTCTGATATTCTCGTTCGACCGCACTTTGAAAAGTCAAGAGCCTGATTTACTGAAACCAAATCAGTAACGAATTTCAAAAATGCTCCAACCCACCTCAAAATTTTCCGTATTCAGTGGAGGTTGGAAAGTTACAACCAAACTTCCCCCCCTCCATTCCCGCGGGGGGAGGGGGGTTCGCCCTCGATCAATGAGGAGAGGTGAACTCAAGCACCTTTCGAAAATCGAACATTGATTGATTGATTGATTGATTGATTGATCGAGTTTGTCAGTTGTCACACATCGTCTTTCAGTAAAAAAATTAATATTTAGGGCTCGATATTTCAATATTTTCGCTAAAAATGATGTCATGACCCATCAAAGGACAGTTGACCATTGTGTATTCAGCGATATATAGCGCCATACTAAGAGAATCTCGTTTGAAATGCCCCATGGCAGAGATACAGACAGAGATAGTTACGAGGACAAAGACGCAGACGACAACGGGAAGTAGGCCTACAATCCACAACGGTAAGTATCTATCTATCTCTCTCTCTCTCTCTCTCTCTCTCTCTCTCTCTCTTTCTTTCTCACTCACTCTCTCTCTCTCTCGCAAGAATCTCAATGGCGCAATAACAATATAACAATAAAGTTCTTACAAATATATTAAAGAGCAATAACTCTCTCTCTCTCTCTCTCTCTCTCTCTATATATATATATATATATATATATATATATATTCTTCTGTAAATTGTAATTTATATATATATATATATAATTGCATAACGTGTAAAACAGTGGTTTACTGAACACTTAGTATAATGATGCTATTGTCTTCTGTCAACGAACCTGCAACAAACGGATAAGTAAAAAACTCGTGAATTTCTATAGCGCTCTAAAAGTAGTACTCATGTGCGTGTAATTCTCTTATGGTTCGAGGCTCAACAACCCCCATCACTTTTTAAGAGGCTGTGCTAAAAAAAGGGGATAAGCAAACGATTTGGGTCCCAATTTTCCATCCAAGTGTACGTCAATGAACAAAAAGTATGCAGAAGATGTTTAATTAATTGAATCTCATGCAAGCATGCGCTTCGGATCTATTGACACGAATACAAAACACAGTATATATATATATATATATATATATATATATATATATATATCCACGCCTCAAGAAAAAGAAAACTTCTGATCACGTGACGCGCCAACGCCTTTTACAGAAACCGCGTATTAATTAGACAGGACCGATCTAACTAAACCGACATCAACGATGGGAGGCAATAAACTTTTTGAATTTACGACACTCTGGGACACGCCACCCTGAAGGGCCCTCGACAACCCCACTCCCCACCGCACCTCTCCTCCCCTCACTGCCTGCTTCCCCTGCCCTGACCCTAGAAACCATCTCCAGCCTCACCGACCTAATTTATTAGAATTATAATTAATCGGCTCCTTGGCCGATAGGGTCTGTGCCCCCGAACGCCCCCAACCCGCTCCCGGCGACAATCATCAAGGCAATAATCTGGTGTTTGAGCAGGTCTGCGGAGAGAGATGTTTGTCTTGAGATAAATTCTGACGTCGAGTGTCATTCAAACTCCGTGAGCTGCACACAGGTGAGCGAGTGAGTGAGTGAGATGGCAGGTAGACATGTATACCTTACAGGTAAGAACGTTAGAAAAATCCAATCGCCGGCGAATTAGAGGAAACGGGCCAGCTCCTCGGATATTTCGTATGTGAATCTGCTGTATGTATACAGGGTGGCGCAAAAAACCCGAACTATAATAAATGCAAACCTAAATGTGACTAGTCCGGTTTTTTTGCGCCACCCTGTATATAACTAGGCCTAGCAGAATGCTCTGTCTTTCGAGTCCTTAAAAACTCTTCGTAAATGTAAAACATGTTTAGTGTTGATGCCACCACGTGACACCATTTGCGCACACGTGATGTAATTAATTCATCTTTCAGATAAAAACTTCCCAACTAATAAGGTTCTTCAAACAAATGAAGTACCATGACCTTCTATTTAATAAGTAAATAGGTGCAGGGACTACACAGCAGACAGCATATACAGTAACTACAGCAATTGTCTTGTGAATTATTATAGCGCCGGCTATATTACTCAGTCTGTGAATTGATGCACGAATTTATATAGCGCACTACTTAGGACCCAGATTAGAATTATAATACAGAGAGATGGACTCATTTATATATAGAGAGAAGTTCAAGAAACCGTTTATATATCTTATAATTCACATTATTTCGCTAATAAATCTAATAAATAATCGGAAATTTACATTTTGGCATAATAATTTACAACCATGCAAAGTAATACAAAGATGCAATTTACTCACATATACCGTTAAATAGTTACCAATTATTTCAGGGAAAATTTTCGGTCTGTTAGTACCAAAGCTTACATCATCAGCGTATACACATTGAATTTCATCACATTTCATCAGATACCATTAACCCATACACATTTCAATAGGGACTCAACCTTCTTGTTAACATTACAATACATTTCTGTGAAGTAATATTGTTATTGTTACGTGCCCTTGCAGTCGTTAGACATTATGTCACGATAATCTTGTCGTTGTATAATAATAATAATAATAATAATAATAATAATAATAATAATAATAATAATAATAATAGTAACGTTAAACTAACGTTAATTAAAGTAACGTTTATGCTTTGATTAGGGTACTTCTGTTGTATGATGATACGGTTCTCATAATGATACATGTATAGCTTAAACATATAAAATACGGTACTCAACAAGTACTTGTGATCTCTGCATCGCAGAAGTATACTATAAGTCACATTAGCATTAAGTAAGTCAAGAGAAACAGCTAGGAACATTTTGTCTCATTCATTTTATGGACAAGAAAACTAGTCGTTCTAATTAGGCTGTGTGTTGGCAGATTTTGCAGTGCTATAAGCACGGAAACAAGAGCTATAGATTAAACGAAAAGTACATTATTCTTGTTCCAAAATACGCCAGCAAGTAAAATTCAATGATAAAATCTCAGGAATTTATATAGCCACCGCCATTTCATACTAGGCTATTCTTATACTGTAGAACGAGGATCATCAACTAAATGAAAGACCCGTCGAGTCCGGAAGAAAGTCGTTTGGAAAAAAATATAAACGCTTATTAAATATCTAGTTCAAGCCTGGTTTTATGGACATCAAAAACTAGTCTTATAATTATTTCGCTGTGTGAGAGAAGCCTATTGAAGGCCTGTTGAATAGAAGGTATATAGACCCTATATATATGCAAAAATCTAATCGATTTGAAGAAATTCTCCGACAAAATCCACATTTTCCTCTTGTTCCATCTTCATTGCTTTAACCTTTGCAAGAAAATTCAATGATACCTTCTCAATTTTTATCTGCAGGGTTCGAAATAGAGCACACACCGCCGTTTCATACTACACACTAACGCCAATGACTGTACGAGAACGAGGATCATCAACTAAATGAAAGACCTGTCGATTATCTTGCGGAATGCCTAGTAGGGCGATCGAGGGAAGAGCCGCGTATTAAGATATCTGGTTCATTAGGCCTATAGGCCTACAACAGTTTTCAGTGGCATAGCGTGCACTTGTGCCGCCCATGGCTCATGGAAAAAATGCCGCCCCAATTCGATCTTCTTACTATAGCTGACAAGCAAAAAAGGTCGTCGTCACTGAATTTGAATTTGTCGCCCCTTCTGCATTTTGCCGCCCCCTTCGCCTTCGCCAAAACTCCTCAACAACCCTACAAACACAAAAAAGGTCGTATCCAAAATTTGCCGCCCTCCCCATCATGTGTGCCGCCCATGGCTAGAGCCATAGTAGCCATTGGGACGCCACGGCTCTGGTGCAAGGTCCTGGAATATCAAGAAACCAGACCAACGAAGACGAGGAGACAATTTAGAATTATGCGTTTGACCTTTGAACTTTGAACCGCTAAATGACCCGCCCTCCTCCTCCATCATCGAAATCAACAAATTTAGAACCATCACTCACGGAGGGCAAGCGGCCAATATACAGAAGGTGTCCCCGAGAAAAGATGGGTCTGTTCTGTTATTCGAGAGGGGCAAACACCCCTGCAAAAGACCAGGACCCAAGCCAGTGACAGTGACGTAAGTTGGGTCGAAGGTCACCGAGGCTTCAATCACCATGACTACGAAAAAACCTCAATTGCATTTAAACTTAAAGAATGTCGAGGAGCACATAATGTCGCGTGACATCGTCTCTACGCCTTCAACACCCCCTCACCCCCACCCTACCCCACCCCCCGAAAAAAGGAGAGATAAACTTTCTCAGCCTCTGAGAGTCACCTCGAATCAATCAACCGATAAGAATAATACAAATCGGGCAGATACACCCTTTAAACACTACCAGTCAGATCTCTCAATTCTCAAAGAACAACGCTATTTCATCGAACAGTTACAGTTAAATACACGGTAAAGGGGGTTATGATATAACCCCTTTAGCAAAGTTTTCCCATACTCAACTCTGAGCGTTGGGGGCGGCGCTGATCTCCGGTCTTTTAGGCATACAGCGTCGCGGGTGGCACACACCGTTAACCTAGAGTATAGGTTGCCAGTCAAACGTCTAGGCCCGCGCTTTACTTCGCAGCAAGCGCTGCTCCTCAATTTGATGCTATAACCGCCCTCTAGCGAGTAAGGGAGTTGAACCCGTTCCGTCAGAGTGCCTTTACCCTTTACCGTGCATTTAACTGTAACTCAATGTAAAATGGATATGTCTGGGGTTCCCGGTACGAAGGGGACCCCACATCGCCTCGAAAGGTAAACATCAAACGAGTAAAAACGCCGTACTATTTAGACGGCCTACCTTGTATCCAGGCGATGGCCGGTTCTGACCTTGAACCCGACACGGCGTTCATATTTCGCGAGACAGACTTTGGCACCCGTGCGCTAGAAAAATAACTTCGAATCCGAAAGCCTCAAGTCCGTTGGCAGTCGATTACAAGGCGAGAAGCAGAGAGGAGAAGAGAGGAGAGGAGAGGAGGTAGAAGAAGGCAAAGAGGAGGACCCTGTCACTATACCTTATATGTACTCAACGATTATGAAAAACAGAGACGATGCATATTAATTAGCGTGTCGGGCAACCGCCGCTGCCACGGCGCCCGGCGCGATATCTATCTTCGGTCTTATCGGTCGAGTTATATTTTGTCAACTTTGGCGGCCGAGACGGACAGAGGGACGGACAGAGGGGCGGACAGACAGAGGGGCGGACTGTGTGTGAGATGGCCGAAGCAGCCCAGATATCGACCCTAGAAAACGTAAGGCAACTGATACCACAAAGCGATGTTACTGCTAACAATAGCAACTATCTGTGCGTCGCCATTTTAAACTCATTTTTGTCGCCATCTTTTGCTGCATTGCGTAACAAGAAATACACACACATATTATTATTATTATTATTATTATTATTATTATTATTATTATTATTATTATTATTAGCAGCAGCAGCAGCAGCAGCAGCAGCAGCAGCAGCAGCAGCAGCAGCAGCAGCAGCAGCAGCAGCAGCAGCAGCAGCAGCAGCAGCAGCAGCAGCAGCAGCAGCAGCAGCAGCAGCAGCAGCAGCAGCAGCAGCAGCAGCAGCAGCAGCAGCAGCAGCAGCAGCAGCAGCAGCAGCAGCAGCAGCAGGTGCAGCAGCAGCAGCAGCAGCAGCAGCAGCAGCAGCAGCAGCAGCAGCAGCAGCAGCAGCAGCAGCACAGCAGCAGCAGCAGCAGCAGCAGCAGCAGCAGCAGCAGTAGCAGCAGCAGCAGCAGCAGCAGCAGCAGCAGCAGCAGCAGCAGCAGCAGCAGCAGCAGTAGCAGCAGCAGCAGTAGCAGCAGTTGTTGCTGTTGTTTGCCAGCAGCATTGCCAAAT
This sequence comes from Metaphire vulgaris, assembly GCA_018105865.1. Taxonomy (NCBI): domain Eukaryota; kingdom Metazoa; phylum Annelida; class Clitellata; order Crassiclitellata; family Megascolecidae; genus Metaphire; species Metaphire vulgaris. The sequence continues at coordinate 12,940,845 of CM030856.1, forward strand.
GTCAGCAGCAGCAGCAGCAGGCACATTACTTAGTCCAGCAATAAATAATAAATAAAATAACAACTAGTATGATAATCGTATACAAACAATATGTATTATATCCAGCAATAAATAATAAATAAAATAACAACATATCATAATCATATATACAAACAATATTATATACATATATACATATATATATATATATATATATATATATATATATATATATATATATAAATATATATATATATAAGATTTGTAACAATGTATTTAAATGGTTCAGATCCTGAAGTCAGCGAGGAGCCCAGTTGCAAAAAAATATTATTAATATTTACTTAAGACTTTCGGTTTCGAAACTAAAGTAAAACACCCACTAATTAGCATAATATAATATAGCCTAGTATATAGCCTATATTTGAGAGTTTTTAAAACGAAAACAACCAATCACACTCAAACTATTCCATCTTTACTACTAACCAGTGAGAGGGTATATATATATATATATATATATATATATATATATATATATATATATATATATATATATATAGGAATATATATATAGGGAATATATATATATATATATATATATATATATATATATATATAGGAACACAGACACAGATAAATAATAACAATAATAATTTTAAGCAAATAATAATAGGTCTAATAAAGTTTAAAGTCGTTCAGTAGGGTCTGGCCTGTGCGAGAACCACTGTGATATGAATTGATATATAGCTATAACGTAGGCATGTATAGAATATATTTTTGCAGATATATTAAAATGAAAATGTCAGGGCCAACAGAATTTGAGTGTATTATTATTATTATTATTATTATTATTATTATTATTATTATTATTATTATTATTATTATTATTATTTATTAGGTCGTAGCCTATACGTGAATTATATTATATTATACAATTTTACCAGCAAACAAGTTATGCTCTTTAGAACCAATTCAGCTGAAAATCAAACAGAATTAGGCCTGTATTCTAGTAGGAAACTGCCAAGGCAGTGGTTTTTCCAAAGCACTGCGCCTATATAGGTCCTATCTAAAACCACGCTATATTTTTAAGAAAAACAACACTCGTTGTCGAGTTAATAATTCTATTTCTGCCAGACGCAAAATCCAACACTCCAACACTATCGCATATCCACAACTTTATACGAAGAACGAAGCAAGTGAAGTAAATGCAATAAATCTTCATATCAAATAATAAGCAGTATACAGCTAATATCACAGACGACGCCGCTGCGCGTATGTTATATAAGACTACTGTATATAGGATGCACGCAAGTTTATAGAACTATCGGATATAGGACTATATACAGAATTAAGCACTTGACAAGCATCCGAAACTCACACATAGGCCTCTCTCTCTCTCTCTCTCTCTCTCTCTCTCTCTCTCTCTCTCTCTCTCTCTCTCTCTCTCCTTGTACATATGTATGGTATATAATAGTACGATGGAAATTTCGAGTAAATCAAGCGGGCCGGCGGCGAGGTGTGGGAAAATGGAAAATAACGACAGATGGAAATCAGAGGTGGAAAGAATGGAAGCGGTTGGTCCCTGGGACTAGCTGGAGCACGGTGTTTGGTTACCGCCCCTTTGTCCCCTTCCCTCAAAGGCGGCACTCTGTCACCGATCGGAGAGGCCCAAGATCACCGGAGGCGCCCCCCCCCCCCATTATAGGCTATATACAGAGGGGATCTCGAGCGAATGGCAGGGATATCCCAGGATTGGGATATCCTATTCAGATCCTGATTTTTGCCAGACCTCGAATGCTTTTCTGTCAAGCGACAGCAATTCTCTGCTCTGAAATCCCCCACCATTCCCCCACCCCACCCCTCACTCGATGCCGAGGGGCAAAACTAAAATTCAATTTAAAATTCAATTTAGCTTCGAAATGCAAACCCTGTAGTCTCATTCCTCTAACTCAAAAACTCTGACGAGGACTTATTACTTTATCAGCGTAATACCAAAACATATTGTTGTATAGGTCCCGGTGGGGCTTTGTACCCTTCGCCTCCTCTCCCCACTTCAATGCCTCTGGCTTCGTCGCTTTAGAGTAAATGAACAGATGGTCAAGCGAGAAACTGACTCTGGCGAATAATGTATCAACTAACTCGATAGTGGTAGGACACCTGGCGAATGCATTATTGTAACTAACTGAGCATTATTGTTCTCAAGACGAAAAGAACGAAACGCCAAAGGAGTGAGTCGACTAAATCGCTGTAAATTTTAAGCACGACAACAATTTTATGACAACATACATTCAACCAGAATTGGGTGGGGTGGGGGTGGGGGTAAGGGCACTCCCGACATTTTCGGCCCAAAAGTCTTGAAGAGCAAAAAAGGTCGTCGTCTAAATTTCTCAAACTCTTTAAAATCTGCTACATGTCTGGTGCGTTTTCCTCCATCTAATACTACCCTTTCCCCTTACCCCCCTCAAACTAATCGCCGGTGTTGGACGAATCTCACGACCGGTCCCAAACCGAATGGGGGAGGGCACCATAGGGGCTGTCCATTTATTACGTCAACAATTTAGGGTGGGAGGGGTTTGGAAAAGTTTGACAGTTGTTGACAGGGGGGGGGTCAAGAGAAGTTGACGTCAACAATTTCACTTTTTTAAATAATCAAAAAATAGGAAATTTCATAGAATACTACTTATTACAATGGAAAAGAGCATTAGAAAAAAGGTAATCACCACCACATTTTGACACTCGATGAGGAAAAAAGGGAAAAAATGATCATCGCCACAAAAATAATAACCTTGTTATTGGGACCTGTCATTGATCTTGGGAGGGGGTCAAGAGTTGTTGACGTAATTATGGGGGGGGGGTTAAGTGAAAGTTGACAGTTGTTGACAAGGGGGAGGGGTCAAACATTGTTGACATAATTAATGGACAGCCCCCTATCCAGCATTTAGATTCGACACTTAAAACAGGCCACAACGTAACAAAATTCTCAAATGTGGACCATAAGTTGCTATTGTAGGTCTATAAACGATTCTGATTCGGGTTCTTATGACGAAAAATCGATTACATGCATAGGGAATCGAAGTGTTTATGGAATCACTGTCAGAAACCAAATAATATTCTAGAACACTAAAACATTCAGCCATTATATCAAATATTGAGATCTCGCGGGCCACTTTCCTATCGCTTGCGGGCCACAAGTTGCCCGCGCGCCGAGAGGGGTTTGTGAACCTCTAATTGAAGTCTCTTTTGCTTAAAAAACTGTGAATCACTTGTTCCACGCTAATTGAATGCGGCAGTAGAAAGACATTACAAGCAACAACCGACCAAATCGAAGGTAATGCTGATTACGTCATCGCCCATCCTCTAACCAAACACCGATCGTAATTTTCCACTTGTCCGTGCTCTCTGTCTCTGTCTGTCTGTCTGTCTGTATCTCTTGTTAGACGGTTGCTAATATGCTTATATGCTCACCTCTAGAGCCAGTTCTCAGCGCAGCAGCAGCAGCTGACGTGTCGATATTTCGAAGGCACTTTAGTAGGTCAACGTCCAATTTCTCGGCCGGAGACACGCTTCGGACTTCCGCCGGGTGGGCGGCCGGGAGGAGAGACAGCGGGCAGCGCCCTGTTTACCCCCGACGACAACCTCTACACTTTATAATCGCCCTAGTCCGAGGGTCTCGAGTGAGACAGAAATACGCAGCGGCGACCGCTAGCGTGATCGCAACCCGCAACGGGTCACATTCCGTCTACGACTGGCTTCTCTCTCTCTCTCTCTCTCTCTCTCTCTCTCTCTCTCTCTCTCTCTCTCTCTCTCTCTCTCTCTCTATGGCGCCGACTTTGTCCCTTCCCCTGTCCGCCTCGCCGTCCCTCTCCGTCCCTTCGTCGTACGCGTCCTTCCCCACGGCGACCGGGCTGCAGGGAGGGGGAGAGAGAGAGAGAGAGAGCAAGGCACTTGGCAATACATATATACACGAAGCGTATGGTGATGTTCACATCGTAGCGTCCGGTCTCTGTGCGGCGGCCGAGAGAGAGAGAGAGAGAGGGGACACTTCGCCGGGCCCGCCTGAAGGGGCCTTGGGGCCGAACGCCGGGGACCGCTGTTGTGGGACGAGAGCCAGAGATCGGCTCCGTTCACTCGAATGTTTGTACGAGACATTTCCAAACGCCAACCGACGGCGACGGGGGCTCCGGTACTCGAGCGATCTGGCCGGGAGCCATCAAGTGTTCCGCCGCCGCCGCCGCTGCCGGCCCATGCCCGTCCCGCCGTAAGCCCCGTGCACGAAGTGGCATTCGGCGACGACGAGGCCACGCCTTCGGTCCGCCGACTGGGTCGCCGTTCGAAGCGGAGGGGGCCCACGCTAAACTCTCGATCATCATGATCTCCGCTGTACGCCAGGTCAAATTTTAATATTAAACCGGATTTCTGCGTAAAACGATCTCGCCCGAAGACTTAAAATTAATGTTAACCAAATCAAAATGTCGAAAGCAGACAGACACAGACATACACAAACGAACAAGTGGACAGCCAAACCGACGAAGGGACGCAAGAACAGAGAGATACGGACAGAGAATTTTATGTTGGATATAAACAATACTTTAAAAACAGTAATTAGCATCTTCTGCGCTTTAAACCGCAAGTATATTGCAAGTGTGCACACAGCAGACATCTATCCACCTTGTGTTGCAAATAAAGTGACATCATTTCAGAAATCAATAAAACTTCAACAAATTCTACCCAAAATTTTATCCACATTACTACTAGAGATAGCTGGCTTCTTGTATCTCAAGTTTTATAGACCACAAAAATACTATGCAATTGAAACCCTGTTTGACATTGGACAATGCAAGGACTAGTGCTAAAGTAGGCTGAAATGCAAAATTCAGAAGAGTGATGAAACAAATTAAAACCACATTTTCGTGTGTCCCCAGCTTAGCTGAGTCAAACTGCACGAGAATTGTCAATATATTCTGTCTCAATTTTATCCTAGAGCATTCGAAATGCCACGAAAAATGGTGAGCCATTTGAAACAACACTATACAAAGTCTTTCAGAAATCTATTCTCGGTCAAATGTCTACAAAATCGATCGAGAGATAAGAGGGGTCTAGCACAGTGACGGCTCCACCGGGGGGCCGAGGGGGCCCGTGCCCCCCCCTCTATTGAGTGCCTGCCGCCCCCCACTGCCCCCCAGTTGGGACCCTAATACCCTATACTTAATGCTACATACATTAAACAACAAAGGGTTGGCCCCCCAATGATTAGAAGTTGCCACCCCAACGCCCCCCCCACTTGCCAAATCCTAGAGCCGCCACTGGTCTAGCATCGAGCAGACGTCAGTGCACAGAATCGACGTAATGACGCAATTGCAATGGCGATTGTGGAAATTTACGTTTATCGGTTCGAATTTTTAAACATTAATATCTCACAAACTGTACGACTGATTTTGTCGGAATTTGCATATTTTGTGTAAAATAGATGATATTTAATGTGGATGGAATTTTATAAATGGTGGAAAAAATTTGTGGAAATTATATTGATTTTAATATTGGTGCTACTTCAATTGCAACACAGTGTAACCTATATAATTATATAAGAATTTATTCATCGATAACTCTGTACTGCAGTAATAAAGACACTTGTAAAGTAAAGCTGCGCCTCAACTCAGCAACAGGCAAGGGTGACTTTATTAGAATTTCGGTACCGAGACCAGCCCAGCCGGTCCTTTGCCGAGGACTTGGCCGTGAACGAGGGTCTGCAGTGGCGTGAAGCCTGTCTCGTCCATAGGAATACCAAACGCAGTCAGCCTTGCCTCATATGCGCCCATGAGATCGTTGTGAGACTGCAACAGAACACGACATGAAATAGCTCTCTTAACATCTAAGATGCCGAACTGGTCAGTGGCGTACCCAGGGTCAGGGTTATTTCTGTGATTATCAATTTCGGGGGGGAGGGGTCGGTAAATTCTGGGGGTCCCCTGCCAAAGAAGTCTGACAAGCAAAAAAGGTCATCCCATAGCTGAACTTGGGGGTGTTGCGGGGTGTCTGTCTCAAATTGGGGGAGGGGAGGGGATATTATTGGGGGTGGGTACTTGGTAGGGGTGCAAAAATATCCCTGCTCAGAGCGTAGCCGGCGGGGAAACGCCAAAAACTCCGTGATCTTGGCCTCTATTCGGCGCAGAAAGAGAAGAAACCGATAACCTTTAGTATTTCTTCCATGGGCTCCGTAGATACGCACAGAATTAGGCCTAGCGTAATCTATATTATTGCGAGGGTGATAGCAGGTGCTGTGAAGTCAACAAAACCTTAGCATGATTTAAGTGGCTTAGGAGGCATTACTGCCTGCGCGAAAGCCACTAGGGGCGCTAACGGGGCTTGAACCCGCTCCGTCAGCTTACCGATCCAGCGCCTAACCCTTTTCTGCCATCTTCCGCCTCTTGCTTGCAATATCTATATAGCGCACAATGTATTCGTCCGTGTGAAGCAATACAGAAATGTATCTTTAGACTGTGATTAATAATCGGATCAGGGGCGTAGCGACGGGGGGAGGGGGTATCCCGGTATATATACCCCCCAGAAAAAATCAGTCTACCTTAAAGTTATTTATGTGATTTACATGTGGTTATAATATTATGTGGTTTACATGGTTTATGTGGTTTATAGTTAAGATTTATATATACCCAAAAAAATATTTATACCCTCCCATATAAAAATTCCTGGCTACGCCCCTGAATAGGATCCAATGCAGACATTTAATGCAGCACCCTTTATGAAGCTGCTTGCATCCTGCTGTGTTTAATCAACAGGTACTTTGAATGATACTTGTGAACAGACACACCTTGCAAACTCTTGCTACTTCATACTGGAGATCCCTGATCGCCATGTTCTTGGCATGAAGAACGTCCTGTGGCATAAAGAGTCACGTGACAGCCATTACAAATTCACGCATGCACTACTGACAACCGTCAATTACAGGCATAGGAATATTTGCAAATAGCAGTGTACTAGCAGTACCAAGCTACAAATGCTGTGACGCCATTTAGATGAGAAGATCATGACATTGGATCGATTACATAATTTCATTTTGACTGAATTTAAGAAGAAAAATTATCCCGTATTTCACAGTTCTCATATATACGACAGATCCTACAGAACCACTCTAAACTCCTGTCATTATTATTATTATTATTATTATTATTATTATTATTATTATTATTATTATTATTATTATTATTATTATTATTATTATTATTATTATTATTATTATTATTATTATTATTATTATTATTATTATTATTATTATTATTATTATTATTATTATTATTATTATTAATTATTAATTATTAATTATTATTATTATTATTATTATTATTATTATTATTGCATTATTTTTATCATTATTGCATTATTTTTATATTACTACATCGAATTTCAATTAAAACTTAAAGACTTCATAAGCTTCTGAAAAAAACATAGATAATTAATTAGGAAAAAGAAGCAACATTGAACATCAATCGAAAGCCTTGAGAGTAGATTACCTCAATCTTCCGGGTGACGATGGACAAGGCGTTGGGGTCGATGTTGCAGGAGACGAGTACCTCACTCAGTTGGACATCCTTCTTCTCGAGAACCTCCTCCAGTAGGCACAGCTTCTTCTCGAGGATCAGGTTCTTGAGACCGGTTTTCTGGAAGACCTCGTGGACGGCATTCAGGAACTTGGAGTACAGCTCATCGCGCTCCAACTGCACCTGTTGTATACTGGACTGTTTATATAGCGCCAAAAGCACAGCGTAACCAAAGACAATGGCGCCTATGTTTGTTGGAATCGGCAATCACAAGAATTATAATTTTTCCAAAATTTTGAGAGAAAAAAACTCAATCTTTATTAAAGGAACTGAATTTTGTTTCAAAATGAAATGTTTCTGAATGACTGAAATAACATCAAATGTGACTCCTTTACAATGCGGCCAGTGCCTGCAATGTCGCTATTTAGGCCTATTAATTCTGAGGGTAAACAATAGGAGGAAACATTTACTAGTGACATCACGGTGTTGCCAAACTAGTTTCGTTCATATACCAAAAGTATCCCAAACAAAGCTACTGAACTACTGAATTCCACTGAATTTCAAATCACAAAGAATCGTTTTAATATTATCTTATCATAGTTGCTATGCCTGCCATCATAAAGACCATAATCGTCGTCATCATCATCATCATCATCATCATCATCATTATCATCAACAACAACATCATCATCATCATCATCAATTCATCACTGCTTTACTGACAGATGGTTTTTCGTGTTCGTTTACTAATGACATCAACTTGACACCGGGTGACACCGGGTGACACCAGCTACAGCGACACAGAGAAAAACTGGTTTCGAGTGAAAACCTTGTGAAGTCTTTGCGACAATACTTCGTTTTCCAATGTTGTCTCTTTCAGTCGATCCTTTGTTTTTGCCAACAGTCGTTTGGTATGCTATTCAATCAATGAAACACAATCAGTAGGTACATCACGTACAATCAATCAATCAATCAATCAATCAATCAATCAATCAATCAATCAATCAATCAATCAATCAATCAATCAATCAATCAATCAATCAATCAATCAATCAATCAATCAATCAATCAATCAATCAATCAATCAATCAATCAAAAGCAATCTGTGTTTTATTATGTTTTATTATGCATGCTATATAAATATAAATAAATATATAGATAGACAGGTAGATAGACAGACAGACAGCCAGCCAGACAAATAGTCTACTTACATTGATAAGCCTCTGATAAGAACCAAAATATAAAAATTACTTCAACATATAATTGTTCTTGTATAGCAGGCCTATTCTATGCAGTGACAAGCATAACATAGCATAGGAACTTCTATAGAGCCATGCTAGTATCACTTGGCATCAGTCAATGGTTACTCCAAAGTAGAATCGTGATCTTCAGTTGCTGAATCCAATGGCATTGCCTCAGTGACTCGGTGGGGGTGGGGGCAGGGGTGGGGGTGGGGGGGACAGCCACGTCATCTACAATCTACGTAGAGTTTCCTTTACCCCGTAAGTCATCTTGACGTTGTCGAAGTTCGACAGCTTCTTTTTGTACATCTCAAGGTCAACGTTGGCCTGGGCGAGCGGCTGGCTGAGACGGCGGTTCTCCGTCTCCACCTCTTTGATCCTCTTTTCCAGGAAGTCGTCCTTTCTTTTCGTCGTCTCCATCTGCTCCTGGAACGGCAATAGTTCACATGTATTGGATGTTAATGCCATTTTGTGTCAGTGGCGGCCATAGGCGGATTTAGAGTTTCATATTTGGGTAGGCTAGCATCACGCGACAGACCTGGTGTTGATGAAAAAACATTTTTTTGTTTCGGTGGGATTAGTTGGGTAGACTTAAACCTACCCTAGCCTTTAATAAAATCCGCCTATGGCTCCAGAATTTAACAAGTGGGGGGGGGCGGTTGGGGTGGCAGTTTCTAACCACGGGGCCGACTATTTTCACAAACTCACAAACCTGGAATAGTCCTGTTGCTTAGAACGAGCACACTAAAGTTTGGTGGCAACTGGGGTCGGTGGCAGGCATTCAGTTGGTGGCACGGCCTTCCCCCCCCCGTGGAGCCGTCTTTGTTTTTTGCCCCCTCCCCCAAACTATGCAGACATTCGCTCTGAAATGCTGTGGGGGGAGGAAAGACAATCGTCTACCTTACCTGCAAGGTGTTTATCAGCGCCAGGTTGTTGAGGGTGATGTCGTTGTAGTAGCCTTTCATGTCGCCGAACGCCTTCTCGTGGTTCTTCATGAGGGTGTCGATGTGGAGGTTCTTCCGTTCTTCCACTTCCTGTATCTCCGTCTTCTTCCGGAGCTCCAGCTCCTCCTTCTGCTCCTTCAGCCGGTTCCGGTACTTGCACTCCGTCTCGTACAGCTTCTTCTCGAACTCGTCCTGTTGCCGGGTCAGCGCCTCTTCGTGGGCCTAGGCATGCATCATCGTCGCATCAAGGTCAAGTTCAAGGTCAGTTAGAAAGGACGTCAAGGTCGTCCTGGAAACGCTATGACTGATCGAGAGGTCAAGGCATTTAATTGAAATTGTTCATGGTTTTATCAGTAAGAATCACATAATGATTTAAACGTACAGTAGAACTTCCTTACAATCACATAATGATTTAAACGTACAGTAGAACTTCGCTATAACGTACTTAGCGGGTCTGTAACGTTGAGAACGTTATATCCGAGGTATGTTATACCTAATAGGGTCCATCCGTGTAATAAGCACGCACTGAGGGGTCGAATTTTGGAGATTTTTCCTATGTACGCCATGCATGGCCAGTGGCTATTCTAGCCACCTAGACATGGGGGGTAATTTTGGGGGGAACGGACATTGGGAGGTCATACTACTTGCCAAAATGTCAAAATTCTTTTTGGGGAAATTTCAAACTTGGGGGGGAATTCCCCCTCCCCAGAGAAAGCCTAGAATAAACACTGGTGCATGGCAACGGGGGAAGGAGTGAAAATATGACTTTTTGCGTACGTAATATATGGATGAGCCCGTACCATCCAATACGACGGTAGCGCACCACGCGGGGCCGTTCATTGCGACACTTGCTCTATTCAACTATTGTAATGTAAAGGAAAGAAAATATTGTAATGTAAAGGAAAGAAAAAGCAGAAACCCGACCATCCGAAGAGCTTTGATTTCATCCTGATGCGACAGCTGCTGTTCTTTCAGTTGGACCTTCAAGTCTCGCTTCTCCTTTCGCAGCTCCATTTCGCTCAAGGTGCTCTCGTCCTTCGCCAGCTTCATGTGCAGAATATGCTCCGCTTTCAAACGATCCACCTCTTTCTTGTGTTCATATATCAGGTACTTCACCTTCTGCTTATAAACCTAGGCAGAGATGTGACACAACATCTTCATCTCCATGGATGATGATGATGATGATGATGATGATGATGATGATGATGATGATGATGATGATGATGATGATGATGATATCTTGATCTCTATGCATGGTAGAGGCGTGAGATGGTATACCTTTATCTCCAGACGATGGCGTTCATTCGTGTCTTCCATCATCGATGCAACATTTCTGAGGTCAGACTCTTTGTCTTCCAGCTTGTTCTTCGTTATCGCCCAGAAGTTGTTCACTTTGTCGCGTTCTTGCTGGAACCAGTTCCGTTCTTCGCGCTCCCGATCCAGTTCTTCGCGCAGACGCAAGATATGCGCTGCCATCTGCAAATACAGACGCAGTTCGGGCGCAGACGTCCACATAAATGTTTTCCAGGGTGAGGGTGCAAAATTGGACGGTGTGACGAAAGATGGGCAAACCATAAATAATTAATTTAGCGCTAAAAATTAAGTTTACCGAAATTTTTAGATAAATTCGCATTTTAACTTTGTACTGTAGTGTATTGTTATTGTGACTATTGTTACTTTTTAAACTAATTTTACTTTAACAATGCATACTTTTGATAAACAGTTAACGTGAGACATATAGTCAAAAATGAATAAAGCAAAATTGACATGATGTAAAGTAGGCGTAATGTTACAGAATATTTCAATAATTTGAAACAGAAATGCTTAGAAATTCTGCTTCAAAATGCAATCAAGTAACTAAATAAACATGCCTCTTCTGGGGTCATAATGTCGGACGGTTCATCCTTTCCCTTCTTTTTACCCTTCTTTCCTTTCTTCCCTTTTCCTCCTTTCCCTTTCTTCGGCTACAACATTTAATTCCAGTCATGTAGAAGAATTGTTAGCAATGACCTGGAATGATTTTTTTTATACAAAATGACAGGTTATTAGAAATATTCGCAAAGGCTTTAATAAAATGAAATGTCGTTTATGACTTCGCATCACTATGATTGGTCCATGTCTGTTGGTGGCTTAAAAAGCATCTATACCGGTACATGTAACTTTTGCCCTATTATTTCTCGATAGGTTCACAAATTGACATGAACATTTGTTTAGACTTCTGACAACCGAACAGACTTCTAATGGAATTTCTCTGTGATGCTTATACTACCATTGGCATAGCTACGAGGGGGTGGCACAGGGGCGCCCCATTCAAACTGGGGTCAGTCGTGGGATCTGCGCAAAACCGTAGAGAAATTTTTCCGGGGGTGTAGGTAGGATCACTGAACAGAATCGATATGTGGCAAACCAATCAATAATAAATTTCTATGGCGCCACTATCATAATGCCCAAATTGAATTAGAACAACAGTGTTTTATCCAGGCCTGCTAGGGGGATCCTCCACAAAAAACCTTCAAAATCCCTCAAATCCCAGCATTAAAAAATGCATTGAACTGTTCCTCTCCCCCCTCCAGACAAGTCAATTTTTTCTCAAAGGTCAGGAGTCTGGATAAAACACCGATTACTATAATAAAAAAATGCAAACTCATTAATATTATTACATATTACATTATAGGCCCATTGGTTGGTTGGTTGGTTAGTCGATTAGGGCGTAAAGATTCAAAGTCCAAATTTCCACACATTCGTTAATGCACTAAATACGGGTAGTAACTGAATAAAATATAAACTAAATTATTACCATAGCAAAAGAGGACTTTAATATGAAGAAAATGTATTAAAATCAACCAAAAACAACTTCAAATCTAAACAAGACCTACGATGACGCACACAAACTCTCATACAATGACGTCACTAAACGAAGACTATCCTTACTTGTCTCAATATGGTTCTTAAAATCAATCTCTAACAGGACGAAATAGGTTTCAAAATTACTGTTGAATTTACACAAATCGGCAAATCCTGTGCATTATTAGCATTATAGAATGACGAGGGTTGTCACGGATGAGGCGTTCTAAATGCGGAAGGCGATGACCTAAGTTTGCAATAGCGATTGATATCGATGTATTGAAGAATGCTAAAGATAGTGGCTCAATATGGTCCTTGAAATCGATCTCTATATTAGGCCTATTTTGTTTGATTGAGTCAGTTATACGAGCGCGCGAACAGTGCCTATACAACTTTATTGATATTTTCTTAGCTTCTTTTTTGCTACCTTAACCCCTTAACTGGGTGTTTAACTGTAACTCAATGTAAAATGGACGGATATATCCGGGATCCCCAGTTAAGGGGTTAAACCCGATTTTGGCGCCCCTCCACCCACAGAATAATGATGCGCAATAAAAAAATTGTTCGGGCAACCAGGGGGTGGGGGTTGGCTACGCCGCTGGAAGTTTAACTTGGGAACAGACCACTGCAGGCGAATCGCATGTGTTACGCCGACTTTGTTCGATTCAAATCAGCCAAAGACACTGCATGACGTTCCAGGGTTCACAATACGGTGTGGGAGTGGGGGTGGAGGGTGTGGGGGTGGGTGGGGTGAGGGGTGGGTGGGGAGGACATCGACATTTTCCGGTAAAAAGTCTCGGGCGAGGCAAAATAAGTCCTGCACACGTTCGCGCATTCTCTTCAATCATGCTACCTACCCCTACCCCCTACCCCCATCAGCGGTTTTCGCAGATCCCATGCACGACCGGTCCCAGCCGCCCGAATAGGGCGGCCTCCGTGCCCATCATGGCTACGCCGTTAGATCATAGACATAGTTGGATTCTCAGTGTAATCCCCCAATGAGTTGGGGACTGTGTATAGGGCCTACAGTTTTAAGAGTTTCAAGCAGACAATAGAAGGCTTCCAATTTCCATATAGGCCCTATAGGCCTAGCCGCGTTCTCACAATCAGACTTGTGGCTATAATACAATTCATTAGGTCTAACAATACTCGTAAAACACATTATACTTATGTGACTATGTCGTGCAAATTTAACGTATATGATTATGACCAGGGATATTTTTACACCCCTCCTAACACTCCCCCCAACACCCCTAAATTTGAGATCGGCACCCCCAAATCTGAACCTCGGATGACTTTTTTGCTTGTCAGGTCTTTTCGGCAAAGATGGATACCCAAAATATCCCGACACCCCCAAATTGATAATCCTAGAAATAACCCTGTATATGACAACGTTCTAAAAATATATATTTGCAGCCCCCACCCAAAAAATTCAATAAAGAAATCCAATTCCTAAAACACGCAAATCTATTCATAACAGGTATAGGCTATTTAAATATCTTTGCGACCGTCGTCACGTGACACCAAAAGACTTAACCGAGATGACGTCACAAACGGAAAGGGCTCCGGCCAACGAGAAGCGGATGTTCGTCACCGGAAGAACTTAAAACCGGTTTCAATGCGGAGAGGAATCGGTCCACAGCTGAACGGAAACGAAGCCTACGCCGGACAACATGGACCCACCCGGACTCGACGACGATGAGGTAAGGCGAATGCTTCGGTCGTACGTGCCTGTCTCGACGGTAATACTAAATGACTAGTGACATAAAGCGTTGCCCTAATTAAAATCTAATGATCAATATAGGCCCTAAATGTTATGTGTGTCAAAAGACGATGGGCGCCTTGCTCCTCCTTACAAATCCGGGCCTCCTGCCGCTGGTTACAGTATAGGATTGAGTCGCTAAATCTAATATTGAAGGAAGGGATAGGGAGGGGCAGGGGCGTAGCCAGGCGTGAGCAGGATTTTAGGTTTGTGGGGGGCTGAAGCCCAAGATTCACTCCCCGTTCTTCCTTTTGAGCCCGCAACGCCATTTGGGCTTGAATTCATTGGGGGAGGGGTTGGTGGCTTCATGCTCCCAGGCCAATTTCTAGCTGCGTCCCTGTTTATTTTATAGGATCTTGTTGTTGTGGCGTCTGTTCGCGCGTGTGCGCGTGTGTGCAGGTTGCAACAAACGATCGAGCTGCTTCGAGGGCGCGCAGTCGGAGCTCCCGTCGCCCTGGCAAGCGGTCCCGGAGCCGACGAGGACGTCGTCGTCGTCTCGGTCTCGCCGGCGACGAAGACGGGGCGGATGCCGGTCGGGAAGGCGAAAGAGGAAGCGTTACCCTCGGCTGAGGAAGAGGCGACGGCGCTGCTTCGTCTGGGTCTATCCCTAAACACGGCGACGGAGCAGAAGACCTCGGCAGCGTTTAAATGACAAGAAAAAAGCGCAAGGAAAAACCGGAAGACCAAAAGCACGATAAGAAGCAGAAGACCCAGAAACAAGAACGAATATAATATGTCGACGCTACTAATAAATGAGCATCACAGCTCAACTGTTATACCGTTGTTGTTGTTGTTTTTGTTGTTATTGTTGTTGTTGTTTCTTAATTTCACCATGGCCAGGTTGCTACAAACATTGACGTAGGCTAACCTTCGATGAGAAAGTGAAGGCCGGCCATAGAAATCACACAAGGTCAAAGCAAATGATCAATTCTATGACCATCTTCTTCTGAAATAGCGTAGATTTTGATTTTTGCGAGGAAAGATGGCGGATTTAAGGCGATTCAGACATGCGTTGTGTTTGTTTATAGACGTCTGGATTAGCTACGGGATAAAAGCAGCAGAGTCGCCCCACGGGGTTGTTTGGGGTTGTTCAAACAACCTCACTTTAAAAAATATGACCAACACAATTTATGTAAATCCGTTGACTTTTGTTGGAGGGGTAATGGGGGGAGGGGGAGGCCGCGGGGTCAGTGTTCAGTTGCATAGTGCCTTTCAGTTAACAGCCCCACTTTGCAAAAGCTGTCTACGCCACTGCCGACCCTCCTCTATTTCTGAAAGATTTATAATTTATAATATCGCTTGAAATAGTTGATCATTTTTCGTGGCATTTCGAGCGCTCTAGAATAAAATTGAGGCGGAATATATTGACTATTCTAGTACGGTTTGATTCAATGGAGATGGGGACACAAGAAAATGTGGATATAATTCGTTTCGTCACTCATATGAATTTTTGCTTATCTATAGCCTACTGTTGTGATGAAAACTGGCACAATTGTTCATCCCCATGAGTAATGTTGCCAATACCATTCTCTGTAGATTCAAAATGTCCTTTAAAATGTTCAATTTATGCAATAGAAATTACCACAGGCAAAATTCTGAATGCCAAGCACATTTCATATACAAGAGATAGTGGCCTAATTTTTGAAAAAAAACTTGATTAGCAGGTGCTCTTCACTTCTCTGTCAAAAGTGATAGCCATTCACACGTCTGCCAATACCATTCTCTGTAGTTTAAAAATGTCCTTTAAAATGTCCAATTTACGCATTAGAGAATAGCACTGGCAAAATTCTGAATGCCAAGCACTTTTGATCTACAAGAGATAGTGGCCTAATTTTTGAAACAAACTTGATTAGCAGGTTCTCTTCACTTCTCTGTCAAAAGTGCTAGCAATTCACACGTCTGCCAATACCATTTTCTGTAGTTTTAAAATGTTCTTTAAAATGTCCAATTTACGCATTAGAGAATACGATAGGCAAAATTTTGAATGCCAAGCACTTTTGATATAAAACTACAGAGAATGGTATTGGCAGACGTGTGAATGGCTAGCACTTTTAATTTCCCTACCCTCTCCGAAGGGGTACTCCTACCCCTAGCACTATGGGTACCACTTCCCCTAGTGGTACCTCTACCCCTAGCCATACCGCTGGGGTCCTACCCCTAAGGGTAGGCCTACCCCTACCCTTAAGTTTATTAGAATGCCTCTGGACAGAATGTTACTAAATTATAAGAAGTGTCAATGTTAAAAATTTCATGCTTTTATCCACAAAATGAACAATCATACGGCATATCAACTGTACTATATGGCCTAGGCCTATAGATAGGCCTACTGTACTTCATTTTGAGATTAAGCGCCTAAGAATAAGGAGCTTCTTCGGTGCTGCTCTTAAAAGCGCTATAGAAATTAGCGATGTCTTACTTACTTACTTAAATCAAACGCTTCAAGTTAGAAAAAAAATAAAAAATGCAAAGCTTACAAAATCGAGATGAAAGCGAGTAGGTTTTGATGTTCAAAATTCAAACTTATTTCAAATGAAAACTACTTTATCTGAAATAAATCTTAGAAGTTCTAACAATCTTTTTCTTCCTTATGCCTCTACAAATAAAAGAAAATTTACTACAAAGTTTTCAGGACCCAGACTATGGAATAATTTACCCAATGAACTGAGAATTATTAGCAATTTCTTTTCTTTTAAAAATTCTTTGAAAAGCCTCCTTTTCAACAACCAAGTCGCAGCCAACCTGTAACTAAGAAACGAATCATCTACCTTAGCTGATTTAAAATCCTTAAGATTCTCTTAATCATTTTATGCTTCTATACCTCACTATATCATTATTTTTACTACTTTAAAGTCCATTAGATTAATTCAACTCAGGGCACTCTTACCCTCATTTTTTGGAATTCCTTAACTAACACTGTCACTTACAAATTACTAAACCAAATAGGTTGACCGTCTTACGGGTTTTATACCCTTTGGCCAACCCATTTCTCATACGAATTATATATATTTTTTATGCATATTATGATGTTTCTTCTGTTACATAGTAAGAAAATGAATTGTATGTTTAACCTGTATAATCTTGAGAAATAAAATTGATTGATTGATTGATTGATGTCTCAGTTATCCTGGCATTGGCCAGATGGCGGTAGCGACTACCCATGATTCCTCGCGCACAGCGCATGCGCGTCGATGTCGCCATTGAACGTGAAATGGCGTCGACAAACAATCCGTTGGAGGAGATCTTGAACTCGGACGTCGCCGACAGTCCCTTCAGCTCTCTGGTCCAACCGATCCAGCCGTCGATCGGTTCGACGGTCGTCAGGGATACCGTCCCGTCCGATCACGACCGCTCGAACCATCTGTACGGACCGTCTTCATCGACGGCGGGGGCACCTGCCGTCGAACAGCAGGTCGGCGGCAGCGCCTCCTCGAACGGTCCCTCATCGTCGTCAGCGGCCATCCAGAGCGCCCTCCTGCGTAACCACCATTCGGACGCCGGGTCTACGGTCGCCGCCGCCGCCGTGACGAAGGGCTTCAATAACGGCGGCGTCGTCGGCGGCGGCTCACAGTTCTCGTCGCTAGCCCCTCCGACGACCCAGATGACGCTGGGACCGCCTCCTCCTCCTCGTGGCCCCGCACAGGTTAACGTGAGCATAAGCTCTTTGGCCCCTCCGTCGTCGTCGAACCAGTCGTCTTCGTCGTCCTCTCAGGCTGTGACAGTTGCGAATCCCATTGCGGCCAGTTTGGCCCAGTCGTTGGGGAATTTTCTGAACGCAGCACAGTTTAAACAGTCGAACATTGCGGTCGCCGGATTATCGAACGTTACTCTGGGTCAGAAGCTGAACGCCTCCACCGGCCCTAGACCATTGGTTGCGAACGTCAGCGGCATGCCGACCGTGCCGCCGACGCAGGTAATATCGCAACTTCACCCCGCTAAGCACCTGACAAACGTGATCGCAGCAACGCAGGTGAAATCTGAAGTGACACCGGTCGCGACAAACTTAAAGCCGTTCACGGTGGCAGGACAGCAAACGCAGCAACAGAACCTGACGTTGATACAGTCGCCGGCGCAGGGCACGGTCGGCTTTCCGTCGCAGCACGTTCAGATACTCAATATGCAGGCGCAGAACGTCCAGCACGCTTCTGTGGCGCCGGTGTCGAACCTAAGACCGCTTGCGCCTCGCATTGCAATCAATCAACCGGTTCGGATACAGCAGCAGCCGACACAGAATCTTCCAATGATCAGACAACAAAATGTTGTGGTCAGTAAACTACTTAACGCTTTACCAGTTCAGTTCGTTGATTTGTAATGTAATGTAAAGTGGACGAGTATTCTCAGGGCAAGTGGGAAAAGGGTTAATGTTCAGTTGTAGTTCTCTGTGGTAATAGTTTTCATTGATAGGCGGTTTAAGCTGTGGGCTTTTGTATTACAAAACATTTTTAATGCACCTTATTTATGCCCTGACCAGCTCAAACTCTAGCAGATCAATGAAAATTTTTAATTGTTTTTTGATCTCTCTAGATCTTACCTTTCATCTTAAAAGTTTCAAGCTTGCTTCTTGCAAGAAACTGTTATAAATGTCCATTTAATTTGAAACAAGACTTTAAAACAGTTGCTTTTACTTTGCTCTGGCTTTCATCTTGATCTACCACGTTGATTTCATCTCTTGTAATTACTGTAATTCATCATCATCATCATGTTCTCTGTCCTGTGACAGGTTCAGGGCTCCATTGTTTCCATTCCCCTCTGCATCTTTCTTGCCTCTTCTTTGATTTCTGCATAGGTCTTGTGACGCTGTTCATCTGTTTTCATCGTCCATTCAAATAGCATTCTCCCTGGTCTTCCTTTTGTCTTTCTTCCTGATATACTTCCTTTGATTACTGTTCTAAGCAATTAATTATCACTACTAGAAATATTGTTCACAGAATATTTATCAGCGGATGCCAGAGTATCAATTCTGTCAAATGTCGGTGCAATTTCGTAGGAAGTGAAAAAATTAATAACCCCCTAACTGTGTATTTAACTGTAACTCAATGTAAAATGGATGGATATATCCGGGATCTTCAGTTAAGGGGTTAAGGCTCCCAAATTGAAGTTGACGGTGTTTATTTATCTTTGTTGCAAATTACGTAATAGCAGGTTTCAGTGCAACCTTAAATTTGTTTACTGGTCATCTCCCATTCATATGTGTGTTGACCGTGGTGTGTGTTCAGAGTCATGGTTGAATTTGGTATTATATACCCGTTGTGAATCAATGGTGTAAATAGTGGTTTGTCCAGGATTTAGCCACCATATTGAATTCTTTAAGAAGTTTTTACATTTGACCAGCAAACATTGCTGAGTTTTTCATGATTTTAACTTTTTAAAGACTAATGTTATTGCATGGTGATTAATGCACATCAAATCATTCACAAAGTGAGGAATAGCTAAGTGCAGAGCAAGTTGAGATGAACAACTTGCCCAAGGTTGCTGCACATTGGCTAGGGTCAGATTTGAACCCTCTACCCTCTGGTTATATGGCAGGAATCCTACCACTACTCCACACACACTCACACAGAGGAACTCAATGTAAAATGGAAGAGCGTTACTCGGGGCACCCAGTTAAGGGGTTAAGGAACAACCCTAGAACAGCATGCGAGGAAGACAAAATAAAAGCACAGTGGTGTGGGTAGCGTTGATATGTAGTTTGTGCTTAAAGGCTGTGTTGTCTTATTGTTTATGCTTGTAATTTATTGAATATTCATTGTGGTCATCTTTATCTAATGGTCCACATTTTTGGCACTGTGTTAATGTTCCTGTTACCTTGGTTGCACACACAGAGGTTTAAATTGCACACAGCCAAGTAACTTTATATGCATTTATGCCATGCTGATTTGAAATGTCAATTACTGTGGCAGTGTTTTATAAAATTCTTGTATGTTAGTTAACTGCAATTGAAGTAGCAAAAAGAATTTAAACCCATTAGTTACCTGTAGCTGAAATTTTCAGATTAAACAATCATTATATCAAATTAGTATGGTTTGAAATGGCTCACCATTTTCGTGGCATTCGAACGCTGTAGAATTAAATTTAGACAGAATATATTGACAATTCTAGAACGATTTGACACAATGAAGATGGAAACACTAGAAAATGTGGTTTTAATTAGTTTCATCACTTCTCAGAATTTTTGCTTACCTGTGATTTACTTTAACAATAGTCCTTGAGTAGGCTATTGTCAAACAATGAACAGATTGTATTATATTTTTGTCGCTTATTGAACCTATGATGCAAGGACCCATATCTTAAGACATGGCTCATCTTTCGATCAACTTTGTAGCCCTTTGACAGACAATAGATTTTGGAAAAACTGTGTATAGTGTGGTTTGAAATGGCTCACCATTTTCGTGGCATTCCGAACGCTGTAGAATTAAATTTAGGCTGAATATACTGACAGTTCTAGAAGGATCTGATGCAATGAAGATGGGGACACAAGAAAATGTGGTTTTAATTCATTTCATCACTTCTCTGAATTTTTGCATATTTATGACCTACTGTTACAATAGTTCTTGCATAGGCTAATGCCAAACAGGGAATAGATTGTATAATGTTTTTGTCTTTATTAAACCTGTGATACAAGGAGCCAGTTATCTTAAGACGGCGCATCTCTTGATTGACTTTTTGTAGCTGTTTTGCAGGCAATCGATTTTTTAAAAGACTGTGTGTGTATAGTGTCACATTAGCAATTGAAAAGTTATTTTAGTTAATACTTGTAATAAGGCATAATCATAATTAAGCTGTTTCTTGCTTTTTTAAAACAATATTTGGTTGTATGGAAGGCATTGGTGTTGATCTAGAATGTTGTTGTCATTGATCTGCGTTTTTACTGGACCTTAATTAGGAACAATTTTGATGATTTCTAAAGCAGGTTTTTATAGTGGCAGT
The DNA here is from genome assembly GCA_018105865.1 of Metaphire vulgaris. Lineage (NCBI taxonomy): Eukaryota > Metazoa > Annelida > Clitellata > Crassiclitellata > Megascolecidae > Metaphire > Metaphire vulgaris. The sequence goes on from CM030856.1 coordinate 12,962,089, forward strand.
GCCTGAATGCTATCTATTTTTAGCTTCCCGTTATTGAATATTCATTGTGGCTATTTTTACTTCATTGTTGACAATGATTTGAAGCATTGAAGTTTGATGAGCATAAAGGCATTTGTAATGGCTGCATTTATGAAACGCATGCCGTACATCTATTCTTTTTGTATATCTGTTTCAACAGAAGAGATTCCTTTACCCAAGGGCTTGTCCATTTGGCATTTTGCCAACTGTGCATGAATTAAGTGAGGTGGGCCTTCTTAGCATTAAGAGATGGGAACTTGTTGCTAATCAATGTCAAAGTTAATACTCCAATGCAAGACCTCTAATTTCATATCCTGAATAGGTTACATCTACTCAGCCATGCCTCCATTGTATAAGAGGCTGTATTTGTATTAATTTTACAATGATGAATGAATTTTACACATTACCTTTTATTTGGTTGTCCTTATAAACTCCAAATCAAGATGAATTTTACTTTTCTAACTTGAAGCATTAATGCTAGATTTAAATAGCCATGGAATGAATTAATACAGTTAATTACCGGTACAGTTCAAAAATAAAGTGTGTCTTAATTTATTTCCCAGTTATATTTATTGACCAAGAACAAGTCTTTTTCAACTTACCTGTTTTCTATTACTTATGAACTAAATTTTTGTAACTGGACACACACACACACACATTATATGGCCTTTGGGTGCCAGTCATAAGAAATCAGGCCCTTCATAGAATTTAATTGGATACCCATGACCTACCTCTGTAGCTTTATTTTTTAGGGCATTGGGTATGTAAAGATGGTCTAATATGTTCAACGACTGTTTCTATAGACTGGACCGATTTCCTTTGCGCCTGGGGTTCAACAAAACCTGCTCCAGGGCAACATGGTACTGATCAAGAACGGCCAAATGGTGCTGCTGCAGAACCACGGTCAGCCCCAACCGGCCTCCGTCTCCAGCAGCGGCGCGGTCATCCAATCGGTCCAGCAGAATCACCAGTCTCAAGCCAGGGTTTGTAGCGGCGCCAGTCGCTTGTGGATGTTCTAAGAGTGTGCACTGTTTTTCTTGGAGGCAGTAGATTAGTTTTGATTAAAACTGCGTTGATTACAGGTCTGTAAATCCTCGTACTTGATTAATACAATTTTCATGTGTGTCAGTGTATTGCATTCAGCACTGTATACTGTATTTTGACACGTGTACGTGTGCATACACACAGTGTACATGTTTTTACTTTTTATGTATGGGTGAGATCAATGTGACTAAATATTAAGCAGTAGATATTATTTAATATTAAGTTTTAGTTTGGTTACTATATGTCATCTCATCGTGTTGATGTCTGATGTACATCTTTTTTGAGTTTAGTATTGTTTTTTGTCTGTTTTCACAACAATGTTAAAATTTTGCGGATTTCGAAATAAGTCGGTGATTTTTTCAGCCCCAGCTTGCCACGCAGTTCGGTCTGGTTCAGACAAATGCGACGGGTCAGGGTCTGATTGCGGTCAGCAGCGCCCCGACCCAGTTCATCCAATCGACGATGGCGGCCGCCATCCGATTATCCTCGTCTGGCCAAGGCTTTGTCCCGGTGCAGAGCGCGACGCCGGCGGTGGCAACACAGACGCACCTGCAGACGTCTCTGCACTCGGTCGCACTTTCAACGCCGTCCATCGTGTCAAGGCTCGTACCTCAGGGTGGCATCGCTCAACTGAACGGTGGGTCACGGCGACCTACTTGCCAAGCCAAAACTGGACTTTGAGCCTTGTGAAATGTTTGTTGGATTTATATAGCGCTATTGTCATTTGTGTTTGGTGCTATTGTCACTTGTGTTTGGTACTTTCCAAAGGTTAATGCCAGTCTTTGACCTCGACTATTTTTTTGGTAATGGTTAGTGCTAGGGTTTTAACCCTTAAGCCTTGGCGATCCACATAATCAATATGCTATGAAGTCTGAATGTTGGCCTTAAGGAGCTAAATGGTTAATTTATTTTTGTGTCAGATTCCTTGATAATTTTGTGTGTGTGTGTGAAAATTTGTGCTTGTTTACTTTCTATGACAGCCACGCAGTTGTCAACGTCGACTGGTGCAGCAGTTGTTGCAAGCGCGAACGCGAGTGCGAAGGACATACAGGAAAGCGTTCGGAAGTGCAAGAACTTTCTGTCGACGCTGATGAAACTGGCGTCCAATCAGCCGGAGAGAGTTGTCCAGAACGTTAAAAACCTTATCCAGGGCCTTATCGTGAGTAGACAATTGTAAGCGAGTTTTTAGGAGTGGGATTAGTGAAGTGGGATTATAAGGAAAAGTACAGGAAAAGGGGCTATAATAATATAAATAGTTTTAGGGGGTGTCATCTTGTGGGTCAGAGTACAGTTATAGAGATGTGTGAAGGACAGAGCATGCTACTGATAATGTTTTATATTTGAAATGGATATGTTTTATAAAAAAAGTTTTAGACTTAACTTTTCGTCGGTTACATTTGGCGGCAGCGAAAGGATGATCCATGCGTCGTAATGGCAGTGTTGTGTGTTGAGAGACTTCGGTTTATGAGTACTTGTGGTGAACTTTTGTCGATAATGGATGTTGGTTGATCTTCAAAGGTTATAGAGAGGATTTCGTTTTGGTGAAATTCTGATGATACAAAGGAGGAGAACGATTTGGAATTTTGGGTTATCGTTGTACAAGTTCTGGTTGGAGTTTTCTTCGTTGTTCTGGTGGAGGATTTCGTTATTCTGGAGCACGATGACTTCGCTTTGTTGGTGATCTGTACGTTGTCCGTGGGTGTGCTGTGGTGTACACTCGTGGGAGGTTATTTGACCTACTGAAGCAGGCCGGTAAAGGAACTTACGTCGATTCGGTGGACTGGGATGGTCAAATGGATATTCGAGCAATCCTTTCACAGATGTTCAAAGGTGTTGTCGGTAATTCCGAAAATAAAGCAAGAACTGGACTTAGAAAGGGAAGTCAATTGATCAATGCTTTGTGTTGATTGTGGACGTTGAATTATAGTGGATTGGTATTCTTTGTGTTGATTGTGGTTGTTGAATTAGTGTGCATTGATATTTTTTGTGTTCATTGTGGGTGTTGAATTGTTGTGCATTTGAGGTGTAGTGATTGTTAATTTCAATATTGTGTGGGATTATTGGGTAACGATATTGAATTCTTGAATTGTTTTGTGGTGGTATTGATTGTGATTTTTAATATGGATCAATTATCAGAGAAATCCGAGATTATGATTTTCATTGAAATGTTGATGCAGGAAGAACGAGACAGGATAAGGCGTGAAGAGCAGTGGAGAAAAGAGGCGAATGATAGAGAAGAGCAGTGGAGGAAAGAGGAACAGGCTATGGAGTACCAGAAGAGGAAAGAGGAGAAGGCTGTGGAGGAGGTGAAAGAGGAGCCAACGGTGAGACAGAAATCAGAGACGATGATTTTCATAGAAATGTGTATGGAGAAAGAACAGGAAAAGAATAAGGCGGGGAAGAGCAGAAGGAACAAGAAAGAAGAAGGCGTGAAGGTACGAGAGTTAAGAAGAAGGCAGTTTTTTTCTTGATTTAGAATGTGATAGTGAAATTGAAAGTGATAGTGAAGTTGAGAATTCACTGGATGGTAGAATTATTAATGAATCTGTTGTGGTAGTACCTGTTGATGATGTTGATGATTGTCTTGGATTGTTTGAAATTTTGGATAATGATTGTGTGACAGTTGAACCTACTGTTGTTGAATATCAGTTAAGGTTGTTTGATGAAGTTGTTATCACGGAATTTGAAGATGTACTTTTGAAATGCAATGATGTGAAGTTTGTTAAATTACTTAAGGTGTTGAATGATGTTGAACATGATATGTGTTTTGTTGATCAATTTTATGGAAGGAAGGAAATGGTGAGTGAAGTAGTGAATTGTTTTGATAGCATTGAATTGGATGTTGTCGTGACTAATGCTAGTAATGCAGCATATGATAATGATGACCTTGTTGTGAATGATGAAAGGATGATTTCAGTGCAAGAGCAAAGTAGTCCTCTTCGACTTTTAATTGTCTGTGATCATGGTGAATTGTTTATTGGTCACGTGTTGGTGATGAGATCTGTGAAGTCAAAGATGATCTGTTTTGGATTGAAGTGGTTGGTTTGGATTGAGGGTTATTTGAATAACAGATATGTGATTTGGGATGTTCTGTTTGAATGGAGTAGAGGATTTTGTACAATTGTGTTTGATAGAGGAAAGATAAAATTGTTTGTAATGTGTGGATATTATGTTGTGATTTTGATTTGATCTATTGGACTGGAATGTTAAATTGAATTTGGCCTGATGATTTGTGGATAATTGTGGTACTGTGTGATACTGAGAAATGGATTAGTGATTATGTGTTAATAATTAGATTATTGGTAAAGTTACAGATGATAGTTTAGGTGATTTATAAAATTAGGTGAGAATTTTTTGAAGACTAGTGTAACATTAATGCAGGACACTTTAATGTTTTGTTCTTGTGAATTGAGTTTTAATTATAATGTAAAGTGGTTACTAGAATATATTGATTTTTTCTATTATTGTTGAATAATTACTTAGTGATTGGTGCATTAATTGATATGTGCTTATGTGAAATAGACCTGTTATTATGAAATATGGGGTTGAGAGAATTCAACAGCTTGATTACCGTATTATTGGTTATTATTGATTGTTAGTATGGATTTATATTTGAGGAATTCAACAGTTGATTTGTGTTGTTATAAGTGACAATTTGATAATTTTGAAGTTTTTGCTGTTGAGTTAAGTATGAGGTTATGATGTATTTATTTTTTGAGATTTATTGTTTTCATGAGGTCATGATGTTTTTGTTTTCTAATATGTGATATTTGGTAATTAATATGTAAATAATGTATAGGTTAACACAAGATGACACAACAGAAAGTTTACAAATTATTTAAACCTTTTGAATTTTTATAGGTCATAATTTTAAACCGAAAAAAAGGAAAGAGATGTAAGCGAGTTTTTAGGAGTGGGATTAGTGAAGTGGGATTATAAGGAAAAGTACAGGAAAAGGGGCTATAATAATATAAATAGTTTTAGGGGGCGTCATCTTGTGGGTCAGAGTACAGTTATAGAGATGTGTGAAGGACAGAGCACGCTACTGATAATGTTTTATATTTGAAATGGATATGTTTTATAAAAAAAGTTTTAGACTTAACTTTTCGTCGGTTACACGATCTTGGTTTGTCCTGTCTACGAGGATCTTCTTTTTCATAGGATCGAGTTATTTTGTTGTTGTTGCTTTTTCTTAAGGATGGCAATGTGGAGCCAGAGGATTTCACAAACCAGCTTCAGAAGGAGCTGAAGTCGTCACCGCAGCCTTACCTTGTACCATTTCTTAGGGTTAGTGCATCAGGGCCTTACCTTGTACCATTTCTTAGGGTTAGTGCATCACGGCCTTACCTTGTACCATTTCTTAGGGTTAGTGCATCACGGCCTTACCTTGTACCATTTCTTAGGGTTAGTGCATCACGGCCTTACCTTGTACCATTTCTTAGGGTTAGTGCATCACGGCCTTACCTTGTATCATTTCTTAGGGTTAGTGCATCTTCTTCATCCACCTGTGTGCCATTGCATACACTTTTACCTGTTGTGCTACACTGATCTAGGTCATTTTTACTGACGTAAAAGAAGTTCAAATTACTGAGGCTTTACTTTGCTTACGTTTCATGCTAAGCTTGTAAATGTTTTCACATCACGCCGTTTAGTTTTGATGCTTCAGAATTCCAATCGATCTGTATAACTCTTTTTCAGAGTGACTCTTTTAAACGGCTTGTACGTTGTTTGTCGATTGCAGAAGAGCCTTCCATTTCTGCGTCACGCACTTTTCCAGAGCAGGATGACGATCGACGGCATCCGTCCGCCGCCCGCGTCCGTGGCAACCGTGGGGCTGTCGTCGTCAGCGGCGATGGTCGCCCCCGCCGTTCCGGTCTTCAGCGTCGCCTCGTCTGCGGCTAATCTGCGGCCGAGGTCCGTCATTCCAAACTCGCTAGCGGTTCGTCCCACGCAGGTTGTCGGTCGCATTTCCTTTGTGCCATTGTGATCTGGTTGACTGGTGTATTGTCCTGTCTGAGTTGAGAGAATATATGTTACTGTTGTACTATGACATTAATGTTTGAACATGACCGTTAACCAGATTAGACTGTCATCTTTGCAATACACTGCCTTCACAGGAAATAAAATTGCATTGCTTCTCGGGGGCTGCTTTATAATTTTTTGTTTTGTTTTTCTATTTTAACCCTTAAAACTGTCTGAATCGAGTATACTTTGTTACATTGCATATAGTTACAAAGTATCTGGAGGTTTAAGGGTTAAAAAAATTGTGTGGTTATTGGTTTAATGCCGTCTTCCTTGGTTATGCTAATTTATGTGACGATGTGATGTGATGTCAAGCGTTACGATGTTTGTAAATGAGGCTTAGCCATATATGTGCTGCCGTAGTATACCATGTACTCTGGCATTGATGTTGTTTGTATAGCTGCATCGTTTCTTCTGTGCACAGAGCAAACCATTGGTGCCTCCCACGACACTGACCCCTCAGCAGCAGCAACTCCGACTTTCGATGATACAGCAGCAGCAGCAGCAACATCAGCAACACTTGACCGGACTGCGGATGGTCGGGCCGAAGCCGCCGCAGCAGATGTTGACCGTGGATCAGGCGAAAAACCTCTTCACGCGACCTGCCTTGTTTCCTCTACCGGCCGGTGTCAGCACGACGCAGCCGGTGGCGCTTGGCACGAATGCCGCCGTCGCCAGCACCACCATCACTAGCAACGGCCTCTTGCCGCAGGTGAACGCCAGCATTGCTGCGGCGCAGCACAAAGGCGAGAAACGGAAGTACGAAGCGATGCGGTGAGTTTTAAAACATGGGTGTACGGTATAAAGATATTGTTTGCCTGTGTACACTGAGAGTATTGCCTGTGCGTTGAAAGTAGATTGACTCGTGGATTAAGAGATTGACAATAGATTGAAAGCATTTCTTGTAGATGAAAGCGTTGCTTGTAGATGAAAGCATTGCTTGTAGATTGAAAGCATTGCTTGTAGATTGAAAGCATTGCTTGTAGATTGGAAGAATTTCTTGTAGTTGAAAGCATTGCTTGTAGATTGACTGAATTTGTGATGGCTTTTTTTTTCAAGGGACGATGACGACATCAACGATGTTGCAACGATGGGCGGTGTCAACCTCATGGAAGAAAGCCGCAACATCCTTGCGACGAACTCGGAGCTCGTCTCCGGCCAACTGCGGTCATGCAAAGACGAAAAGTTTCTCGAGACGCAGGTTCTGGCGCAGCGGATCAATAACATTGGTTGGTTTCGCCTGACCTCGTTCAGTTTCCTTTTGTGATCGGACGAACTAATTTGTTCGGCAAATTGATGTGGGAGTTGGAAAATATTTTTCAAAGTGTTGGTTCACTTTACATTTCTTTAACCCCTTAACTGGGGAATAAATCTGTAACTCAATGTTAACTGGATGGCTCTGAGCCGTCGCGCCTGGTTAAGGGGTTAATAGCTATTTCATATTCTTGCCTGGTGCAGTGAATCCAGCGATGAGTGACCGAAGATGATAATGGAGTGTGTGGACGAATGTACCTTATTCATTTGGGGCTTTTCTTGTGTGCATCCTAATTCGTATTTTCTGATGTATTGCATTCAAATTTGAATGGCATGAATGTATCTATTGCATGAGTGCTTAACTTCTGTGTTCTGATGTTCTGTAGTACAACAAAAAGGCCTTGACAACTCTTCACAGGATGTTGCCAACATGATTTCACACGCTGTACAGGACCACCTGCGCACCATAATCGAACAACTCTCCCTCTTTGCCACCCACCGACTCGAAAATTATCGAGTGAGTTTTATTTTTAGCGGTTTCATACTTGGTATGCTGGCAATTGTGCAGAAATCAGATTCTTTGTCAAATTTATATGCTAAATTTTTTGGAAAACTTGCACTACTGGATTCTGTGTGTATTTAATGAAGTCTTAGTCTTTGGGTAGAATGGTTGTTTGTGTTTTCAAACAGACAGATCCGCGATTTGAAACGGCCAACGATTCCAGAATGCAGTTGAAGTTTCTGGAGGAGTTGGGTTCGATCGAGCGGAAACGACACGCTGAAGCGGAACGAGGTGCTCTAATACGAGCCGCCAAAGTACGGAAAGTTTCTGAAAGAAGTTGACTCGATTTGCTGCGTTGTTTCGTTATTCTGCTGGTTATTTTGTCTCTCTTGAACGAAGGAGCGGTTGAACTAATGCTTTTCTCGATCTAGTTGACCACCTGACTGTCTTGTAAATTGCCGTGCATATTATCGGCTGGTGACCTCTTGACCTTGGCGACCTTTTGGCCTTGACGCTGCTGAGCTGCAACTGAAAGAGTTTGTGTGGAAATTGCATAAAAAGTTCGATGTTGAATCATCGTTGCATTTTGAAGTAGGAATTTTGCTAATTCATTTGCGCTAATCACCTTGCTTGTGCTTGACACTGAGTACAGGGTGGCGCAAAAAAACCGGACTATATGTTAAATGCAAATCTAAATGTGAATAGTCCGGTTTTTTTGCGCCACCCTGTATGTTCCAGCCTATTTCAAAGTTGTTTTGGAATACTTTTGCAGAGTCGGGCAAAAGTTGAAGATCCAGAACAGGCAAAGCTAAAAGAGCGGGCGAAAGCAGTAAGTCCAATCCACCTTTGGTCTCTGCTTGACTACAATCAAACTTTGTTGTTATCATAATAACAAAGTGGCACTATTGAAATCATGTGATGCTAAGCAAAACTGACAAAAGGCAAGATTTCATTTTGTTTTATTATCTTAATGGAGCTTGAAAATAAATTGATTTCACAGGCAGGGGGTATTCAACAAAATTTTATGAAGGGCCACATTTTTTATGACTGATGTCTGAAAACTGGGTATATCTATTTCTTAGTTTTAAAAATATATTTCAATAGAAAACCGCTAAGTGGAAAGCGAGACATCAAAATATATTTTGCAAGTATTAGAAAAAGTTGTTTATCGTTTCAGTGTCTTCGCGGGCCATCTCACGTCCCTTGGCGGGCCGGATCTGGCCCGCGGGCCGCCAGTTTTCGTAGAGGCAGTTGTTAATGGTTTTGCTGTGTGGTTTTTTTTCTATTTGAATTCAGTGCTTTCTCTGTCAAAACGTACAATTTCGTTTGCGATGATTACTTTTCCAGATGCAACAGGCCGAGATGGAAGAGATGCGCCAGCGCGAAGCCAACCTTACTGCTCTGGCCGCCATTGGACCGAGAAAGCCTCGCACCGCACAGGTCAGCACCTCGTTCTGGAGTGGATTCCAATCAGAAGGCTTTATTGCTGATAAACAAAATTATTATTCACTTGAAGTTGAGGTTTTCTTGCTAGTTAAAAATATGTTTGTGGAAGGGTTGTTATGGTCAGTGGCGGCATCAGGATTTGGCAATGGGGGGGTCTTGGGGTAACAACTTCTAAGCATGGGGACCAACTATTTTTCATAGACCCAGAATAGTCTAGTTGCTTTAGGAGAGCGCACTGAAGTATGGGTGCCCACCGGAGTGGCCATGCATTCGATGGGGGCACGGGTCCCCATGTGGAGCCACCTCTGGTTTTGATTCTGAACTTGGCACGTTTATTGCATTATGCTTCCAGAAAATATTTGTAAAATATTCATTTTGTAAAGAATTTTTGAAAAATTGGTGAAAAGTTTGCAGTGTTTATGAAGTCATAGAACTTGTTAAATTCTTTTGATGCGAGTATATTTTATCATCCAGCTCTCGATACTTTGCGTTGTAGTTATCTTGCAATATGTGGAAAAAATTGTCATTTGTTTACTTACTTATTTACAGGATATGGCTCGATTGGCCGACTCGAGTTCATCTTTAAATAAAACCATTGTGAGTATATATATTAGGGCAGATTTATGCCTACATCAAATGTAAACAGACTGATTGCTAAAGAAAACTTACAGCAAATTTTATATATATATATATATATATATATATATATATATTTATATATATATATAATATATGGACCCATATTGGGGTGTTTTTCAGGTTCCACTGAGGCCTCGCATCAAGCGCGTCAACCTCAGGGACTTGCTTTTTCTCGTGGAACAATGGAAGGAGTGGCGTCGTTCCACGATGCTCTACAAGGCATTCCTGAAATGAATTGCGACAGCGGGTGGCACTTTGCTTCACTGAACGAAAGACCGGATCTACCACGTGTCCCCTTGACCATCCAGGATGCTGATGTTGATTCGTGATGGAAATGTTTATGCCAATAACTGCTTTCCCACAGAAATACACAGTCGCTCGCGCCGACAAAGAAAGGAACCGTTACAATTTGTTTTGCCTTTGTGATAATTGACGAGGAAGGATGGATTTCTGATCGGGATTCCTTTCGGATCGGTTGGAAACCGGTCTCGGATATTTCAGGGAGTTGCTTCTTGCGTTTGCGTAGGGCAGCCAAAAATTGGAACCATTCTTGGAGAACAGTTCTGCACGTGACCAACAAATTTTGTAGCGTGAAACATTAGGACAGATTTATGCTTACATCAAATATAAACAGACTGACTGCTAAAGAAAAACTTACAGCAAAATACCAAACTATATGTCTACGTGTGCACATACTTAGTATGGGTGAAAGTACCTTTTTTGTTAAGCAGTCTGAAATGATTGAAACTGTGAAACAAAATTTGAATTCTGTATAGCATTGTATGTAATTGGATTTGATGTACTTGGAGCCGAGAGCTGGTTGCTATGTCCAGTAACATAATGGTAATTAAACTTGAAGTCTCCATTTGACTCTTTCCGCAGTGTGAGATCATTGAAGTCTACGAAAATGTTATCGTTTTTGCTAATTCTCTTTCTGCCAGTCTGTTTTCATTCTATAGAGCTATATTTTTTCATGTTTGGTAAGGAGTTCTTAAGTCGACAGAATAGGAGTTGTTCAAGACTTGGCTGTCGGATGTACATATCAGACTATTCGGATGGATTATGTGAATTGTGTTCGTTTAACTGGCACGGCATTTTTTTTATTTCAATCGGAGAAATGTTTGTGATAGCGGAGTGAATTTGTGTAGTGTATTTTGAGACAGAAGCCATTGTATTAACGAATCGTGTATAAATTGAAAATCTATGCAATAAATATTAAAATTTGAACTATATGCCATATGTGTTTTTTAAAATTCTGGTCTTGATCCTGTAGGCTTATCAACCTTAGTCACACACTACGAGAGTGTCGAATTGATGAACAAGTACCAGAGTAAATCTTCCTAACTACTTACGCTAGAACAGCGGAAGTACTCTTAAATAATAACAATACTAACCTCGGCATGATTAATAGTTATAATTATAATAATTAGAGATGGTCCTAAAAATGTACACATACTGCCAACTTCAGTATTAATAAATTCTGTCAAAAGTTAGACAAGGGTTTACACAGCTGGTGAGAAAGAATTGATGAAATAGTCTGAACTTGATTGAGCCTAAATTCTTCTGCATGATGATTCGACATCATTGCGCATTCTCAGGATTCTGTATAGTTAAGTTAAAAACTTACCGTAGCTCTTGTTAAAAATAGCAAAATCCGTCTCTTATTCTCTAACAAGGTTAATATAAAACTCTGCAGCGGCAGCACTATTGCCCCGCAGGTTTACACTTGATACACGATTTTGATTGAATATATAATTATTAATTTAATCAGTTAAAATTATTACTCTCGTTGGATTACTTGTTGCGGTTGTCCTGTAAGCGATGCATTTTCTATTTTGATGTCAAATTGACGATGTCTATTAAGTCTTCTTCTCTCCTTTAAACCTTGACGGAGATCGCCTCGAGGTCTTGGGTCCCCAATAATAACACGCCTGATAAATCTTCATTGCTCGTTGGGTTTAATACGTCATTGGCGTAAACTTGGATGAAAAAGTGAGTGGGGAAACTCCTGTGTCTTCCCGTCCCTATGGTAGGTAGCCTCTGAAAAAGTGGGGGTCAGGTACTCGAGTTGTAAATTTCTTTAATTATTATTTATCTGTCAATACTGCAAAAGCAATTTAAATGTGCTTTGTTTCCTGCATAGTGACTTCATTTCTTGACATCCTAATAATTAAGTTGCTTTAAATTCAAATGGAGTTGCTCCAGAGAGAACTTGGAGGTAAAACCGTGGGACGCCACCGGAACCCCTTCCAGACGGTTTATGTTAGAAATACTTATACCGTTGGAAAGGTCTCGACGAGTAGTATCCAACGACATAAAAATATATTGTAAAAATTTATTTTAATTTTTTTATTTTAATAGATTTCTGACAGACTTTGTATAATGTTGGCTCAAATGATTGACCATTTTTCGTGGCATTTCGAATGATCTAGAATCAAAGTGATACAGAATATATTTCCTACTCTAGTACGGTTTGACGCAATGGAGATGGGGAGACAAGAAAATGCGTATTGAATTCGTGTCATCACTCTTATTAATTTTTGCATATCTTTAGCCTACTATGGCAATAGTACTACTAAGTATCTACTAATGATCTACTAAGGCGTAAATGTGGATGACCCCTCTGTTAGAGTCTGTTGAATTTCATCAGAATATTGGGGTGGAAGATACTGCTTGCCTATAGGCCTATAGACCTATAGGCCTATCGCCACAATGCATGGATGGATCTCGGCAGTGCGGAAACGGCTATCCGCGGTGCGAGGATGGCTATGGCGCAGTACGGTATGACGCCATGAAGATGGGGACACAAGAAAATGTGGATTGAGTTCGTTTCATTACTCTTCAATAGCCTACTATAGCAATAGTACTACTAAAGCGTAAATGTGGATGACCCCTCTGTTAGACTTTTGATACTTTGGAAGGAGCGACTAAATCTTTGAGTTATATGGTCCAGAGGGCTAGCACCCTCTACTGAAATTGGCAGAAATTGATTGCTTTTAAAATATATTTCTTAATTTCTTATGATAATGGCATTTTTTCTATGTCATTTTGCCTATAGACCTATAGTTGCTTAGACCTATAACTTGTGATATCTGGGAAGGAACGACTAAATCTTTGAGTTATATGGTCCAGAGGGCTAGCACCTTCTACTGAAATTGGCAGAAATTGATTGCTATTAAAATATATTTCTTAATTTCTTATGATAATGGCATTTTTTCTATGTCGTTTTGCCTATGGACCTATAGTTGCTTAGACCTATAACTTGTGATATCTGGGAAGGAACGACTAAATCTTTGAGTTATATGGTCCAGAGGGCTAGCACCCTCTACTGAAATTGACAGAAATTGATTGCTATTAGCGAATGTGTTTTGTGTGTCCTTAAATTCTTTCCAACTGAACTGGTATCCCTAGGCAATACAGTCATTTGGACTGGTATGTACAATCTTTTAAATAAAATTCAAGTACAGTACGTATTTGCCGGTGGTTGGTGCTGGTATTTTTTGGTCAGTTGTATGTATTGGCATTTTGTGTGAAGTTTAATTTATTTTTAGCAATGAAAGGTCCACATAGACCAGCTGTAACCTTAATGCATTCATGCATGCATTCATTACATGTGCATGAAAATCATTGACATGTATCACTGCCAGCCTGTCTGTGTAGGATTTGAAGTATGTTATTTTACACCAATCTCATTAGAGTGTTGGTTTATGACATGAATAACCTGATATGACAATTTCAATATACTGGTACTTGTACTGGTACCTCAAGTGATACTTTGACATACACTATATATACTGAGAATAGTCAATCAATGTACCGTACAGCTGAAGTACTGTTATTATTTTTTTGATCGTCATTGGTGAACCCAAGAGTAGGAATGACATTCCAAGCATGTCATCTCTCTTATATAGCACAACATTCTATGCTTTGTATGCAAGGTTATCTCGGAAAACTAGGTTATTGAAATGTGGAGAGTTATTGGCTATTGCAGTGGTTTTCACATAGGTTTACGTGGTGACAGTGGAAAAGACATCCATGTTTACCTGTATATGTTTACCTGACAATATTAATAATTGGAATTTTTATTGATCACTGGAGCTGATAGTACTTTTAGGTAATCATGGCTCTGTCCCAAAGGTGCCACTCTGCCTCGTCCTCTAATTGAATTCGTCTGCAGTGCAACCAGGCTCTGTAGCCAGAGCTGGCGGTAGTGCTGATGATCATTATTACCCTGTGGGCTCGCCTTCCAATTATAAAGCCGTGGGTAGATACCGCCGCATATGCATTGGAAACACTCTAAGCCATTAGGCCTTACTTTCAGAGTGCAAGTGTACGCTGCTTGCTAGCCTTCGGTGTCTGCCAACCAAGAGTGACTGCGTAATAATAGAATAGGCACAAAAATACGGAGTTTTCTTGAATTGGTGAGAAATTTCTACCTTTAAAGTTATTGTTTTAGGGTATGTTGTTGTTTTATAGGCTGAGATTTGAACGTGGGTTATGATTAGGGATTAGTTGAAAAGAGGAAATTTTGGGAATTCTAACGCTAGCAACTGCAGTTCCAGTCCATTAGCTGTGATAAAGATGTGCTAGTGTTGTAGGCAGGTGCACTTTTTCTACTTGACTGTCAACAGCGTTGGCTATTCATTGTAATTTTATGTGGATTTAATAAGCATCCCTGTTTCCATTGTCCTAAGAGATTGTTAAGTGCTCTGTTAGAAACTGGTGTCTTATTTCTTTTTGCCTTGGCAAGTACTTTGCTTTTAAATACGATTAAATAGTTGAATGGTGTTGACTGGAAGTACTTTTTCATGGTAAGTACAAAGTACCTATTCGGCCTACTACTTGGCATTGTGCTACCGGTTCCCCTTCAGTACTGTACACTGAATTCGAGTTTGGCTTTGATGACTACCGGTACATCGCAGTACATCACCAGGTTGATCTCATTAATATTGACGAGGGAGATGGTGGTGCAGCGTAATAATCTAACGCAATGAATATTAATTATTATTTCCAATTTTTCATCAGATTCATAACAGGTGCGCTGCACACAATAGTCTGGTCGTAAAAATGACCTGGATGTTGTTTTTCTCTTCTGGATTTGCCTTCAGCACCATCAGCAGCAGAGAGCAATCGTGAAATCAGTCAACCTGGTGCAATGATGCACTTCTTCACTTCATGCATGACTGACCTCCACCTGTTTATACTCAAAATAGTCTTTGAAAACATCCATTTTCAACAAGACATTAATTATCTCCAAACGGCTTTAATACTGGTTCTCCGCTGGTTTCATTTTGGTTTTATACTGGTTCTCTGATAATTATATATAGTCACAGCTTTTAAATTAAGTACTGATGAAATTATTTATAGTGGTTTGTATGCATAATATCTACTTTGCACTTTGAACCCTATTTTTTCTGCAGCTGTGCTTTTTATATTAGCTTTGGTAAAACCGTGGGACGCCACCTGAACCCCTTCCAGACGGTTTATATTAGAAATACTTATACCGTTGGAAAGGTCTCGACGAGTAGTATCCAACGACATAAAAATATATTTTAAAATTTTTATTTAGACTATAAAAATATCGCTGTTACAACGGCCGGCGTGTTTACTTTCCGTAACCCGGCAGAAGGCGTATGAATATTTATGAATCGCGTGACTGCGCCTGTCTTATTGCGCAAAAAACAAAATTTCTGATTTTCAAAAACTTTCAAAACTTTTCAGATGACACTTTTTGCATATGAAACAGATATGAATATGAAATTTTTTAAAGTTACAAAAAGTTAATAATTTTCTGGTCTTAGTTTTTAGAAACTATAGCAATTTTCGTTAACACTTTACGTTAAAATACCTTAATGCCTCATAGAATAGGGACACAACAATAACAATGAGAAAATAATGTAATGTTTGGAATGCATTTCGTTATCAATGCAATGATGCCATTTTTTATTGCCAGTATTGCCAGGCTCTGTATCTGAACATAACACTGCACACAGTGCACAATCAGTTCCAGGTTCGTCATTGTGCTCAACGAAACCTCTGGTTGAGTGTCATGGATGAGCCGTTTTAAATGCAGAACGTGATGGCCCATGTTTGCAATAGCGATTGATATCAATGTAGTAATGGATGCTAAAGATAGTGGCTGAATATGATGCTTGAATTCGATCTATAACAGGACGAAATAACTTTCAAATGTGCGGTTGTATTTGCTCATATACTGTGCATTATTAGCATTATGGAACATCGGGGCTTGTCAAGCTGGAGGGGCTCTAAATACATAAGGCGATGGCCTAAGTTTACAACAGAGATTGATATCATTGTATTAATGGATGCTAAAGACAGTGGCTCAATATAGTGCTTGAAATCGATCTCTATCAGGACGAAATAAGTTTCAAAAATGCGGTTGAATTTGCACAAATATCAGAAATCTGTTCTCTGACAAATGTCTAAAAAAATCGAACGAGAGATACAAAGGGGTTTAAGTTTCTTGTATGACAAGTTCTATAGACCACAAAAATATTGTATAATTGATACCTTGTTTGACATTGGACAATGCAAGGATTAGTGCTACAGTACCTAGGCTATAGATATGCAAAATCCAGACGAGTGATGACACAATTTAAAACAACATTTTCAGATAGTGTCGTTTCAAATGGCTCACCATTTTTCGGGGCATTTCGAATGCTCTAGAATAAAATTAAGGCAGAATATATTGACAATTCTAGTACAGTTTGACTCAGCTAACCTGGGGACACATGAAAATGTTGTTTAAATTTGTTTCATCACTCTTCATTGTCATATGTCAAACAGGGTATGAAATATATAATATTTTTGCAGTCTATAGAACTTGTCGGGTGATTCTAATCCGCGGATGAGGGCGGGGAGGATGAGCGGGCGGATGAACGCGGCGGATGAGAACCGTGGCGGATGAGAAGCCTATATGGAGAGGGGGCGACAGCCTGGCGGATGACAAACCTATATGGGGACGAGGCGCAGTGCGCCTTTTTAAGGCGCAGGGCACTTTTTTTAAACAGTGCTCCATGCTGCCCTAAACGACTTTCAAGCTCAGGTATTTCTATTATTATGAGAAGTAGTAGTAGTAGCAGTAGTAGTAGTAGTAGTAGTAGTTGTTGTTGTTGTAATACTAGTAGTAGTAGTTCTAGAAAATGTGGTAATAGTAGTGATCCATGCTTAGGGAGCAGTGCTCCTTTTTAAAGGTGCAGTGCGCTTTTTTAAGCAGTATTAGTGTTAGTAGTAGTAGTAGTAGTTGTTGTAATAGTAGTAGTAGTAATGCTAGGGGATGTCGTAGTAGTAGTGATCCATGCTTGGGGCGCAGTGCTCCTTTTTTCTTAACAGTGCTCCATGCTGCCCTAAACAACTTTCAACCTGAATTATTATTATTATTAGTAGTAGTAGTAGTAGTTGTAGTAGTAGTAGTTGTTGTTGTAATAGTAGTAATAGTAGCGCTAGAAAATGTGGTAGTAGTAGTGACCCATGCTTAGGGAGCAGTGCTCCTTTTTTAAGGCACTGTACGCTTTTTTTTAGCAGTGCTCCATGCTGCCCTAAACGACTTTCAACCTGAATTATTATTATTACTATTATTAGTATTATTATTATTAGTAGTAGTAGTTGTAGTAGTAGTAATAGTAGTAGTAGTAGAAATTGTTGTTGTAATAGTTGTAGTAGTGCTAGAAGAAGTCGTAGTAGTAGTGATCCTATCTTAGGGCACAGTGCTCCTTTTTTAGGCCGCAGTGCGCCTTTTTTCTTAACAGTGCTCCATGCTGCCCTAAACGACTTGTAACCTGAATTATTATTATTATTATTATTATTATTATTATTATTAGTATTAGTAGTAGTAGTAGTAGTAGTAGTAGTAGTAGTAGTAGTAGTAGTTGTGCTAGCAAATGTCGTAGTAGTAGTGATCCATGCTTAAGGCGCAGTGCTCCGTTTTTAAGGCGCAGTGCGCCTTTTTTCTTAACAGTGCTCCATACTGCCATAAAAGACTTTCAACCTGAATTATTATTATTATTATTATTACTATTATTATTATTATTTTTAGTAGTAGTAGTAATAATTGTTGTTGTTGTTGTAAAAGGAGTAGTGCTAGAAAATGTGGTAGTAGTAGTGATCCGTTAGGATCACTACACGGATCACTACTACCTAGTAGTGATCCACTACTACTTAGTAGTGATCCGTTGCTTAGGGCGCAGTGCTCTTTTTATGGCGCAGTGCGTTTTTTTGCAGTGCTACTACTACTACTACTACTACTACTACTACTACTACTACTACTAATAATAATAATAATAATAATAATAATAATAATAATAATAATAATAATTCAAATTGGAAGTCTTTTAGGACAGTTTGAGCCACTGTTAAGAAAAAAGGGAGCGCTGCGCCGTAAAAAAGGGAGCACTGCGCCCTAAGCATGGATCAGTACTACTACGAATTCTTCTAGCACTACTACTACTATTACAACAACTTTTACTACTACTACTACTACTACTACTACTACTACTACTACTACTACTAATAATAATAATAATAATTCAGATTGGAAGTCTTTTGTGTTTGAGCCACTGTTAAGAAAAGTGTGCAGTTTCAGTGTAAAAGTGTGTCACTTTCAGTGTGTCAGTAGACCAGTTTCAGTGTGTCAGTATTACTACTGCTACGAGCCTACAACGGTCCTACTACTAGGACGTATACTGTCCTAAAAGACGTAGTAGCCCTATTCGTAGTACGTTTCGTTCCTATTCGGTACGTTTCGGTCTTATTCGGTCCTAGTAGTAGTTTAGTCCTAAGTAGTAGTAGTAGTAGTATAGTAGTAGTTAGTAGTCCTATTAGGTGCTCTATGCGTTACGGCATAGTGCTCGTTTCGGTCTATTCGTGCTCCTTTTTCTTAACAGTACGTTTATACTGTTTAAGAAAAACGGTGCGTTCAGTGGATCAGTTTTATTGTGTCAGTGTGTCAGTTTCTCTGTGTCAGTTTCAATGTGTTATTTTCAGTGTGTCAGTTTCAGTGTATCATTTTGTCAGTTTCAGTGTGTCAGCGTGTCAGTTACTGTGAGTCAGTCTAATCAGTTTCAGTGTGTCAGCATTATGGAATAACGAGGGTGGTCATGGATGAGCTGTTTTAAATACAAAAAGCTGATCGCCCATGTTTGCAATAGCGAATGGTGTCAAAGCAGCAATGGATGCTAAAGGCAGTGGCTGAATATGGTGCTTGAATTCGATCTATAACAGAACGAAATAAATTTCAAATGTGCGGTTGATTTGAACATATACTGTGCATTATATAAGCATTATGGAACAATGGGGGTTGTCATGCTGGATGCGCTATAAATACATAAGACGATGGCCTACATTTACAATAGCGATTGATATCGATGTAGTGAAGAATGCTAAAGACAGTGGCTCAATATGGTGCTTGAAATCTATCTCTAACAGGTCGAAATAAGTTTCACAAATGTGGTTGAAATTGCAGGTGCGTTTCGGTCCTAATCGGTGCGTTTCGGTCCTATTCGGTACGTTGCGGTCCTATTCGGTCATATTAGGTACGTTTCGGTCCTAATCGGTACGTTTCGGTCCTAATCGGTACGTTGCGGTCCTATTCGGTACGTTTCGGTCCTATTTGGTACGTTTCGGTCCTATTCGGTACGTTTCGGCCCTATTCGGTACGTTTCGGTCCTATCCGGTCCTATTAGGTACGTTTCGGTTCTAATCGGTACGTTTCGGTCCTATTCGGTACGTTTCGGTCCTATTCGGTCCTATTAGGTACGTTGCGGTCCTAATCGGTACGTTTCGGTCCTATTCGGTACGTTTCGGTCCTATTCGGTCCTATTAGGTAGGTTTCGGCCCTATTCGGTACGTTTCGGTCCTATTCGGTCCTATTAGGTACGTTTCGGTCCTAATCGGTACGTTTCGGTCCTATTCGGTACGTTTCGGTCCTAATCGGTCCTATTCGGTCCTATTCGATACGTTTCGGTCCTATTCAGTCCTATTAGGTACTTTTCGGTCCTAATCGGTACGTTTCCGCCCTATTCGGTACGTTTCGGTCCTATTCGGTCCTATTAGGTACGTTGCGGTCCTAATCGGTACGTTTCGGTCCTATTAGGTACGTTTCGGTCCTAATCGTTCCTAATCGGTACGTTTCGGCCCTATTCGGTACGTTTCGTTCCTATTCGGTACGTTTCGGTCCTATTCGGTCCTATTAGGTACGTTTCGGTCCTAATCGGTGCGTTTCGGTCCTATTCGGTACGTTTCGGTCCTATTTGGTCCTATTAGGTACGTTTCGGTCCTAATCGGTACGTTTCGGTCCTATTCGGTACGTTTCGGTCCTTTTAGGTACGTTTCCGTCCTAATCGGTACGTTTCGGTCCTATTAGGTACGTTTCGGTCCTAATCGGTCCTATTAGGTACGTTTCGGTTCTAATCGGTACGTTTCGGTCCTATTCGGTACGTTTCGGTCCTATTCGGTCCTATTAGGTACGTTTCGGTCCTAATCGGTACGTTTCGGTCCTATTCGGTACGTTTCGGTCCTATTCGGTCGTTTCGGTCCTAATCGGTCCGTTTCGGCCCTATTCGGTACGTTTCGGTCCTACGTTTCGGTCCTAATCGGTACGTTTCGGTCCTAATCGGTACGTTTCGGTCCTATTCGGTACGTTTCGGTCCTAATCGGTCCTACTCGGTCCTATTCGATACGTTTCGGTCCTATTCGGTCCTATTAGGTACTTTTCGGTCCTAATCGGAACGTTTCTGCCCTATTCGGTACGTTTCGGTCCTTTTCGGTCCTATTAGGTACGTTGCGGTCCTAATCGGTACGTTTCGGTCCTATTAGGTACGTTTCGGTCCTAATCGGTACGTTTCGGCCCTATTCGGTACGTTTCGGTCCTATTCGGTACGTTTCGGTCCTATTCGGTCCTATTAGGTACGGTTTTCGGTCCTAATCGGTGCGTTTCGGTCCTATTCGGTACGTTTCGGTCCTATTCGGTTCTATTAGGTACGTTTCGGTACGTTAATCGGTCCTATTCGGTCCTAATCGGTACGTTTCGGTCCTATTCGGGTACGTTTCGGTCCTAATCGGTCCTAATCGGTCCTAATCGGTACGTTTCGGTCCTATTCGGTACGTTTCGGTCCTATTCGGTACGTTTCGGTACCTATTCGGTCCTATTAGGTACTTTTCGGTCCTAATCGGTTACGGGCCCTATTCGGTACGTTTTTCGGTCCTATTCGGTACGTTTCGGTCCTATTCGGTACGTTTCGGTCCTATTCGGTCCTATTTCGGTACGTTTCGGTCGGTCCTAATCGGTACGTTTCGGTCCTAATCGGTACGTTTCGGTCCTATTCGGTACGTTTCGGTCCTATTCGGTCCTATTAGGTGGTACGTTTCGGTCCTATTCGGTACGTTTCGGTCCTATTCTATTAGGTACGTTCGGCCTATTCGGTACGTTTCGGTCCTATTCGGTCCTATTAGGTACGTTTCGGTTCTAATCGGTACGTTTCGGTCCTATTCGGTAATCGGTTTCGGTCCTATTCGGTACGTTTATTATTCGGTCCTATTAGGTACCTTTCGGTCCTAATCGGTACGTTTCGGTCCTATTCGGTACGTTTCGGTCCTTTTCGGTCCTAATTCGGTACGTTTCGGTCCTAATTAGGTCCTAATCGGTACGTTTCGGTCCTAATCGGTACGTTTCGGTCCTAATCGGTACGTTTCGGTCCTAATCGGTACGTTGCGGTCCTATTCGGTACGTTTCGGTCCTATTCGGTTTCGGTTTGGTACGTTTCGGTCCTAATCGGTACGTTTCGGTCCTATTCGGTACGTTTCGGTCCTATTCGGTCCTATTAGGTACGTTTCGGTACGTTCTAATCGGTACGTTTCGGTCCTATTCGGTACGTTTCGGTCCTATTCGGTCCTATTTGGTACGTTTCGGTCCTAATCGGTACGTTTCGGTCCTATTCGGTACGTTTCGGTCCTATTCGGTCCTATTAGGTACGTTTCGGTCCTAATCGGTACGTTTCGGTCCTATTCGGTACGTTTCGGTCCTATTCGGTCCTAATCGGTCCTTTCGGTCCTATTCGGTACGTTTCGGTCCTATTCGGTCCTATTAGGTACTTTTCGGTCCTAATCGGTACGTTTCGGCCCTATTCGGTACTTTTCGGTCCCATTCGGTACGTTGCGGTCCTATTCGGTACGTTTCGGTCCTATTCGGTACCTATTAGGTTTCGGTCCTAATCGGTCGTTTCGGTCCTAATCGGTACGTTTCGGTCCTAATCGTTTCGGTCCTAATTCCTAATCGGTATGTTTCGGCCCTATTCGGTACGTTCTATTCGGTACGTTTCGGTCCTATTCGGTCCTATTAGGTACGTTTCGGTCCTAATCGGTGCGTTTCGGTCCTATTCGGTACGTTTCGGTCCTATTCGGTCCTATTAGGTACGTTTCGGTCCTAATCGGTACGTTTCATTCCTATTCGGTACGTTTCGGTCCTATTCGGTACGTTTCGGTCCTATTCGGTACGTTTCGGTCCTATTCGGTACGTTTCGGTCCTAATCGGTCCTATTCGGTCCTATTCGATACGTTTCGGTCCTATTCGGTCCTATTAGGTACTTTTCGGTCCTAATCGGTACGTTTCGGCCCTATTCGGTACGTTTCGGTCCTATTCGGTCCTATTAGGTACGTTTCGGTTCTAATCGGTACGTTTCGGTCCTATTCGGTACGTTTCGGTCCTATTCGGTCCTATTAGGTACGTTTCGGTTCTAATCGGTACGTTTCGGTCCTATTCGTTTCGGTTTCGGTCCTATTCGGTCCTATTAGGTACGTTTCGGTCCTAATCGGTACGTTTCGGTCCTATTCGGTACGTTTCGGTCCTATTCGGTCCTTTTAGGTACGTTTCGGTCCTAATCGGTACGTTTCGGTCCTATTCGGTACGTTTCGCTCCTATTCGGTACGTATTCGGTACGTTTCGGTCCTATTAGGTGCGTTTCGGTCCTAATCGGTGCGTTTCGGTCCTATTCGGTACGTTGCGGTCCTATTCGGTCCTATTAGGTACGTTTCGGTCCTAATCGGTACGTTTCGGTCCTATTCGGTACGTTTCGGTCCTATTCGGTCCTATTAGGCACGTTTCGGTCCTATTCGGTACGTTTCGGTCCTATTCGGTCCTAGTAGGTACGTTTCGGTCCTAATCGGTGGTTAATGAGAGCCGATGGGTTAATTTACTCCCACGTGACCTGACTACTGTAATGAATATTCATATTCATGTGACTTATGCACGATACTTAGCACAATAAGACAGGCGCAGTCACGCGAATCATAAATATTCATACGCCTTCTGCCGGTTTACGGAAAGTAAACACGCGGGCCGTTGTAACAGCAACATTTGTATAATCTAAATAAAAATTTTAAAATACAAATTTTAAAAAATATTTTTATGTCGTTGGATACTACTCGTCGAGACCTTTCCAACGGTATAAGTATTTCTAACATAAGCCGTCTGGAAGGGGTTCAGGTGGCGTCCCACGGTTTTACCTAGCTTATTTGTAATTGGTTATCTTTATTTACAATCAATTAGATAATGATAATTTGATATTTTCACTATAACATTTTAATAACGAATATCTGTTTTATATGGCACTTGTGTATCTGGACAGAAAAAAAATTAAGTGAGACTTTTTACCTATAGCAATATCTAATAATAATAATAATAATAATAATAATAATAATAATAATAATAATAATAATAATAATAATCCACTGCTCATCAGTTTACCATCACCCTCTAGTGAGTAAGGCTGAGTCAACCTTAGGGCTCCTGCGGGGCTTGAACCTGCAGCCTTCTGCTCCATTGTCCAATGTTGTTATCACTCTGCTAACTTCCTGCCCTATACTACTACTACTACTACTACTGCTGCTACTACTACTACTACTACTACTACTACTACTACTACTACTACTACTACTACTACTACACTACTACTACTACTACTACTACTAATAATAATAATAATATAGCAGGGTTTAGGGTGGTTCAGTAATTCTTGCTAAGTATGTTTTGTATTGATGAAATCCAAGTGATTGAATGTTGGGCTCTAGTTGATTTGTAGTGAACATGGAATTGAGTGGAAGTGATGCAGGTGAGTTGTATCAGGTGTGTTATGCTTTAAAAATGACTAAATTTATTTAATAGAAACATCTGTAGTTCACATGAATAGCAAATCTTTGAACTTGAACTCACCAGCAGTATGGTGCTAGTCCTATGTACAAATAAGAAATACGGCTAATGTTTTGCATATTGGCGTGTATAATCTGTGTGTGCAGAATTTGATGCCATACAAATATTGCCATAAACACCCTTGAAGCCATTTTATTTGGTGCATTAACTCGTGACTGGTAAACAAAGAAATAATAATAAGTTGAAGGCAGATGTTTTGAGTCCCAGTGAAGTTATTGGTGATGCATGGCGGTTTCTCAACTATTTTGATGTCTATGTTATTATTTGTAAATAAAACATTCAGGAATAATGTTTAATAATTTGCTTGTTTTTCATCTTTGTATGTTCCCATTGAATGAGCGTTCCAAATGCATTTTGTGACTTGCTTACGTAGGCACTTTGGAAGTCTTTACTTTGTAAATCTTTACTTTGTAAGTCTTTTACTTTGTAAGTCGACTCTGTAAGTCTTTACTTTGTACCGTAAGTCTTTTACTGTTTGAGTCTTTACTTTGTAAGTCTTTGTAGGTCTTTGCTATGTAAGTCTTCACTTAGTTAAGTCTTTAGTAAATAGCTGATTGGACACATTTTGCCGATATGTTAAGCGGGTGGTGGTTTAACCCCTTAACCATGTATTTAACTGTAACTCAATGTAAAATGGACGGATATATCCGGGATCCCCAGTTAAGGGGTTAATAAGAGACAGTGAAGACAGAGTCAGACCAGTGCCGGTTTGTCTTCTTTACAGGACCGTAGGAGACGCAATGCTGTAAACTGCTGACACCAGGACTTCCCTGCCCGTGGAGCATTTGGGATCGTAGGGATGGGGGCGAGCCAGAGCTTTCCGATTCCGCGGTACGGGTGCTGCATCCGACCGCAGAATCCGAACCGGTGCAAGGAGAACCACTCGCAGATGCCGAAGGCGCGGTGCGACCGCAGCAACCTGAGCGCTGCGTTCAGCTTCCCGGAGGTGGAAAGCTGCGCCGGGTCCGACCTGCTCAACATCAACACGGCGACCGAGGAGGAACTCATGACCCTGCCCGGGATCAACCGCCAGACGGCGCAGAACATCGTCGAGTACCGCCGCCAGATCGACGGCTTCCGCAAGGTCGAGGACCTCGCCCTGGTGTCCGGGGTCGGGGCGACGCGGCTGAGCCTCATCCGGCCGGAGCTGACCGTCGGGAGGCGCGCGCTCTCGAAGAACAGCTCTGCGTCGAGCAGCGGGATCGACCTGTCGATGAACGACAACGTCAGTCGCGGTTCGGCGGGTCAGCCGCGGTTCACCGCCAAGGTGAACGTGAACGCCTCGAACGTTTTCCAGCTGATGAAAGTCCGCTTGATTTCGCAGAGCCTCGCCGAATACATCGTCACATATCGGGACCGCAAGGGACCTTTCTCCAGTTTCGGCGACCTTCTCAAGGTCAAGGGAATGAAGCCGGAAATACTGAGTGCCATCCAACCGTACCTGGTGCTGGAAGATGATGCGCTGTCATCTCTCACCTGTGCTGACGTCATCAGTGGTGCCTCCCATACAAATAGCGAATCAAAGTTTATCAACAGAGAACTTCAAAACCCCATTGGAGCGCTGCCTCGTACATCTTTTCGCAATTCCAAATTGTCGACTCAGCAGAAAAATTCGCTGAGGTTGGCATCGTGGAACCTGGATAACTGTAGCGTGGAGAAGATGGAAAACCCAGGGGTCAGAGAGGTCGTCGCCATGACGATTCTTGAAAATGGGTGAGCTGACAAAATCTATACAGTGAAACCCCATTTACTCTGTATTTGCTGCTTGGGTGAGCATTCATTTCAGTATCAGATGATGTCATTAGCACAAAAATTGGATTTGCATATTGTTGTGGTAACATAACAACAGTTTTCGTGGTTTTTTTGTTTATCTGTCTATTATTTCGAATGTTTTTATTGTCTGTCATGATGGCTTATCTGTAAAAACGTTTAATGATTTAAAATGAAGGTTTGGAATTGTTGCTCTTCAAGAAATCACTGATTCAAAGTCTTTGCAGCAGGTGAGTCTGTTATGACTCGTGGTCATTGCTGATGTCATCATTATCATCATCACTACCATCATCATCATCATCATCATCATCATCATCATCATCATCATCATCATGGTTGTTTAAAATACTCAAAATATTTTGGCATACCGGTAGGTCCAGTAAAATGGCAAAGAAGTACCTGTTTCATACTAACAGTAACACAGTCTGTCTGTCTGTCTGTCCATCTCAGTCTCTGTCTGTCTGTCTGTCTGTCTGTCTGTCTCTGTCTGTCTGTCTCTCTCTCTCTCTCTCTCTCTCTCTCTCTCTCTCTCTCTCAGGTATGTTCCGGATGCATGTATTAGATTTCCATAGGTATTTGTCTGACCTGTCATTACTGGTATTTGTTGGAGCATGAGAAACACTCTACAGTACACTGGCACTTAGTCTGAATTGCCTTGCATTCACCATTCACCCAACTACTAATCATGATAATTCGTGAATGATGAACAACGATTGTGATGATGAGTTGTAATGGTGTTGTTGTTGTTGATGTTGTTGTTGTTGTTGTTGTTGTTGATGCTGTTTTGTAATTCTTATTATTCAGCATTAATCTTAGTTGCTCAATCACCCTTTGGAATGAATTGTTGAGCACATTGAGCATTTCAATTTGAAAAGCCCATTGTTTATAGGCAGCAGTGTTGTTTGAGGCGCTATAGAAGCCGTGTAAGGTGGCTTGTGATAGTGATTGCAGTGGGGTTAGCTGTGAGATTCATTGCTAATAATTTTTTTGATGTAGTAACCAACAGAAGGGCATCTTAGGTATTTGAACATTTCGATTTGAAAATCCCGTTATTTATAGGCATCAAAGGCCCTAATCAAAGCTGTTTCAAATGCACTATTAAGATTCCCTTATTTATGAATGGTGCTATACTAATTGAGTTGCTTGGTAACCAGGCGGAACTTTGAACTCTATTTTTTCTGCAGCTGGTTGATGAACTGACTAGCCCAGTCCTTGGCAATGTTAAGAGCTGGAATGGTTGCCGTGGCGACTGGAAGCACATAATTTCTTCTCCATTTGTAATTTCTAAACAGGTGGGAACCTCTTTTCAGTTTGCTGTCTTTAAAAGAATTATGACACACACACACATACCGTATATATATATATATATATATATATATATATATATATATATATATATATAATATATATATATATGACATTTGTCATTTAAAGTCAATCCTTATTATTGTCATTCCTCATAGTGTGTCATAATATTTTATTGCAGTTGATGACCCCATATACCCCACCATGTAGTATATCAGTACCATTTTATTTCATATAGTTCAAACTATCTCCAAGCGTGACATTAGAGGAGTTTGACTGTTTTAATGGGCCCTTGTATTTTCTCTCATCTCATTATTTCTTTTCTTCTTTCACTTCTTTTGCAATTTTTATGCGGTTTCTTGAAGTGATTTCAATTAACGGCAGCTGTTTTCAATTTTGGAATTAATTATTGTAATTTTTAAAAATAAAATTCTTTTCATCATCTTTATGAAATTATGACCTGTCGGTAAAAATTTAGATTAGAATTCGATATTAAAAAATTCCTTTCAGTATTCGTATGCATGAAAGTACCGGTAGTTGGAGTTTGTTTGAGAGTAAAAGATCAAATGCCTTGTCTTTATATTAATTATCAGTTTTTAAACATTTAATACTGTACAGAAGAACCGGTAGTTGTATTTCTATGGTTCTTTATGGTGTGTTATTGTCATGCATGATACAATGCATGATACAATACATGCAGTGAAGTTATCATCCATAAGCAGTAATATGAAGTATGAAGCCTTTCTTAATTTTCAGTCCTGTGTTACTTTGTGTAAAAAATTTTGGACATCAGAGCACAATGTCCTCATCGGGCTTCTGTACTTTACATGTGTGTGTGCGTGTGTGTGTGTGTGTGTGCATGTGTATGTGTGTGGAATTCTTTAATGGCTAAATATTTCAATATAGATGTGGAGTTGGAGTTAGTGGATTGGGAAAAGCTTTTAGTTACTGGATTTAGAGTCTGCTGGCGAATTATAAACAGAGACAGATAAGCAGCAATTGAGTCTGGTGGTCCCTGCATCCTGTGTTTTAAACCAGACGATTTGCGTTAGTTCTGTAATAAATTCACTCTGCTGCTTTGAGACGACAAGCCAACCAATCTTTATTTAGTTGATTGACCGAAGAACATCAAGACTGGAAGAACATCATCATCTGAGTACGAAAACACTTCACGTACTACTGTACTGAAAGTACTTGTATCATCTGACAGTCAGTAACTGGCCAGATGGTATCAGGTGGTACTGTACATGAATTTTATCCCCGGGGTGGGGGGGGGGTTGCACTTGGATGATGATTCTCATATTTAAAAAAATGAAATTTAGGTTAACACCAAGGCCAACACCAGACCTTGTATATTCTCAATCGCATCATTGTCAGGCTGTGTGTGTTTGTGTGTGTGTGTGTGTGTGTGTGTGTGTGTGTGTGTGTGTGTGTGTGTGTGTGTGTGTGTGTGTGTGTGTGTGATGTATGGCATTGGGATTCTTGCTTCTGTAATGAAGTCTAAAAGAGTATTTGGGTTTTAGACACTTGACGCCTTTCTTGTGTTGAAGCTGCATCTAGTTTTTATGTGCACTCTGAGTGCGATAGTGTTCTAGGTAGGTCACCTACACTCCCAAATGCGCACACACAGACTGAACTACCCTCACAGATGTATTATGACCCCTACATGCTGTCAATCTGTTTGTTAGGCTGTTCAATATTTGCATTTCTACACTGCATTGCATGCAGGGAATGTTAACTGTGTAATTGCATGTAATTGTTTCGGTCTCTCTAATGTGACGTTAACTTGACCCTACTCCAATTACACCACCAACCTACTGTACAGTACACAATCGCAGCCTGTACTAAATCCATGATTGTGAAGTCAGTCTAGGTAGAAAAGTAAGTAAGTTCTTGAAATGTATGAGTCGGCTGCCTGCATGACTCGTCACTACAATGGTCATGACGATGAGGTGATGTGTAGGTGCGTAAGAACCATCTGCTTGAACATGTTGACACATTTGTGCTACACTTTTAGTGCTATATAAATGTAATTCTCTATTTATACAGCACATTGATATATTTGCACCGGCATCAGTCGAAAACAGTAGACAGAGCCATTGTTGAGCTCTACTCACAATGACCCATGTGACCTGTTGAACCCTCAACCTATTATTATTATTATTATTATTATTATTATTATTATTATTATTATTATTATTGTTATTAAAGATAAGATTATTGTGGTGACTAATCCGGAAAGACTACTTGAACACTTTACTATGACCCACGTGACCTTTTGAACCCTTGACCCATGATCCACGTGACCTGTAAGCCATTTCCATATCTGGAGGTGTGGATGTTATCTTTGACTGCAACTCCTGGATTTGAATTTGAGTGGAGTGGATGCCTGCCTTAGTGCCTTTGGAAGGTAGTGTACTTTAATCCCACTGCCTACACCAGATGAATAAAGCACTTTTGATTTTGAACTTTATTCATGTGTACTGCGCTATATAAGTCGGCTTGTATAATAATAATAATAATAATAATAATAATAATAATAATAATAATAATAATAATCTAGATGCATGTGAGATGTTTAATGACTTAATTGCATTTAAAGAGTTAATTTTATGATCTGTTGTTTTTCATTGAACCAGACCGACTGTTGTCTGGCTTTCCTCTTTGATGTTGGAAAAGATGTTCAACTAATTAACAGTGGATTCACCTGCGCTACCTCCTGTTGTGATGGCCAGGTGTCTGTTCCGGTTTTTACGGCAGAATTTAAGGTCATTACTACTGCTACTACCACTACTACAGCTGCTACTACTACTGCTACTACTACTACCAGTAGTACTACTACTACTACTACTACTACTACTACTACTACTACTACCACTACTACTACTACTACTACTAATACTACTGCAACTACTACTACTACTACTACTGCAACTAAACTACTACTGCAACTACACTACTACTACTACTACTACTACTACTACTACTACTACTACTTTTTGTGGTTAATACTTGTTAGGAAGTGTGACACACATTGTGAGATTCGTGTGATTTTTATGATATATTGCCCCAATTTTGGCCTCAAGTTAATTTATGGTAATCCATTACCGTTACTCCACTTTTCCTGTTTATTTTGGCCGTTTTCCAGATCTTGAGACAGTTATATTGGGGGTAAAGTGTCCAATGTGGTAAAGCACTAATGAGTTTTCCTCTACTGAGATCTTGTCTGGTATTCTTGGAGTCAAGGACAGACATGTGGGTGGATTTATGCTGAATGGCTGGAATGTTGATCAACAGGGAAAGAGGGTGTGGTCACAGGAGAGGTGTCTGACCCCAAATGCAATTTTAATCAGGTTTAAATACAAGGACATGCAACGCTTACACCTTACACCGTGAGACACCCATGATACATTCACACCAGCATTCTGCCTTGGATTTGCGCTCTTAAACAGCCATCAACTGATATCAAGGCACTTTCTTATAATTCCGACCAAAGAAGTGTTTGACTGACTGACTGACTGACTGACTGACTGACTGACTGACTGACTGACTGACTGACTGACTGACTGACTGACTGCTTCTGTAATTTTCCACATTCATTTGTCCCTCCAAGTTTTATGAATTTCTTTAGACTGTAAGCAAGGTGTTGCTATGTTTAGGTTGGGTCTTTGAAATTGGTCGTTGCCAATGTTTACCTCGATTCCCCGATGATTGATGCTCACGGCAAAGGAGCACTTGTTCCTGTTCTTGATTCAGTGCTTAGTCAGTGTGAGGAACATGGTAAGGCAACAGGTGTTCAGCGTTTTTTGTGTTGTCTGCATTGAGATTATGTCTTGACAATTATTATCATCATCATCCAATATTTTACTCTAGCACCGCTTTTAGTTTAGTATAGCCGAACTGTGATACTCAGCTTCTAAATTGTTCAGTTATTTAGGTACTTTTCAATTTACTTACTTACTCATCGGTGTTGTCGTTCGTTGTTTATCATCCATGCTGTTGTTTGTTTGGTACTGTTGGGTAGCAATACTTTATTGTGACTGATTCATTGATGTAATTTCTGTGCAGGAAACCGGAATGTGATGTTGATGGGACATTTGGGAATGAAGATTGAAAGTCAAGGTTCGACCCGTTTTTCATTTTATCATCAAGTGAAAATTCTCGACCCCGGTTCAAATTTTATTTATTTTTATTTGTGTCCGAGCAACTGGCATTGATTTTTTGTTGTAAATAATTAATTTACAGTTGACCTTGATCATGAAATTTTTGAATTTGAAATCGTTCACAGATGAACTTGGCCTTGACCATGAAAATTGCTCTGCGACCGTGTACTGATGCCTGTGACCAGGCCTGAGGAGAGGGGGTGCAGCCGGTACATTGTACCGGGGCCCATGGAGTTTTCAGGGGCCCAGATCCGGTGACGATAAGTTTTTATGCTTGTCAGGGTGTTTTTTTGAGAATTGACAACGTTTTTTGCTTGTCAGGTTTTTCGGAGACTTGATAAAGTTTTCTTAAGGGCCCGCAAATTTTTTTGTTCCGGGGCCCGGAATTTCTTTCGGCGGCCCTGCATGTGACATTATCTGTCGTGGTAAATGGTAGAATTTTTCAGAATGTAGTGAAAAATGGTCATAATGATAGAAGTTTCTAAGGTCTGAATTGTTGGTTGTCTTTTTATAGGCAAGGAACCTCTGACCGCGGCCAATTTCACTGCTCTTCTCTCGGGCGAAAACTTCACCGACATCAGCTCAAAGCGGCCAAATGGTTCTCTTTGCATGGAAAATGTGTGGTTGAGTCAAGAGCTGATGAAATTTAGTTCTGGTAAATTTTATCTTCTCTTTTGCCACTGTTACTTACTAACTATCTTATTTATTTACTTACTTCCTTACTTATTTACTTACTTATTTACTTACTTCTATACTTACTTACTTGCTTACATACTTACTTAAAGCTTTGTGGCTGTGGATTAGATATTAGATTATGTAAGTACTGAGTAGTACAGTAAATCCTGTTAACAGTGTTAAAGAAACTTGCCAAAGCTGTTCTAGTAGAGGTTTCGCTAAAATCGAGTCTGTGCTAACGAGATCGCACTGTAGAGGTCTAGTTCATTGCAGCTGAGGTTTTCATTATAACCAAGAAATGGATTCTACTGTAGATATAACATAACATTCTTTGTCTTTTATCGTCCACTTTCAGTCAATCATACTGCAGAAGCTTATTCTGTTTTTTTCCCAGGAAAGGCAGATGTAATCCGCGATGGACTGACCAACCCGTGGATCCCCGATGGAATGTGGGGCTGGGGTGGTGCCGCTAGCGGCTACTGCCCGGTTGTGACCGAGATTACAATCAACAGTTCTTCGGCAAATTCTTAGGTTTCCTCCATTCGTGTGACTTTTATATGGTGATGTTTAGCAGTGTGCTTTGGCAATTGTTAAGTCTTTTATGAGATTGAGTATGCCTAAAATCGTTTACATTGTATGTTGCCATGGACCAAGCTGCTTGATTATATTATTGTTATCAATACGTCAGCTATAGTAAGCAGCTTTTGTCGGTTTCTACCATGCAGTTGAATATAATGAAAAATGACTGTGTTACATGTTATATATTTCTGGCTGTCGGCTGTGTATGTAGGCGCACTGGTCAGATACAAAGCAGATCTGACCTTACACGTTGAATACATTTAATGTTTGAATATGCAATGATTATTTTTGGTGTTTTTATCGATGAATTGTTGCGGTGAACTGAGGTTTTGACAATACTTGTCATGCTTGTTAATGATTAATGATGGCTTGATGCTGGAAATACCATTGTGCAAAAAGTTGCTATGATTATTGTTCCTGTATGAGCGGCTTAACTGAGAAAATATTTGCAATTGTTTGATTTTGTATGTTAATTTGTTCATTGTTTATTTTGTTTATTGTTAACGTGTGTTTGGCATGGATACATACACTCATACAGTCTTTGATTAGTTGTTCGTTGTTATTGCATAAGTCATTGCCTTTCTTGTATTCACTCTCTTGTGTCCTATATATATATATATATATATATATATATATATATATATATTTAGAAAGGCTTACAGACCAAGTAAATCAAACAAGCAGAAGATTTGGACTCCGGATTAATCCAGCAAAAACTAAAGTCATGGCAGTCAACAAAAAGAGAGAAAATGATACACATATTAGAAGGAAACAACATCGAACAAGTTTTTACATATGTGGGAGGAGAAATATCAAGCGATGAACAAGATATTAAAAAGAGAGCAGCAAAAGGATTACAGACAATGGGAAGACTTAGACATATTTGGAATGCTAAAGAAATAAAGATCAACACAAAAATTCAAATATACAACACTATCATTGTTCCACAAATGCTTTATGGATCAGAAAGTGGATATTAAAAAGAGCAGATGAAAACAGACTATTGGTGGCAGAAATGAGTTGTTTGAGAAAGATATTGGGAGTAAGTAAATTACAAAGAATAAGAAATGAAGACATCAGGAAAAGACTGGGAATGAAAGAGACAATAATAGATAAAATCAGAAGAAGAAGACTTAGATGGTATGGACATGTAA
Organism: Metaphire vulgaris; assembly: GCA_018105865.1. Taxonomy (NCBI): domain Eukaryota; kingdom Metazoa; phylum Annelida; class Clitellata; order Crassiclitellata; family Megascolecidae; genus Metaphire; species Metaphire vulgaris. The sequence goes on from CM030856.1 coordinate 12,995,881, forward strand.
ATAGAATGAACAGTAACAGACTCCCATATAAAGCACTCTACACATACAAAGAAGGAAAAAGAGGAAGAGGAAGACCCAGGAAAAAGTGGATGGATAACATCAAAGAAGACTTGAAAGATATCAAATGACAATAATAGATGGAATGAGATTAACAACGGAAAAAGATAAATGGAAAAGTTTTATGTCTAGCTATTGCCGCTAATGAGCTGGCAGAAAGCAACTATGATGATGATGATGATATATATATATATATATATATATATATATATATATATATATATATATATATATATATAAGTAATAAGTGTTTTATATTGTTTTTGTGAATTGCTTTTTTCAGTTGGAATCTATTATAGCTTGTGCTTCAAATTGTTGCCAAAACTTTTCTAGACAGTCATTACATAAACAATGTTTCACTTTGACGTTTCAAAATCGGGCAGTCATGTTCACATTGTTGCTTGCATTTATGTTTGGCGGTCTTTTCCTTGCCCTAGTCATTTGAAATTCATTCAAGAATTTGATTGGAGATTATATATTTGAGGGTATTATAAGTTGTCGAAACAGCAACAGCAATCTCGGGGGGTATGCAGCCCTGCCCGGAAATTGTCAACTATAACTCCTTACATGGTTGTGGTGACTGCTCTGCCTCTTAATATGTGCCTACTGATCTTGATGCATATCTGGATAGGATCAACTTTTGTTGGTTCCTTTGCAGGAGTGAAGTCTAGAGAGTCTATGAGGAGTGTGTAAGATTGATCGTGTTCTGTAAGCATTTTCTGGAATGATGCTGTTGTGATAAATATTTTCATGTTGACTTGGGAAAATATTTAATAGAGTGTTAGAATTTTTTGCAACTATGCATTGTCTACCTTTTGCTAGTGAAACTCATTGGTGTCATTTGAAAGCGTTTAGGTCGTTTTACTGCAGTGTTTTTAACTATTAAACTTAAAAAACCTTTTTCAGTCAGTTTTAAAGATAATTTATGAACAAAAATTTCAAGAAACTTTTCTCGTGTAATTATTGTAGAATAATTTGATTGGGCATAAGTTCAGTTCAAGTGAGTCTGACCACACTGCTTTTTTGGAAAATTCGACCACAGCTTAGAAGGGTAATTAAGATAGGTATGACTGGCTTTAGAACGAGACCAGCAGGTCGAGGGATATCCAGTTGCAGGTATTTGAGTCCGGAGAGAAATCCTGATATTTTGTCAAACAACAGAGAAGGTGCATTTGCCATTAGTAATCCAAGAGTATGTGCGATTTGGACTCACCCTGAGTCACTGACCACTAATTTTCAGGTATTTTAACGTTGATTACAGGCCTGATCATATGTGGGTTCACTGGGTTGTTTGGTACTTATAAAGCAAAAAAATGAAAGCACTATATAAAAAGTTTTCTTGAAGACGTAAACACAAGGAATGCATGAGAGTCGATCATAACAAGCAAAGTAGCGAAATTGCGGAAATTACAATCAATATATTTTATCACTAAAATTGCAGTTATATATTAGGTCCAATCTAAATAATGACTTTGCAGTAGTTACCTAAAATGTCACCTTAGTTTAAGTCCTAAGAATAAACAGCTTCTGTTGTACTCAACAAAAGCGCTATATAAATCCACGAGATTTTACTTACTTACTTTAAGGCTGAGGCTTAGTAGCGCTATAGAAATTTCGTGTTTACTTACTTTACTTAGGGCTAATGGCCATGATTGCGAGTTTTAGTATTGCCAGAGTATTGATGAGATTTCGGAATGGATCTTTGTTATGTAAAAGATTTACGGTAAATTATTTCGATTATTTTGTTAGCTTTTAAACTAGATGTTGGTTGAAACGTGTTTTGAAGGTTGTCTTAAAGTCAAGTGGGCGATAATGAGAGTAATTTATTTATGAAAATGAAAACAATAATAATGTGATTTAAATTAAAGTAGTTTAGGAGGCTAAGTTGGCCTGTGAAGACCACTGCAGTAACACTACATTCAGCCAAAAAACTATTTTAATGTGAACTAAGCGCCTAAGAATAAACAGCTAATTTAGTACTAATACGAAAGCGTTATATAGGTACGAGCTTCTACTAACTTACTTAAGCAGTAAAGTATATAATTGTGTAGAACTACAGTTCGCCGTCGAAGGAGCAAAAGGAGAGGCTGGCAAATGGTCCCGGTTTAGAAGAATTTGTCGAGAACTCAGCTAAACAATTAGACGCAGATTCAGCGATCAATCTGACCTATAGATTGAAGAGTTCACATGGAGAAAGGTATTATAATATAGGAACAAATATATTCTCTGTTATAATTTTAAGATAATCTCATTTTCAAATTAACACGCATTTACAGTTTAATTTACATTGTAAGGGTTGGATTGTTTGTATTGCTTAAGAATTTGTATTCTCTGGGCAAGGATAGCAATGTATTTTAGTTTCAATATAAATGGAAAACATGTCTTCATGGAAATACTTTTCAGACTGCGGCTTCCACCATGGTTGAAAACCGATATACCGATTAGCAAAAATTACAACAAACTGAAGAATACAGTGAGATCTTTGAAATTGAACACTGTGAGTTTAAATTTGATACACTCGTAAACATTTTGCCAATGTGTTGCCTTTCATGGACTATTGGCATCAGGCTGTTCTATGTTCCTGTTCTTTGATTGACTTCCTAGAGATTAACGAATAGTGAAAACTTGAAGATATTGCATGCATCATGCCGTTCAACTGAATATCTTCAATTCTTTCCAGCTGTGTGAAAGGGCTGGTTCCTTTACTGTGATGTAATGTAAATGTAATGTAAATATAAATGTAATTAGCTATTTATATCACTATGTTGGTGTATATATAGATTTTTTCTTTTGTGGTTATTCTGAAGCCCAATATTGAAAACATCGATGTAAATAACATCACAGCTTAGCACATAAATTGATTTGAATGTAGACATTGTGCATGATTTTCCAAAATCTTTGTTGCAAAGATGTCAAACGTTGCATTGTCGTATGTCGCTTCAGGTCTGCGAAGAGGCACGCTGTCCAAACATCGGAGAATGTTGGGGTGGCGGGGAGGACCACGTTGCCACGGCAACCATAATGCTGATGGGCGATACGTGTACGAGAGGTTGCAGGTTCTGTTCTGTCAAGACGTCTCGAGCTCCTCTCCCCCTCGACCCGTCGGAACCGGTGAACACCGCCGAAGCGATTGCCGAATGGGGTCTTGACTACGTGGTCCTGACGTCCGTCGATAGAGACGGTATCGTGCATTTGTTGTCTACGATAGGTTTTAAATCTTCGTAAAGGATGCCTTTGAATCGGTTTACTTTTTTAACCCTCTGAACCGTAGCTTCCAAAGTGATTAGGCTGTATGCGCCTATCTGGCAGGTCGCTTTTGCCTGGTTCAAAGGGTTAATTTGATAAGTTCTTTGTTGGTCCATTGGAACATGTTGATTAAGTTTCTATCTGTTTCCAGAGATCATCTGCATGAGAACGCTACAATAGCTAGCTCTATCGTGCTGTTTAGAAAGAATCCAAATACTCACTTGTTTAGCATCTTATACAAGTGACATATGTTAAAGCACTCTTGACTTTGGCCTTTGCCATGCAAACTGCACTATAAAAATTGTCTCAATAATAATAATAATAATAATAATAATAATAATAATAATAACAAAAATAATTCTAATAATCTATGTTTTATGTTGCTTTAATTAGATATACAAGATGGTGGTTCAGCACATTTTGCTGAAACAGTTCGACAAATCAAGAGACGGTAAGTGTTGGTGGTACAACGGGTGAAGACTTTAGCAGTGCACATTCAACATTTTTTGGTAAAGAATGCCATTGACTTGTTGCTATGGAAACTGGTTATGGTTTGTTGACTGCTTTCCTTACTTGAGCATTATTTTACGCCTTTAGCATGATTTGTGATATGTTGGTTACTGATGGCGTGTCTTCAGAAATTCAACTTCTCCAACAATGGCCAAAAGTTTGTTAACCCTCTGGGCATCGTAAATGCCAATATTTTGGCTTCGTAGCACATTCGTTAGATGGATAGCCGTGGTGAAAGGGTTAAAGTAAATGGCGGGATATTGATTAAATAGGTTTTATTTTCTGTGTTTCGTAGTTTTTCAGTTGATTGAGAATGTTTTTCAAATGTTTAGGAACTCTTCCATTCTTGTTGAGTGCTTGACACCAGACTTTCGGGGTGACCTGTGCTCTGTTGAGAGAATCGTCGATTCGGGATTGGACGTCTATGCACACAACATTGAAACAGTGAGAGAGTTGCAACAGTAAGACTTCTGTTATGAAACTCACTGTTGTAATGATGTGCTTTGAGTGTGTTCCATTTACTCTTTAGTATCAAATATTTTTGTGCTGTTGATGGTTGCATATATTGCTTACTCGGTCACGACCCATTATTCTGACCTAGCAGGTCATGGGATCCGTACAAAACCAATATGAAACTTGTATCTGTTTGGCCTCTAGGCTTAAGCCCCCAACTTTTTGAGAGGCTATCATAGGGAAAGAGTAGATATTTGGGTGTCCCCCACTTTTTCATCTAAGCTTATGTCAATGGTTAGGAATGATTGGCTATAAAGTTGTCCTACAGTCTGCAATATTGCTTCAAAGCTCAGGATTTGAATCTAATATCAGCCAAAATTGGGGCTCCCCCTGGCCCGACTGTGCGAGCTCATGTCCCTTCTCAGGCTCCCTCATTTGATTAGACAGGCGTGTGCAGTTTTAGTGATGGTGCCCCATAATTTTTTAGAATCCTGGCCATGCCATTGATGATGCCAACAGTGATGGTGTTAGTGCTTTGTGTGACTATATAGCGGTCGAATTCAGTTTGAACACGATTAATTCGTTGTTACTTTCCAGGTTGGCCAGAGACCACCGCGCTAACTACGACCAGTCGCTGTCCGTTCTCCGGCACGCGAGGAAATACCTTCCGTCGCTGGTGACGAAGTCTTCAATCATGCTTGGGTTCGGAGAAACAGACGATCAAGTCCAGCGGACGATGGAAGGTCAGAATAAACTACAATGACGTGTCAATTTCCAAAATTTTTCCTCAATTTAACGTAGATTTATTTGTTGGAGAGCAATTTTAACTCTTAACCCTATATTGCACCATGTCGCCTAGTTAACCCTATATTTACTATGTTGCCTGCAGTTAATTAACATTGTTCAATATAGGGTTAATGATTTAATGATTGACTTGCAGATCTCAAAGATGCAGGCGTGGAATGTCTGACTCTTGGGCAGTACATGCAACCAACTAAACGTCATTTAAAGGCATGCTGTGTATTATATTAATTTTCTAATTTATCTACCTTTAGGTTTTTCGTAATTTATATTTTTGAAATATAATGAAGTTTTTGGCTAAAAGGAACTTTGAATACAGTAAATTTTGATAGGTAATGGAAAACTTGAGTGCCCTAGGTCTTTTATCCTCCGGCCTGAATCACACCCGATAGCTTGCCTGGGTGTGCTTTTTGATGTTGACCTCTAAACTGCCCCACTTTTGGGGGGCTAGGCTAGGAAAGAGGAAAGGCATAGGGGTTGGGCCCCCGCTTTTTCCTCCAAGTTTGCGCCTATGGCTGTGCTCGTGTTGATTGAAGGTTTGCTGGATGGTTTGTTTGTCTGACTTGGTTTAGGTTCGCGAGTACATCACTCCCGAGAAATTTAAATACTGGGAAACGATGGGCAAAAGTCTTGGTTTCGCATACACTGCTAGCGGTCCGCTAGTCAGGTCCTCGTACAAAGCTGGTATGGTCATCTTAGGTTTTGGAATTTAGAAGCTATATGAAAGCTGAATATTATATTTATATTACTATGATGATACAATTCTACATGTAGATGTCTTCTTTCCAATTCTGTTTCAGCTAGGGTCCATCCATATATAGTACGTATGTTTTTATGGTTTTTGGGGTTTTTAGGGTATCTAGGTTTTAGGATTTTATGGTTTCTAGGGTTTTAAGGTTTTTAGGTTTGGAATGTTTGGATGTTGACTATTGCCTGACTGATCATGTACCTTCCCCATAGGCTATTTTAAGAAAGGCTGAGCACCTAGGAATAAGCAGTTACTGTTGTGCTGCTTTCCAAGACGCTATAGAAATCTACGAGATTTTACTTACTTACTTACGTATGCACTGAGGTCAAGGGGAGTCGGATTTTGGAGATTTTCCTTTGTACGCTATGTGCAACAGGTTGGAGAGGGTGAAAATATGACTTGTGTACGTACTGTATGGGTAACCCCTTGGTGTGCATAAGCGTTGCTCATTTTCCCGCTGGGGTTAGCCAATGAACCCCCTCCCTCCAAAAAATCATGCAGAGTTGTATTCAATGCAATTGAAACTAATCCTGTACAATGTGTTTTGTGTTTATTGGCTATTGTGACGACTATTAGGTCTACGTGAAGATAAATTTTAAGCCTAATCACCGGTAATTAAGTTTTTTTGTCACTACAATCTATGGTAATCTAGAAAATAAATGACACTATGGAGTGCTGCAAGAATTTGTCTCTATGTCGTGCTCTAGTTATAAAATACGTGTCTAGATTTTCAGTGGTTTCACACAGGCTTGCTTAGCCTCCTAAGCCACGTATAATCACATTATTATTATTATTATTATTATTATTATTATTATTATTATTATTATTATTATTATTATTAGATTCTCTAAAATTATTGGATTCTGTATTTTAAACATGTGGACATCATTCTGTCTCAAATACTTTACGAGTTCTTCTTGTTTTTGCTTGTAGGAGAATTCTATATAAAGAACTTACTAAAACAGAGAAGAACTCCACCGTAATCCAGTAGAACTGATCTGAGAACATTCTTTTGTCTGGTTCATTGAGATGAGAGCACTAGCATAGGTTGATGGGAAGGTATCTGACGACTAAGCAAACAGAAACACTGTTTAATAAGGATACGAGTTGGACTAGCATCCAGCATACACCGTATATTCAGCAAAGAGAAAATAATTTGGTGTATTGCAGACAGATTGGTGGGGTGGAATGCTGTGAATATTGGGGGGGGGGCGGAGGAATTTTTGGCAGTGAGCAGTTGTCTTCAGTGGGATATGTTGGAAATCTGCAAATGTTAAACAATTCACGCTAGGACTTAATAAGTCTGGTATCCTCTGCCTGGAATCATTTTGCTAGCTCGAAGGTCATCTGGAACAATTGATTTTGTTATTGATATTGATTCAATGAGATTTTCACTTTATATAGTGGTTTTCATTTCAAAGTCTACTTTGACCTCTTAAACCACTTTTAAATAACATTACAGGTATTATTACAGTATGTCCAGTGATTTTGTGGGATTATCATATTGTCAAATAAACAAAATTCATTGTTAGACTGTAGGCTATTTAACAGTTGAGCTAAAAGCTTCACTAAACGGTAGGCCTATTGTATAATAATAATAATAATAATGTGATTTTTAAATGGTTTTGGAGGCATGTGTGAAAGCCACTGTTGTAACTTGTATGGGTCCGCAGGCCCAGAGGGGACCGTAAAGGGATTAGGCCCCTACAGAACTTTTTCAAGATACTTACTCAACGCCTCAAAACAAAACTCACTGATGACTCCAGGAGTTTTTGATTCCACTTTAATTTAAATTTTATGGCTAAGATTCGCAATTTTCTGATTAAACAATTTATTGACAAAACAAGTAGCCTGTGTGTTAATTACAATTGGTTTAAAATTAAAATTTTATAAGGTCCGCGAGTCATCGAAAAAATTCCCAAGTGACTATCACGCAAAAAATCTAAAAGTTTGAGACCTCTGGATTGACTTACGAACTACGGGCGTGACTTGGCTTTATAAAAATGCGTTATAAGAAAGAACTCGGGAAAGTAAACAGTTACGGTGGACCGATGGTTACCTGTTGTTGATTATTTGGAGCGCTAACTATTTTACATTATTTAGACTATTTGCTAAATTATTGGGCGAATTGTTGACATTAGATTCGAAGAAATTAAGAGATAAATTTGTGGTGGAATGAGCAGCGGACGCTGATTTTTCTGTATAACAAATTCTCTCATGTCGCTTTTAACAGCACCACTTCAATGTCATGCAATTTTGGAGACGTGCCCGACATGGGGGTCAACTCCAGGCCCGACCTCCTCATGCCTGGGTCGAAAGATCGCGGCGGTGGACCGGGCCCGTCGTCGCCTGGGGGATGCGACAGGATCGTCGAGAAGTTCAGCCCCTGTGATGCCGTATTAACCGTGCTGGCAATGGTCGGGTATATGTCCGACTTGGGTAGCGATATTTTCGTGGCATGCATGCACTATCGCTACAGGAACTACTGGTGGTTCGGACTGACGGTGTCCTTCGTGGTTTTGCCGTCTCTGACCGTGGCGGCGTTCAGTTTCGCATGGTACATCAGCGACTGGAAAGAATTTCGTGGAAAAGGCGATGGTACAAGACGTTGGATCATTCGCTACATATTCGTCTTCCTGCAGCTTGCTCCGCTAATGAGGCAAGTAGAACTTCTCATACATTGGTTTCAACAAAAATTTTCAGTAGTCAGTAATTTGATCATTGAATCCATGCAACGTTTTGAAGGATTTGCTTAAAACATTGCAGAAGTGGATCAACTATTTTTACGGGTTCATAAATTGTAGTTATTATTTTACCCAATAATAATGAAATTGGGTGTGATTTCATTGTTTGTTCAGGTATATTGATATGTTGGTCTATGGAATTCGAGAAATGAAAGGTGATCCGTTAAACTCGTCAGCAAGGTTTCAGCAGGAAAAGAGACAGCGTGAGGAAATCGATTCTGCGTTACTTCGTCTTTTTAAGTCTTTCATGGAGGCAGCACCGCAGCTTACGCTTCAGCTGTACATTTTGATTATGGAAGGAGTTAAAGGAAATGTTGTTTATGGTTAGTTGTAAAGTTTTTTGATTTTCCTCACAATATTATTTGAGCTCTTGGATTTGGTAGTTGCAAAATCAATTGACATCAGACACATTTGGTTATGCATGAAAGCACTGGCGGCTCCAGGATTTGGCAAGTGGGGGGCCGTTGGGGTGGCAACTTCTAATCATGGGGGGGCAACAATTTGTTGTTAGGTATGTACTGTAGTATTAAGTATAGGGTCCCAACAGGAAGGGCCACTGGGGGACCAGGCACTCAGTAGGGGGGGCATGGGCCCCCTCTGTGGAGCCGTCACTGCATGAAAGATGAATTCTAAAAGCTTGAAGTAGAAAAAGTCAGAAATACTATGGGAGGACTTTGTTTTTTTCTTTTTTTTGATTGTCTAATTGTGTGTTTTTAGTATGTAATCTTATTTCTCTTTCAGAAATTGGACAGGCAGTCTCATGTACAACATCTCTCTGCTCCCTCTCTTGGTCTTTGGTAGTTTACCAGAAGACCTTACGTAACGTACTTCCGAACAAAAGGGCTCTTAGCTATCGAGCGATGGTGCCCATGTTTCTCTGGCGTCTGTTCACCATCGGCGCTCGCGTCGTCTGCTTTGCGCTGTTTGCGTCCGCCTTTTCCTATTGGATATTCATAGTCGTCGGCTGTCATTGGTGGGTGATGTTCATATGGGTTTTCCTTCAGAAGAACGAACTGTGCACCACCAAGGTCTTCTTCGGTCGGAGCCCAGGTCTTTTTCAATCTGTCGTCATGGCAACCGTCCACGATCTTTTGTTCTATCTTTTTCAATCTGCACCGTTTCCTGCCGACGGAGAGTCCGTGGTATGTTTTGCCAGCGATGGTTTCTGTTCTGGGACTGTTCTTTGTGGGTGTACTCTTCCAGGTGGTGTACTATGTTCGCTGCCATCCAAACAACGAGAACTCGGAGACAAACATGGCTATGATGGTCTATTGGTGATTGAAGGCAGATTTTCGCACCATTAAAGGAGGCATTGTATACATTTGATTTGCGTGAGTGTACAATGTGAACCAGACGGAGCCAACCTGTCCGAATGGTATCAAAAGACTACAAATCAACATTTGCCAGCGAAGTGGTTTCTGATTTCTGGGGGACTCAACAGGCTACATACCAATATTTTCAAAAGACATGACATTGGGATGGGTGTATTCTTCCAGGTGGTGTACTAATTTATGGATGTGAATCTTGGACCATAAAAAGCCATCCAAAAAACTAGTAGCAACAGAAAATAAATGGCTTAGAAGAATACAATTGGATACAAAGAACATACAACAAATGAAGAATTTGGGTACCATGGAAGAATGAAATGGAATTAGAAGGAACAGCCTGTGCTAGGAAGACCTAAAAGTGATTGAAGGCAGATTTTCTGCACATGGCAGGATTCAATGGAAAAACTGATGGAAGACATCGAAGGACTTTGAATACATTTGATTTGGAGAGATGTCATGGAGAAGTCAATAGCTGGTGTACAGCTGGAGGACGAAGACCTGACCTGACCTGACAATGTACAGACATATTTCATTCGTCGATTTGTGTTGTGAAATTTCGATCTGTGATCTCACCTTTCATTGTTGTTATAGACTAACATATATTTTTGATCTGAATTGTGTGGTATGGATTCGTGATGAGTTTCTATTCTATTTTGATATCAAGGTTTTATTCTGGTTTCTTATTGTTTGATTTTTACAAATTTTTTTCTATTGTCTATAACATATCAGTTTTGACTTTGGTATATAACCATTGCTCCATTTAATATTAATAGTTGTTTGTTATGAGAATTACATGCTTATTTTTCACAGCATGCAACGAAGTAAAAGTGTGTTCCAATTACCGGTAATTTGTGATTCCTCATGTTTTATCCAAGTGATATCTTGTGCAGGAAATATTTTTTAGGAGTCTGATTAGCGTGGCCAACGTTGACATCATTAGGCTTGTATTTTTAAAACATCTGGACAAGTTTAGATTATTTCTCAAATAATAATTGTGATTGAATGTGATATATAGACTTGTGCAAACCAGCTGTGACCCTTGCTGTACTAAAGTTACTTTGATAGCTTATCTTGTTAACTGCGATTGCATATGTTTAAAGAGTACATGCTCTGTATATGCTTGTATTTGTGTTGCCATATGGATTTTCAGCCGGCTTGTGATATGCTGGTCTTTGCATTGAATTCCTTTTACTCCAGTTGAAGTTTGCAATTTGTAATGAGAAAAACTTGCAAGTCACGACTTATGAAGAGCACAGAGACATTGTTGGATATTGAATAGGTACATGTAACTGTCATACATTGGGCTAATATTACTTGGGTTTGTGTATCTATGTAGGTTAAGTGAAATCTGATGATTTCTATTAGCCAGCAATAGCCATAAATGTGAAACTATATTGTCATTGTGAAGACTGTTTTGTTTTGTGATGTGGAATTACATATATTTTTATATTTCCTTGAGAAATGCAATTAGTCGGTTAGGAAATTTGTTGATAAATTTGACAGTTGTTAACAAAAATCACTTGAGTGTGTTTGTATAAGCTGTGCCAAAGTTTAAGAAGTGTTAGAGAAATTTGGTTGACTTACTTTAAATACTTTTGTAATGACTTCTGGTTTTGGCTTACCAGACTGTAATCGGAAATTGGCCATGTGTAATCTTCTGACTATGGCAGTAAGAATTAGGAGAAAGAAAGTCCAAATTAGGCTTAATAAGTGTATTTTATCATTACCTGTATTTGAAGAATGTATTTTATTATTACCTGTATTTTGTTGTAACCTTTCTGAAAATTAGAATCTTGTTTGAACTGCATCATTTGTATTGGGTGATTGTTATAGACAATTTATGTTGATTGTGTATCTGCTGCTTGTTGTTGTTTTAACCGGTTTGCTGAACTTTGCATCATTTTTTATAATTGTTATGCATATACTGATCTCCTGTCTTACTTGCTTGTGTGTTTGTTGAGTGAATTTTACCAACGATATCATGTACATTTGATCGATCTGTATGAAAAGATATATGGCTACTGTATTTTCAATTTTTTATGTATATTTTAATTTTAGTTTTTACAGCTAATAAAATGGTTACAAATATCTTTATGTGCCATTTAATTAAATATGCATTACAATGTTAGATATCAGTTCCCTACTCGAATTAAGTGCCCCAATGTGAATCTTTATATACAGGTACTTACACTCAGAAATATTGGACAGAAAGCATGTGCACCTTGCCTTTTGCTTTGAATCAGTCAACTTCTGTGACGCCACTATTGAATGCCATACGTATAAGCCGATTGCCCACCAAATCAAATCCAAGTTACTAAGGTCAAAACCAGGCTATTTCAATCTTTGCCGACCCTCAATCATAAAAACATACGAATAATTATGTCTGCTTGTGAGTGTTTAACAACAATAGTATTATACTATGACTGTTACCAACCATGTGTTGTTATTGTTTTCAAAGTTTGAAATCTTTTAAATTTTGGAATTTGTCTCTTGATGGAAAAGCAACAAGCTCCTATTTATGAGTCTAAACTAATATACTAAATTATGCAATATCTATTTGTTTCAAACATGTTGCCCTTCACATTTTTTGGAAACGCCAGTACTAAGTCTACAGCACGTTGTCGTTTAGTCGGTACTTACCCTACTTAACTACCAGTCTACCCTACTTGGGTTTAGACTTTAGAATCTAGAGCGAGCGCTGCCCGCCACCCCTTTTAGTCCAAGACCTGTACGTCGCGGTGCAGGCATCACTAAGACATAAACAGACTTGGTTGTTAAATGCACGATTTAACGAAATTTATCGCTTATTTAACTTAAATCAAATAATTGAGCGGAAAACAGCGAGAGATTTGCAAGGTAGCTATGGAAACGAACGATTTCTACGACGGCAGCAACCTCCTGTTGCCAATAAGCCAGGCAACTGGTATGTCCATTGACAAGGTATGTGATCAGACTGGTATTATCACTTTTACTAACTATCCCAAGCGATCAGACTGATGTTACCACTACTATCCTAAGAGATCAGACTGGTATTACCACATTCAAATTGAAGTTCTTGCATTATTAGGTTTTGTTTATCTATTGGATGTTTTACATCCCTGAGTTGAGGATTGATCAGATTTTCTGATTTCCGATCAGTTGTACGAGTTTTTACTGGTCTTTGTGTGAAGGTTAATTTCCTGGTATGTCAGCTCGTGGCACTTCTGGTTGGTTTTCCATATCGAATATATTTGGGCCCGCACAGGGTTTCGCCGAAGACGCGGCACTTTTCCAGGTTTCCGTTGGCGTTCCACTACTGTACTTCTGTTTTGGATGGTAAATTAATTGCTAATATGTTTATTTAGATTCATTGGTGATAGGTTTATTGCTTTACAAAATTTTGATCAGTTAACATCCGTAGAAATAGATACACCATTTAGAATAATTTTATATTGGACTGTCATATTTGGGGGGGGTTGGTGGGGGTGGGGGTTGGTATGATGACTTGTAGCATGCTCACAAATTGTAATGCTCATATTCTGTTCTAATCTACCGTTCTTATTCTTATTTAATTTTCTTATTCTATTCACATGCCAACTTGACAGTCACACAAGATCCAGGTCAAATCCAGGGGTATCTGGCCGGACAACCAGGTGACAGCCTTTGGTGGATAAGACAGATCGTAGTAACTGGGATGTGACTACAGATTTTCTGCTCAGTTTTCAATAGTTTCTGAAGATGGAAATTCGATATTTCATTTGTATCATTCCAGGGTTTATAAGGTTCATTTTCATCCAACGGAAAAAATCGGGAATAATCCAAAGTTGTGAATATTCACGAATAATGCCAAATGATGAATATTATAATCAGTGGATTGAGTGTGCTGCATTGTTATTTCTTACTACTTTGGTTGCCAATTGGTTGTTATTATTAGGCAGATGAAGCACATATTTGCCCAGATGACCATCTGTCTGGTGATAATGCGGTTCATGAAGCCGGGACTGATGGAGAAAGTTGTGTTCGTCATTGCGATGGGTTATCTCTGTGTTACTCATATCTATCGAATGATTTACGACTACGGAGGATATACGCTGGACGTTACGGGGTATGTGTGAGCGTCAGATTAGTTTAGGAACTGTGAGACTGTTCTGACCCTAACTTTAAGATAAGATACTCCTTTGATTGATTTCAGCTCATTTACTGATTGGTTGGTTGGTTGGTTTTTTGGTTGGTTGATTGATTCATTCGTGATTGATTCTTGATTGATTCTTTTGATGACAGGCTCTGATATGTTCTTAAACGCAACACTGACTTTCGTTTTTATTTATTTTTTAAACGATCTTTGACTGATAATAACATCATATATTTTACTATGGAATTTGCTTTGGTCAGTTAAATCTGACTGATGAACTGATAACTTTTTATCAGACTAATTGACTAGACCAACCGACTGCCTGCCTGCCTGTTGATAAATATAAATGCCTTATTATATTGGCTTGATATGATATTGATATGGTATCACATTGATCAATCATTAGTTAGTGTCGATGTTCCGTTTTCAGGCCTCTGATGATCAGTACCCAGAGGTTAACTAGTCTTGCGTACAACATTGCTGATGGTCAGACTGGCGCTTCTGGTCTTTCCAGTGACATGAAACGATTGGCAGTCAGGTCGGCCATTTTGCAATTCTCCTTATCCGTTATTGACAATCGAGAGTTTTGCCTGACGTCTCATTTGCTTTAAAGTCTGTTTTTTTGTTGGAAAATGGGAATTTTAGAGATGGTTGAAGGTTATAAACAGTAGCGTCATTTCACACTTTTCTTGGAGGGGCAAGATGATTGTTGGCAAATTTTGGCAAATTTGCAAATTTTTTCACATATATTTATTTGATACTTTATACATTATTTCTTCATTTCCTTGGAGGCCATGGCCTCCTACCTCCCCCTCCCCCCAAATGATGCCCCTGGTTATAAATGAAGATCTACTTGAATCCCGCTTTAATTTGTTTTGTAAATGTTGCCTTATGTATTTACATGCAGCAGATTTTCTTTATTGATTGTTTTAGGAAATTTCCAACGCTGTTGGAGTTCTTCAGCTACGTGTTTTGCTTTCATGGCATCATGTGCGGTCCATTTTGCTTCTACAAAGACTACGTCAACTTCATTGATGGAAGCAACTATCACGTCCAATCCTCAGCATTGCAAGTATGAACAGTGTTCGCCTAACATTTTCTGTCTTGGCATGCGCTTACCCGTAAAATATTTCTGAATATAAATATTTGGCGTTAGCACGATTTTTGATTTGACATCTTGCATCGTCTGGCAATCTACGAACCTTGGCTGATGACAAAATATTATTTGTCTAGGTGTAATATGCTATTCTGAACAAATGAAAGGTTATTATGCACCGTTTGCTGCAATCTGTGAATGTTTCTGCTCGTAGGATTCTGTGAATTCGCATGGCGTGGATGCAAAGCCGCTGTCAGTTCCTCCAGATCCAACCGTGTGTGGAATAATTATTTTGCCATTTCGAAAACCATTACAAATTTAGTTGTTTGCAATATTGTTAATTTTTCTATTAATTCAAATTCTTCTGATTATTTCAAAAACCTGTTGACTGTGTGTGAGTGGGTAGGTGGGTGGGTAGGTGAGTGGGGGTGTCAGTGTGTGTGTCGGTGTGGGTGTGGTGAGAGATACGGACAGACAGACAGACACAAGGAGAAAGAGAGAGAGAGAGAGTAGATGTGATTTGAAACTTGCTTCAAGTATATAAGGCAATTTATTTTGTGTGTGTTTCTTTGTTTCAGTCTGCGCTCTTTTCCAAGTCTTTCTGCGCTCTTGGCTGTGGTCTGTTATCTGCGCTTGCTGTTCCGCGCTTTCTTATAATTTCAATCATCGGTAAATGTATCTCTGTTTTTTTCTAAAATTTGATTCTGCTTATTTGAAGAAACTGTGGTTAAATGATAAACCCGTAGCGGCAACAGCAGTCTAGTGATTAGTCTGTTTAGTTTTTGTCTGCCAGACATTAGATATGGTGTTTAGACTTTGACAGTGGCAGAAACTATTAACCCCTTAACTGGGGAATAAATCTGTAACTCAATGTAAACTGGACGGCTCTGAGCCGTCGCACCCGGTTAAGGGGTTAAATGTCTTGAGTCGGTGTAGTGATGTTTTTGTCAGTCGACTGATTGGCTGTGATGTTATTGTTAATTTTTATTTGATTATCTTAATGTGTAAGAATTTTTGTGTGTATTACAATTGAGTTTTAATTGGTACTTCAGAACCAGAATTTGCAGAGCATTCCTTCTGGTATAAGATGGCGTTCATCGTTATCTCTACGTCTCTTCATCGGCAAATCTACTACTTTGCATGGACATTGTGTGCGTTCGCTTAGATTCTGTCTTTGAAGCTGACTTGATGTAATACTCGATTCTGTATACATAAGAGTACAGCTTTCAATTCAGAGCAGATATTAAGTCCAAGATATTCCAGTGAAAAATGGATTGCATAGAAAAGAACCATTATTTTGACAGACTAGCACCAGTAACAAATGATGTTGATGATGTTGAGCAGAAGTCATGAATTGTTTATCTTGTGCTGTCTTTTTTACTAGTTTATTTTTTAAAGATGATATCTCTGGGTGATGATGTCTATGGGTGATGATGTCTATGGGCGATGATGTCTATGGGTGATGATGTCCATAGATAATGGTATCAATGAGTGATGATATCTATGTTGTGATGTAGTTTTAATTTCTCGACAATTGATGCATTTTTGAATATTTATGATTTATGATTTTCTTATTGAACAGCTGAGCTGGGTAACATCAATGCTGGCCTAGGCTTTAATGGATACGGCAATGATGACCGGCCCCTTTGGGATCTCATCAGCAACACAGACATTTATCAAGTTGAAGTAAAGTATTTTGATTGAACAAATTCTATTATGTTGATTGCTATTTACTTATTGCTTGTAACGTTAATGTTTATCTCGTGTGCATAATTTCACGACGGCCACATTATGCCTTGATTTTGAATTGAATCTGTTGCTATGGAAAAGTCTGACTGTAATGTCTTGTAATGCAACAGGATATTTATATAGCGCCGCTTCTGAAGAATCACTCAGAAGTGCTTCTGCTGTGATTGTATGCACTTGTCTGAGATGATGATCATTATTATTATCATTATTATCATGATCATTATTATTATCATCATAGTTATTATTGTTATTATTGTTGTTGTTATTATTATTGTTGTTATTATTATTATTATTATTATTATTATTATTATTATTATTATTATTATTATTATTATATGGCTGTTGACAAGACATTTATAGTTATTCACAAAGTGCAGAGTAAGTCAGGAGTAAGCAACTTGCCCAAGTTCACTATGCACTGCCTAGGGTAAGATTCAGGTTTGAACACACTGCCCTTGAGTTATGTGGCAAGAATCCTACCACTCATTACTCATTACTCCACTGTGACCCCTATGTACGTGTATTTTAAAAGGGCAACATGAAGTGCACTGTGTTAAAATAGAACTTTATGCTTATACAGATTTTTCGCTCATCTTACGCGCATTCACGACTGCTCTGGCCGCGTTTTTGCATCTGTTGCAGACGTCTTCGAGTCTCAAAGTCCTGCTGGATAACTGGAACAAGATGACGACCAAGTGGCTGCGATACGTTGTCTACGAGCGTTGTCACAGCACACTGGCCGTGTTTTTGCTCAGCGCTTTCTGGCACGGGTTCTACATTGGATACTACATAACATTCCTAGGCGGCGGGGTATTCATTCATGTTTCCCGAATGGTAGGTCGGTTTGATTGTTCAGTTTGATTGTTTGATTGCTAATTGTGTCATAGCAGAGGCAGTTGTTTTATTTTACAATAATGAAACTTTGTAATGTACAACATTTATGCTTCTATATTAGAGATTATATGTAATATTGGATATGTGTGTATGTGTATATATATATATATATGTGTGTGTGTGTATATATATATATATGTATATATATATATACATATATATATATGTACATGACATGATATGACATGACATGGTTACATATATGTATATATTGGGATGATTCATCTAATTCAATTGTGAATTTTGTGAAACTCAAGCTGATGTATTGCTCTGTGCAGGTGCGTAGAAAAGTGCGACCACACTTTCAGAACAGTGCGCACTTGGCACGCTTCTACGATCTGGTGACGTTTTTAGCCACGAGGATTGCCATCGCATATCTCATCTTTCCATTTGTCATTCTCGAGTTCTGGAAAACTGTTGCCGTCTATTCGTAAGTGGAAGCGGGTCAGAGGTGTTTTGTTACCGTAGCAACGGAGGCTAAATATCCTAATAAAGTTAGCACTAAAAGAAAGCAGGGTTCGACGCAGTTACCTATTTACTGCAATCTATTTTTTTGCAAAAACTAAAATTCCCTCCCAGTGAGCAAGGCAGAAATATTGTTGTCATCCTCTTTTCTCTGGTGTCTTTGACCCCCACGGTCCTTCCCGTGACCCTTCGATGACCCTTGGAGATTTTCTGGGACGTGTTCGCTTTGATTTGGTTGATTTAGTCTTTCTTTTGTTTTTCGTTTTTCAGCCAACTGTTCTACTGGTTTCACATCGCGGGTGCGCTGACCGGCCTCATTGTGTTGGCGCTACCCAAGCCGCAGAGCAAAGTTTCGAAAGACCAGTAGAGAACGAGGTGTCATTTTGTCCGACCTTAAGAACACAACACGAATAGATGCGACCTTTACTTGTGGCTCTGCAATTGAAAATATTTGAGATTACTAATTGCTTTATATCATAACGTAAGGGCTTTTGTTATCAATGAATTTGCTTGCAAGTACAAATACTTGATTGAATTGGATTAAGTTATATGAAGTACCAAAAATTATTTATGAAATATCAGGATTGTGCATTAGTACCATTGGATGTAATGTTAATTCGTTTTGGTAAGTATTGTGTTTTTATTATTACAGATGTAAGGAAATATTTTTAGTTTGTCTTTGTTTGATGCAGGTTTTGTATGAAATCTTCGCAAATTCATTGCCTTCAGGCAGTTTATACCTAGTCTCTGACTGTTTCTTTGTTGATGTATTTCATTTTTTGCACGTGTTTACTACAGGTACATCCAACATTGTATGTGTGACGGTATCGTACATTGGACCATAGGTCCTATATGTATATGGTAAACGTTGTTTTTTTTAACTGAGCATTTTTACAGCCACACTGAAGTTCAGTGGCTTAGCGTGGGTTGGCAGCACCCAGGGTGAGGTTGAAATATTACACCCTTAACTCGTGAAAAGTGTGATGAGAAAAAAGCCTTGCCAGTTTAATGTGACATGAAAGACCATTTGTTTCAATTATTTTGCGCCAGGGGGGTGGGGGTACGGCTGCCACCCACGCTACACCACTGCACTGCCACTCCCCATAACTGACATCTTTGGCACCCCTCATCCTCGGCACCCGGGGCATTTGCTCCGCCTGTCTTCTCTCGGTACGCCACCACTGGATTTAGTTTCCAATACAGTCAAATCAACCCATTGTTTATTAATTGTATTTTCTTAATTCCATTGCATATGAATGACGTGGCCAGCAGTGATGTTTATTTTAGATGGTTATCTTCACGTTTCCAAATAGTTTCTAGTGCAATCCTGTTTCTCCGAAGTCACATGACTCGTTCGCTGGCTGCATGTCTAAATCATTTTGACCACAGATAATTTCCAGTGTTTGTTGTCTTTTTTTAACCTTAAGGTTTTGGACGGTGTACATACGTTCTAAAATTCATTCTAGTACTTGTCACTGAATTGGTCTTGTGCACTTGTTTTAAGCATATCTGTTCATCCTGATATTTGCTCTGTGTTAGATTGTTTTAAGTTTTTCAATTCGTTCTGTGGTCTAATCAAACTTTGATGCTCACCGTTGTACTCTGATTAACTTGTTTGATGTCCGAACAAAATAAATTCTCGCTGACAAGTCAAGGTTAGAAAGACAGAGACAACTGAATATTCAATTTGATATTGATATGGTTTACATTCTCTGAATTCTCGGTCACCTTCCCCCCGCCGCGCCCCTACCCCAATCGAAACCCCGGAGTCATGAAATTTTGCTCCTGGTGTACAATCATCTATTGGCATGGCGAGGGTTTTGGAATAGGGGGTCACGTCGACATTTTCAGCTAAAAATTACTTCAAGGAAAAAAGGACTTATTCAGAAGTGCTTGTCACATCGGTTCTGTTCCATCGTCCTACCAAACCTACTACCCCTCCCCTCCAAAAAAATTGTATGTACAGTTTTGCGCAAATCCTATGACTAATCCCGTCCAGAATAGGTGGGGGGCCCGGTCTCCCCGTGGCTACTCCAATGCAATCATCTGTTTCTTTTTATCCAATTGAAGCTTGGAAGTTTTTTGAAATGCTGAATTATATAAACAATGTTTCATTCTATCTTGGATGTCTGTTTCAGTTTCATTGTTAAATTAAAATCACGTCATCAAACTGACTAACAGACTGTTGCTTAGTTGTGTGTAACTTACGTAAAGTAAACGAAGTGCTCATTTGTGAACAATTTTTGCCTGAGGTGAATGCTTTCCACTGGAAATTGTACTTGAGAACTGCGTTGTAAAGATTGTACAAGTCTGATGCGTTGGACATTGAACTGTAGTCATTCGGAGAGTTTCTCCCTGTGGAATATTAAATAGTTGGCAGTCTAGGAAGCAGAATTTGATCATTGTCCTGTTTGTTGATTCAGTTCTGTGATAATGTCATGTAAAATACCGTCGACAGTGTTGGTACCGTTGCCTTTCTGTAGGCACTATTTTCTTGCACCTGCTGTATTGCTTTCAGTTTTGGGTAAAAGTTAAGCAACGACCTAGTTGTAAATTTTCTTTAGCGCTGCACGTAATTTTATTCGTTGATTCACTCACTCCCCAGTGGGGCAATATAGCTTTTGTAATTGTATTTGAGTAGAGTTGGGTTTTAGGAAAGCCTTTGCTTTTGATTTGCAAATGTTGCAGTGTTTTTTGTTGGCGGTCTGGACATTTTGACCCAACGATATACCCGAATGGCAGATATGTAGTACATTTTTATTGCATTTATCATACTAACTTTTCCCTAAATTTTCCATTTCTTCTATGCCTGTCTGTAAGTATTTTTGTGTTCGTGGGGGGGGGGTGTGTGTGGAGCAGATTGGCAGAAATCTTGAAACAAGTTTTTATTTTTTTTATTTCTACAGCTTAACTAATTTTCCTAATTGAATTGTTGCTCCCATCATGCATGCATCTCTTTACTCAGTCTAACTGTAGAATTAATGTGTAAACCACTTAAATAGGGTTTGCAGCTAATTGAATGGATGGGTAGAATAAGGGGTTAAATGCAGTTACCGCCTTAATGGTGAGGTTGTCAATTGAAGGGCCCAGAGGAATAAGGAAGTAAATCCAGTTACCCCATTAGTGTTGAAAATGTCAGTTGAAGGGTCCGGTGAAATATGGAAGTAAATGCAGTTACCCCTCTTATTGTTATTGATACTCAAATCATTGGGGGTCGGGGGGTCGGATACGGTTACCTCCTTATTCCACCCATCCATTCAATTATTCAGAGGTGCATGTTGATATGTGCAAAATACTCTGCTGCAGTGTTACTTCTCCTTAACAGTTAGTAAGACACTCACTAATTGTTCTTTTTTATTTAGAGTCCTGAATGTTTGTGTTCTAAAAAGACATTTTCAGTTGCAGTGTCAGAGATTGGCAGTACTGTGCTCATTGTCATATATGTTCCATACCCACTGCTTACATTTTTATGTTTAAATTAGCTATCAGCCACATTTTCGGTGCTTCAGATGTTGTCTTCCATGTTTCAGATTTTGTTTATTTCTATTTTGATAATTGATTTGTCAGGAATTATTTTTTGTTTTGCACATCTTGCCATTAAATTGCTTTTGTTATTCCTTTTCAGTATAATTTCTTGTAGTTAAATGCAATGCACATTGAAAATTATCTCCAGTTTTGTGGTCAATATCGCATTAGAATTTGTTTTTTGTCATTAATTTGTTGTCTGCAAACTTTTCTACTTGAGATTGTGTCTGCAGGTTCGAGTTTGCTTTAGAAAACGTAACAGGTCCACCAAACTTTCTAATCTGTGCAATTTTTTCATACTTAGGAATTCCTGTAGATTGTTCAATTTTCTATTATATTCATTTTAATTTGCTTGAATTGATCTTACTAATGGACATTTGTTATGAATATTTGATGGCTTTTGTACTGGAAATTTTATTGTCAATTTATTTAGCATCAGTAATAGTCAGACAGATATGAGGTGTAGCCTACTTTGATGGAAGGGTGACATGATAGTTTTGTTTAAGTTTCTTCTTGTTTGGTGCAATGTAAAGCATCGTTTTAGGCTTGCTTTTTACACAGTTGCAACTTTACAATACAACTTCTTGTTATACTTAGATTCTTTCAAGGCTTCTGCACATGTCAACCTGAATTTACTTGATCGTGATATAGAATGTCTTTTATTGTAGGCCTACCATTGCAACTGGCAGATCTCATCCAATTAAACGTTCTCCACAAGTCATTGCTTCTAGTACTTCTTAATTAATGCGCTAAAAGTTAATTTTTAACATTTAAATAATTTCATTTGACTGTTGTAGGGCGAAGTTGACCTATATTGGTGATGGTGCTTCTCCATTCTCACATTCTGAACCCTGGCTACGCCACTGCGTCAAATCCATTCGCAAAAGACCCCAGAATTCGGTCAAAATTGGGAACAGCGAGATAGAGAGAGCTTGTGGAAATTACTAGGTGTCTTTGACGACAGCACGAGATGTTTGGCGTAGTGGGACGTTTTTGTCTCGCTCGATTCGATCCATGATTCGGCGTTTGGTCGCCGAGCGTCGCCAGCGCGTTATCGGTTTCTTAATTAGTCGTTGTTCTCGTAGTCTTTGGACGGGCCCAAGTCTCGCAAGTCGCGTTATCGCCGACGAGATCTCGTTCCGGACGCCATTAACGTCGTGCAAGGAGCAAGATCCCGTTCTGCGATTGCGGCGGCTTCGTCGGCCGTCGACGGGGCTTTGTATCGGGGACGATTAGCGACGGTCGAAGGGCCATCGTCCCCGGTCAATCTCGCCTCGATAAGGACGCGAGACGGTCCGGATAAAAGCCCGTCGACGGCTGCTTATCGTTCGGTTTACAACCTACGCGGGATCGTCTTCGGTAATTACCTCCGAAGATAATCAGAGTGCGGTCGGAACGCCGTACACCGGATTAAAAGTAGGACCGATGGGCGGTTGGGGGGGGGGGGGACTTGACCGTTACGGCTTGTCCCTGGGCTGGCAACAACTGTAATTGAGTGAATGTTACGTTGTGGCGCTATGGGAATCATTGTCTATTAGATTCTCACCGCAATTTTGGCAGTTGCACATTCTTCTGTTTAGACTGTATAAGTTAGTAATAAGGGGCCGTCCATAAATTACGTCACGCCGTTAGGGGCTCCGGCCATTTGTGATGAGGTGTGACGACTGGCATAGGCGGATTTTATTAAAGGCTAGGGTAGGCTTAAGACTACCCAACTAATCCCACCAAAACAAACAAATTGTTTTTTCCATCAACACCAGGTCTGTCGCGTGCTGGATGGCACCCCCAGACCTCCATGCTAGCCTACCCAAATATTAAACTCTAAATCCGCCTATGACGACGGGGGGTCCGTAAATGTGACGTCACGCAAAAATTAGGTCATGGCCTTTGACCTTTTTTGCTTGTCTGGCCTTTTTTGCTTGTCAGGTATTCTGGAGAGGAAAAAATACAACAATTATGACCTATTTTTTGCTTGTCAGGGTTTTTCGAGAGGGGAAAATACAAGGATGGCCTTTTTTGCTTGTCAAGACTTTTCGGAAAACGAAAATGGGGCCGGGGGTCGGCCCGTTGTGACGTCATATTTTAGGGGGTCCGACGTTTTGTGACGTTGCGTTACGTATGGGGGGTCAAAAAAGTGCCAAATTCGCGGGACGTAATTTATGGACGACCCCTAACTATTAATTAAATTGACACTTTACTATGCGCCATAGTGCATAATTTGAGTGGGAGCGTTACAGGGTCACTTTAGATTCACCGAAACCCAGTTTTAGTAATATAAAGAAGTGTAATTCACTTTTGATATCAGATCTCATCTCCCGTTCTATACGATTTTCGGAACAGATGTGCCTTTAGATTTTCTTGAATGATAACAGAGAGCCAGATGATTTCGCAGATACCGGTAGTTCATTTCCATATTTGTTGGCCTGACACAGTTTTAGTATTGTGCTATGAAATTGAATCAAACAAGAGTGCAATTTTTATTTAAGGATAAGTAGGCCTACATCCAATGGAAATGACACTAACCCCCCCCCCCCCCCAATATTATCAATATATAATTAATTTAATCAATAAAAACAATTAGGTGTGGTTTGAAGTTTAGGCCTATGTTAGTAGATTTTCGAACAGTCCCAATTCAGCGGCCAGTGTTTTATACAGGCCTGTTAGGGGAGATCCCCCTCATTTTGGCACTGACACAAAATTTTGCATTGAACTTCCCCTCCAGCAAAGTCAATTCCCCCCCCCCAAGGCCTGGAGTCTGGATAAAACACTGTCAGCGGCTATTGTTACTGCATGCAACAAGCCTTAAGGTATCTCATTAAGAATTTAAGACCTAGCCTATTTCACCAGTGCTAATATACAAAAGCATATTGATGATAAGCCTACTCCAATCTACAAAATCGTGGGCGCCCACACATAGGGCAAGGAGGCACTTGCCCCTGGAAAATGTAAATCTATTTCTGTGACTAACTATATTTTGATGTTTTAGACGATATTTTCACACTAGAACACTACTGATACACAAAGTGAAATTGAGAAACTTAACTTTAACTAAAAAAAACTGTGGACTAGAATATATTGAAAACTATACTGTATATTAACCGTTACCATTGTGCTTTGCCCTCTGGTAAAAGTTCTGTGGGCGCCACTGTACAAAGTATCGGAGATAATTATAGGCCTATACGCATAACTACAGCAGTTGACACTAGTTTTGTTTAACAAAGTCGCTAAACTTTCTTACTGAATCCATTGGCAGCAATGATCAAGTTCGCGGTCGACACATTGCGCGTGTGCACAAGTTTGTGCGTTTCGAGGTCGGTGAATCGCCGGAAGACCGCACAACAACTGGCGCAAGAATACGAATAGATCTGCGCGTGGGTCATGACGTGAGCTCGAAGTGAGTTCTTCTGTTGGAAGGACTTGCCGCAAGTGAGACAGCGAAGTGCGGACGGCTGCAACATACATGTAAGTGCATTTTGTATAATCAAATATACGGAAATGCGTTTGGCCATAAAATGCCGGAGAAATATTGCATTATCGATCGCTGAAGTGATATAAAAAATATTTCCAGTTCAATTTTTCTCTACAAGGAGTGTGATAGGCCCTGCAGCAGTGGCGTTACCAGGGTTCCGGAATAGGGGGGCACATCGACCAGTTTCTTCGAGCTAAAATAGTCTACAAGCTAAAAACCGTCTTCAGGTAGCTGGCACATTCATATAAAACTTCTCCGATCATGCCTCCGCCGAGAAGTATACCTCAGTGGTCCATCCACATAGAACGTACGCACTGAGGTGAGGGGTCGGATTTTGGAGATTTGCCTATAATTATCATAAATTATGTACGCTATGTGCAACGGGAGGGGTGAGGGGGTGAAAATATGATTATTTGCGTACGTTGGCTACTATAGGGATGAACCCAAACGGTTTTGTGTAAGTGGCAAATCTCACTACTGATCCAGCCAGTAGGCTTATAGGACGCCCGGTACAAGCGCAGTTCTGTTGCGGTGACCTACCTTGTTCGAGTGAACCGTTTTGTGAACGGCCAAAGTTCTCGACTGACAAAATCCCTTTCCACAATCGGAGCAAACGAAAGGCTTTTCCTTTGAATGTATGTGTCTGTATAGACAACAACCTGATCGTCACCAAAAGCATAAGCAGTTGCGATAGATAGACTAATAACTTATGGTTGGCATAACTTAATCATTAGGCCTACACCTTTATCTGTGGCGTGCTGGGGTTCAACATGGAGCCCTGGATATTGCTGGCCTCTTTAAATTTTAGACTGGATGCAGTTATAATACGATTTTTTTAGCGAAGTCATTAGGCCTATGGCAAGTTACTAAAAAAGTAATATATTCCCTACTCGATATTTAAAGTCAAGGGGCCCGGAAATTTCCCACGCTACCCAATGGCCTGTATGCCTATGGGGTCGTCCATAAATGACGTAACGCGATTTTGGCACTTTTTGACCCCCTCTCCCCCCTACGTAACGCGACGTAACAAAAAGTCAGACCCCCTAAAATATGACGTCACAACGGGCCGATCTCCCCTTTCGTCTTCCGAAAAGTCTTGACAAGCAAAAAAAGGCCATCCATCTTTCTATTTTCCATCTCCAAACAACATACTGACAAACAAAAAAGATCATCTTTGTATCTTCCCTCTCCAAATACCCTGACAAGCAAAAAAGTCGTCACTTAAAAATTTTTTGTTGCGTTACGTCACATTTACGGAACCCCTCACTTCGTAACAAATGTCCGGACCCCCCAGGCGCATTACGTCATTTATGGACGAGCCCTATGCCTAATCATTAAAGTAGGGCCTAATTTATTCATTACGAGCTTTATTATTTTAATTTCACTCGACTGTTGTAGCCTGTAGCCTATATAGTGTAGGCCTATAGGCAGTGGCGGCTCCACCGGGGGGGCCAGGGGGGCCCGTGCCCCCCCTAATGAGAGCCCGGCCCCCCCAGTGGCCCCCCCACTTGGGACCCTATACTTAATGCTACATACATTAAACAACAAATGGTTGCCCCCCCATGATTAGAAGTTGCCACCCCAACGGCCCCCCCACTTGCCAAATCCTAGAGCCGCCACTGCCTATAGGCCTGCTATAGCTATTAGACAAGAACAAGTCTTGCCTGTGATCCCGAAGGTGGTCCTGGCGTCTGAATCTTTTGCAGCAGATATCGCATTGATACGGTCTTTCGTCAGTGTGTGTTCTTTCGTGTATCAACAGGTTGTAGGACTTCGTGAAATGTCGGCCGCAGAACCGACAGATGAACTGTCTACGGACACAAACGCAAATGCATACTTATATACATCAATATTCCTACATCCTTCCGCGTACATATTTGCATACAATGCAGTCAGTGACGTAGTCAGGATTTTGATTCAATCAATCAATCAATTTATTTATTTTCTCTCATGTGTATACAACTATATATAGTCTGAACAGATGTCAATAATAATAGTAAGATGATTGGGGGTGGGGTGGGGGTTAATATTTGGGGGTATAAATCTTACTTATAAACCACACATAAATCACATAAAAAACTTTAAGGTAGACTGATTTTTGGGGGTATAGGCCCTATATACCGATATACCCCCGTCGCTGTACGCTCCTGGATGCAGTGTTCGTATAAACTTATAAGCCTATAGGGATAAAAAAAATTGATGCAGAATTTGAACAACGGCAAAGTTTTATCGACCGACTCCAAAGTTCCAGATACGACAGCAACAAGAAGGCAAGGGCAGGCGCTCTGCTCCCAATCGATTACGCCTATACATTCATATATATATATATATATATATATATATATATATATATATATAAGCGTTTCAAAAAATTTGCACTGCGTCTATTGCAGGGCTGGCAATGAATAGGGTCACTCAAAGCTTAAATCGGTGCAACTACGACATCCCTACGACGACACAAATTTCTGCCTCAATTGTCTGCAAAAAAACACCTGGACCGGTGAAAATTGTCATCTACTGTATATATGACCCAAACATTCATGTCGATATACCGCCAACATTTCACTTTACTATCCTAAAACACCTAGTGGTATCATTGCACTTTTAAAATGCTTGAATGCGTTGATTTTTGCATCGGAACAATTACATGAATGGATGACCATGCCAATATTAAATCGGAAATCCAAATATTTGAACTTTGAGCAATTTTTGCAGATTATATGCATGATGATTTAGCGCATTCGCCCTCCATATTGCTTCCGTTGAAATTTTCTCATCGGTTTTACTCGAATCTCACAACTAGTCTAAACCCCATTAGAGGGGATGGATTCCATGCGCTACCCTTTGACTATACGCTAATGCCGTGGTAGTAAAATATAAGCAACCATTCCCCCTCAATGCATTCAATTGGATAACGCATTTACCGGCCGTGTTTTCCGCTTCGTTTCCTCTGAAGTGATGGCGGGGGTGGTGGCGGAGGGAGAGGCGGTGGGAGTGGGGGTGGTGATGGTAGCAGACGATGGACTGCCATTCGTCTGGTGTTCTCTGTTCTCGTTCTTGCGCCGTCGCGTTCTCTTTCCGCCGTCGCTTTCTGCAGCGTCCGAGGTTCCAGCTGCCATCGTCTGCCGTTCTGACCGGGGAAGTGCAGGTGGTTGGCAGTGGCGGTGCCTAGGAAATGGTTGTCGGCTGTCCTGACGGCTCTGTCTGTCAGTTTCGGGTTCGAATCCTGTTGGATCTCGTCGAGGACTGACTGAGCCAGATGGGCAAAGTCGAACCTTTTCTTCGGCTTCTTCTCGGCTGTGACTTTATAAAGAAAGAAAACGAAATTAATAAGAACTAGAAGCCAAGAAGTATTCTTTACCTCGATAGCTTATGGAGTATCATATTTGCTATAATAGGCCTATGCAGAATATTCTTTTAATGATTAATGTACTCCTTATTACTACATTGACCACCAGTAACTATATATATATATATATATATATATATATATATATATATTTTATATATATATATATATATATAATTTTTATATATATATATATATATATATATATATATATATATTTAGGGATGGATATATATATATATATAGGATTTCTAATCAATTAATTTTACCAACTAGCCTCTGTTTTATCGATTAGTGGCGTAACCAGATACCGGTATATAGGGGAAGACGTAGACAATTTTGAGCTGATTTTGGAGTTCTCACATTGTGCTACCTACCCCTATACCCTCCACCTCCAC
The DNA here is from genome assembly GCA_018105865.1 of Metaphire vulgaris. Classification (NCBI taxonomy): domain Eukaryota; kingdom Metazoa; phylum Annelida; class Clitellata; order Crassiclitellata; family Megascolecidae; genus Metaphire; species Metaphire vulgaris. The sequence goes on from CM030856.1 coordinate 13,024,824, forward strand.
AAGCACACAAATTTCTCGCGGTTTATGCAAATCTTATGATCTGGGGGACCCGACCCCCCCCGTGGTTACGCCAATGTTAGCGATACAACATGGCATTGACTATAAATATATAAGTTTATATAGCGACAAAATATTCACATTGCGATAATTTCAAATGCACTCCTAGTACTATAGGCCTACACAATTATTATCTCCCAACCTCTACTTTTCGACGTATTGATGCTATCGTTTAGCAGCATTCTGAAATTGTTGAATCCAGGACTTGAAACTCCCCCGTCCGGATTCAGCTTTGCTGACGTCACGGCCTTTCTAGCGGCATCAACTCTGACCTTTGGGTGACCTCTGCCTCCCGGCGGTGACCTGTGTGACCCCAGCAGCCCCACGGAGAACTCTTTGGCGTTCCACGTGGAACCAGAGCCGCCTCCGGAAAGCGGAAACTGGCGCCGGAACAGGTCCACGAAATGACAGAAGCCGGCGGCGTCACGTGACCGCTCTGCGCCGACCGGAAATGACGTATGGTCGTCGAGCCATCCGCTTCTCCCGGGAAAGCGCAGACAGTCGATCTTCTCGGCGGGGGCCAGCAGGGACCCGGGACCGCAGTCGGTGTTGGCGAAAAACTCCGACCGCGATGAGATCTTCAGCTGGAAGGCGGCCGCTTCCGGTACTCGGGTCAGCGAGGTCAAGGTCGGCTGAAGTACTTCCGGCGGAAGTGGACCCATCGGGCGCCAGTACATGCGAGACTCCATCAGCGACAGCGACGCGAACATTGCGTCATTCGACGTGACGTCACTCACCTTTCGTAAACGCTAGGCTACAGGTATGCATCGGTATTCGGAATGGTTATTAAATAAAAGGTAATGGTTATTAAATAAAAGGTAATGGTTATTAAATAAAAATTACTGGTTTTTTAAATAAAAGTTTTATTGAGTGCAATTGTAATTGCCGTTTAAATACGGAAAACGCTTTAATTTCACGGGAATAAGAATTAATTTTGAATGTCTGACACCAAATTTCTTCAACTCTAGAGCTATGCCTATTATTAGGCTAAAGATTTATTCTCACTCAGCAGTATCAATCACCCCCCCCCCAATCCACTTGCAAAATCCTGGAGCCGCCACTGGTTTTAATATGCCTATGTTTAGGCGGTTTGTTGGTCTTAACAGTCCGGCGACTGACGATATACCCCCTTTGTGTTTGTAGTTGAGGTTTTGTCCTTTTCTCTCTATTAGTATTCTAATTCTTTGCTATTACTATGCTATGTATCTGAGTTTTCCCATTAGCTCTGCATCTAACTTTTATTTTAAACGCTAACCACACATTTAAGTGTACGAAATGACCGCACTTCCTCTTTAGAAATGTTTAAATTGTGAAATGTGTAAATTGCAAACGGTAATGTAAATTGTAACATGTAAATGTAAAATTTAAATGTAAAAGTGTAAAATGTGTAGATTGTAAAATGTGTAAATCTGTGTAAATTCTTTTTGACGCTAAGTAAAACGGGTTTGATCGGTTGAAATACCTGGAAATACCTCTTCGTCTTCAGCGAGAAACCCTATTCCCAGAAGCAGACGACAGAATATTGCAGACGACAACTGCGACGCCTTTTATTCGCCGTCCGTTCGGCCAAGTCCCGCCCACAAATAAGCCAGCGGGTAGGAGGAGAGTGGGCGGTCCTTGCGCTGACTGACAGTGACTGGCGCCGCCCACCGTTTCGAGGAATGCTTTCATGATTTGGGGGTGGTTTCAGCGGGAGCATTTGCAGTCGGAATAGCGTTGCGAAGTCGTTAAGAAGCCCATATATAGGGTGAAACGCTGGAACGCCAAAAACGGGCAGACAGCTGGCGTGACGAGGGTGCGCGTACTGCAGTTACCCCGCCCTCCCCCACCGCCAAAGAGATTCTGAGCTTTAAAATTATATATGCCTCTAATACCAAAAGACTAGACCTATTATTTTGGTATAATTTATATAGGCCTATGTTTCCCTCTCATTGACAAAATTTATCCGATGCAAATTCTTTAATGCATCATTCAAAGGTCTGGAAGGTACTTTCAATAATTTTGTTATTACGCAAAATGTGCATAGTGCCTACTCCTATCAGTTCAGCTTATTATAAGTGGGTCCCATATCCGATATTGGCTAGTTAAGGCCATTTAATCAGCTAAGTCATCAGGGGAGTATGTAAATCTACTTTCGCCCGAGTCCCCGCCGCTAGAATAATATCTTCTCTCCGGTTCAACATGGACGCTGATGTAGGACTATACTCTGGACCCTACTTTGCCTAGGCCTACGCCATACGTCACTACTGCGCTCCACTATTTAAAATAAATTCCACTCAGTTGTCGTTTAAAAGAAATATTCGTTATGACTTAGGCTTAGATTTTCAGCCGCAATTTATGCGAATCTGCAAATTTGTATGAAATTAGATCCAGGGCCGCACCCAGAGACTGTATACAGGGGGTCAGAAAATTTAATTATGTGTTTAGCAAATCTTTAAATTCTTTAATCAACAAGTCATGACGCCATTTTATTGACACAAGATTAAAACTACAGATGCACTTTTCTTGCATGTCTACTGATGCGAACTGGTCTATGATGTGCCCCTCAAAGTCAGTTGTCTCTCTCAGTTTCTTCTCTTTCTACGCTGAGTAGAGAGCAAGATCGCATAAGTTTTTAGCCCCCACCACCACCACCCCACCACCCACCTCTTCAAGTGGCGCCCAGGGCATCTGCCCCTCCCCCTCCCTACCTGCCATAACCTACGAACGCCACTGATCAAGGACAAAGACCAAGAATTCGATCTTCGAATGAGATTAGGCCTACAGTCAATGATCCATTTGCGACCCAAGAGACTTCTTCGGACCGTAGGCCTAACAGACGGTGACGTGCGTTCGCGATGCATGATGGGTAATCAATGGCGCGTGGCGTATGTTCCAGGTGGAGCGAATTCCAGCGGAACGGTTGTTGGCTAGAAGGGTCCGAGTGGAGAGTGACCGTACGATAGCCGCGCGCGAAGATCATCATCATCATCATCATCATCACCACCATCCGCAGACGAGCAACTCGTCGCGATGATCGAGTGACAGACGAGTGAGCAAGTGAGCGAGTTGAGTGAGTTGCTCGATCGGTTCTTTTGCCGTTCCGTCGAAAGTCGTCCGTCATGACAGATGCAATGCATTTGCAAAGGCACTTCAGGCTTCTTTCCCCTCTCCCCGCTCTCACCCCACTCTACTCCCTCTCCGCCAAACCGTCACCTTATGCTACGTGACAACGACAGTGATGACGAGAAAAGATGACGATGATGATGATGATGATGATGATGATGATGATGCTGACGTCAATTGATACCAGGGGCGTAGCCAGGAATTTGATTTGGGGGATAATGTGATTGGGGGAGTATAAATCTTTAAAAACTTTGAAAATCTCAAAAATCACATTGAAATGAAAATTTTAAGGTAGTCTGACTTTTTTTGGGGGGGGGGAGGTGAGTATATATATATATATATATATATATATATATATATATATATATATATATCCCAGTCGCTACGCCCCTAATTGATACATGCATGAATGAAAAAAGACTAGGAATGCTGCTTGCGATGATGATGACGACGATGATTATGATGATATTGTTGTTGCTATTGATTATGACGACGGCGGCGACGGCGACTTTTAAGGGACTGTCCATTAATTACGGCAACTAAAAAAATAGGGGAGGTGTTTCGAAAATTGTTGACGGGGAGAGGGGGTCAAAAATTGCCCCCAAAAATTGTTGACGTAATTAATGGACAGCCCCTAAGATGCCAACGATGACGTCATTGTCGCAGCAGACGCGTTGTCAGCGACCACATTGTTTAACATTGTTTAACTTACTTATATTCCGGTTTGATGATAAAGATGATTAAAACGACGACGAATATGATAACGACTACTGCCAACTACAACAGCTGTCAACTCGCTTCAAAGCCGATCACTCAGAAACGATGAAGACGACGACGACGACGACGACAACTAATGGGAAACTTCATATTTCCAACCGACGGCACGTTACCTCTGACAGCGATGGCTCTTGTGCTGGCTGCATCGTGGCTACAGCCATCCACGAAGAGGACTCTAGATGAGTTATTACCATCTCGTCTCATCTGCAGTCGCGTACAGGTACCGCACAGGTAGGCACAGGTAGGTACGATTGTCGTTCTCCGCCTCGCTGTATGGATGGCACTTCTGTCAACAGCGGTACCGTATATAGGCCCATTGCTTTGTTGTGGACATGATATGTGCTTCAGGGCAATCGAAGAGAACATGGAATTCTTGTATTTAAGAATTGACGTGAATGTTTTTTTTAAAAACAGCCACGCGTAAACACGAGCACGAGATGTTTGACCACCCAGTGAACCAACGAACCACCCCCACCCCTACACCCAATGGCGCAGTCAGGCTCCCAGAATTAGGGGATGCCTTGGTAACGCCAGTGGGTACACATTTATCCAGGGTTTTGAACGGAAACCAAGGTATCTTGGTAACAGATCGACTGACTTTCCAATTCCGACAGTGAGGAGTTTTGGGGAGCGTCGTGAGAAGGGGCGGTTCTGGGAAAATAAAACTGGGGGTCATGCCCTCGTCTGTCTGTAACTGCGGGGCCGGAAGTGCCCCTAAAAAAGAAAAATGGTCATTACCCGTTTTAATTAATGAGTGTCATGCTCCTCGCCTGTTGCCATTTAATAGACCCGTCAAAAAGAACTGGGAGCTGAAATCTGCGAAGTTTTTATGTGGTTGATTCTCCTCCTTGACCCAGGACAATTTTTATATCCAGTGTCAGTGTTGCTTTGTTCACACGTGGAATATTAACATATGTTTTGATTTTGAAATAGCAATGACTTGTTAAGATCTACACCCCCACCCCCCACACCCATAAATCATATTCCTGGCTACGCCACTGGTTAACTTTACATATATAGACAATTTTCATAGAATGATTGATACGTAACAAAGTGCAAAGCATTAAATAACATTGACCAGCTTATGCAATGAACGTGAGTCATCAATGCATCAGATCGTTTTATTATTTAAACCCTAAATAAGAAAATATAAAATATATTAGACCAAAAAATACACCTCAAGTATTGAACGGATGACTACTTCTAGATGTAAAATATAAAAGACAGCGCATAAGAATCAGATGCATTGGAATAAGTGAATAGATGTAAGCAAAACAAAACCTTAAATACTTTAACCAAAGCGATGGCTTTTGAGTGAAAGTCTCTGAACCTACAGCAGCATTGACCTATATGCATAATTTTGTGATGTGATTTGTAGTAATTGTAAATAAATATTTCTAATTTAAAATGTAAAATTCTATGACGAACCAACAAAGTTAGAGGCAGGGGCGTAGCGACGGGGGTATATCGGCATATATACTCCCCCCCCCCCAAAAAAAAATCATGCTACCTTAACATTTTTAATGTGTTTTTTAAGATTTTAAAGTTTTTAAATATTTATACCTCCCAAATAACATTATGCCCCCCCAAATCAAATTATTCCTGGCTACGCCCCTGGTTAGAGGCTATCCTCCATTAAACACCACATAGATTAGATTGGGTTTACTTCTTTCATCTGCCCATAAAATCTCTCCAGTAATTAATTGTATCTAAATGTCATCTAAAGTATGGAGAAAATGTTTCAGGCATTCCACGGCGCTTCCGGGTTGCTGCTGTTTTTTGCCGCTAAACGAATCAACCTTCATCTTGTCCGACAGGAACGATAGGATGTCCACAATCGCCGAGCTGCGGTTCGAATCCAGGCGAGGATGCGGAAGATCCGGGATCGGCGTTGGAACGAAATCCGCTTCCAGTTCCACCTCGACAGGTTCCGGTACTACGCTGTCTACCTGAACGGTGCCTATGGAACCAGCTCGACTTCTGCGCTGTACCGTCGTCTGTGGCTCCGAAGACTCGATTACCTTCCGGTCCAGTGGGAAGACCTGATCGCAAAGCTCGTTCGCAGCCTCGGAGTTCCACTCGTCTGGAAACTCGGAAACGTCCGGCGCTGTTTCGAGAATACTGGAGCCAGAATGCAAAGATTTTTCTGATCTCTCCGATGTTCTTACCAGTCGACTAATCTCGCTTAGACCGCTCAATTCGACTTGATTCTTCTGTCCGTCGAGAAACCTCTCGATGTCCGCGTTGTCGGCGTACAGACTGCTCGCCCCGCGGACAATTAGGGCGCCGTCGACATGCGGCGCTGATGATGATTGGCCTAATAATACATCGCCCGGTACTGTAACGGTCTCGGAGGAGTTGGGTCTCGGGGAGTTCAGCGAACCTTCTGATTCTGCCAACTCTGTGGAACTGCAACTGACTGCGTTTTTCTGCTCGCCAAGGAACCTTTCTATGTCCGCGTTGTTGGCGTACAGACTGCTCGAGGTGTGAACAGTAATTACACCGCTTTGCACGTCTTCTTTCAACGGAGGAAACGCTTTGTTAAGATCGTCATTTTCTTCGTTGCCATCGCAAGCCACGGTCAGCCCTTTCACTTGAGAACCGTTCTCTGACTGCAAACCCGACTTGTGATTATCCATATCCGGGAACTGAACTTCACATCCAGCTTCACCTTTCGACGACCGGAAGCCCGTTTCATTCTCCAAATTCAACTCTTCGGCAGAATTCACCTTGACGGAAATGTTTGCATCGTCATCCTTTTCTTCCACGGTTATTTCTCTTGTCTCTTCGCTTTTCGACATCTCCGCCCCATCCCCATCATGCTGTGACTTAAAATCCAACTCAGAAATGCCTACTAGTAAATTTGCAGGATCGAAAAATCCTTCCTTTTCCAATGATTTCCCCGGCGTGCTACCGACGAGAGCAGGCGGAAGTGTTGAAATGACTCCGGGTTTCGGAGAAGAATCCGTCGGTGAATTAGTCGCTAAAGATGATCGCGCGTTTTTCGACACGCTATCTTCATCGTCCCTACACACAACGCACAGGAACTCAACAGACGCAGCGAAAAAAACAAGAATACAGCTAGAAAAATGTTAGGAAGTATGGCGCCAAATAACAGACAGTAATTACTTTTGTATGGCAAATGTTGATAAATTTGAGCCAATAACAAAAACTGACAAATGACGAATATATTCAACCGGGCTTTCGCCGATATATTCCTATTCCTATTTCGACAATTTAAAACTTCAGCTATTCCACTTTCCTGAAATACGCAAAATTTTTAATAAGCTATAATATGCCATTTTAATCTTAATCTAAATGTGAGCTTTTCAATTAAATGTAAACTCTATCAGAATATTGGAGACTTCGAGTCACGCGTACATATACACATAGCCCTGGAGTGAATATGAAATAGATATTGAAGAGATGAAATTCAAAATTTACTTTATATTACATTTCATCTCAATGTATTATGTGTAGGCCCTACAAGCGGATTGTACATCGTACTCTATTTGCGCTTGGAAGGACATCTTTCGCGAAGAGACCCGCATCACTTCACGAAGACAGGACGTCCATTTCTCTCTCGACGCTTGGGAATCAGCAATCTTAACAACAAAATGGTTTCATTTGCAAAAATACTTCGTGTTCAATCAATCAATCGATCAATTAATCAATCAATCATTTATTTTTCTTCACAACAGTGATAGAATAACAACATTGAGCAGTATAACATACAAATCCAGAAGTTCATTTATAAATAGATGCTCATGAGTTTACAGCTAGTAAGATGCATTTTGAGAAACCTAAGGTTTAAATAAACCCGTCAGGTGGTCGACCCTCCTGAGTAGTTAATGAGCGGGTGGTTGATTGGGTGATCGGGTGGTTGATTGGGTGATCGGGTGGGCGGGCGGGTGGATGATCGGACAGTTAGATGGAGAGGTAGATAACATTTAAATTTTACAGCAGTTACAAATAGTTGTTAATGGTATAATAAAGAGTTCAATAATAAAGGTTCCAAAAGGACGCAGAGCATTAACTCTGACCTGCAGCCTGATTTAGTTCGTATCATAAAAACTATATACAAAATATCAAAACTGCCGGTACGCCCCAGTAAAAATGAAATAATTAAATTCTATAAATTCCATTAAATTCCTGAAAAACCGTTATATGCCTAAGCTACTGCTTGTTTTGACCAGGGCGGTGGAAACAGTGGCGGCTCCAGACTTTGGCAAGGGGGGGGCGTTGGGGTGGCAATTTCAAATCACGGGGGGGCCAACCATTTGTTGCTAGGTATGTAGTAGGCCTATTAAGTATAGGGTCCCAACAGGGGGCACTGGGGAAGCAGGCACTCAATAGGGGGCACGGGGCCCCGGGCCTCCCCTGTGGAGCCGCCACTGGGTGGAGAGCGGGGGAGCAGGGACAAGACTGCGTCTGAAATGCAGTGCATTCAGTGCTGTTATATGCCACACCATAAAATTGAGATCTATAATAAACTTAACCAATATTCTCTATCAAAACTAAACCAAAATCTAACTATTTATTTAAGAAAGAACTTAAGAATCTAAAAATAATAACACCATTGAAGTCAGTAGACTTTATAAAATAGCCGTCCGTATCTTAAAATCGATTTAATCATTTTTTGTCCATGTAGGCTACGTTTGCCTAGTTAACTTACAAAAACATGAGTTCGAGAACTTGTGATTATTTCGAACGCGAATTTTGCCTTTCCCTCTCGAACTGACTGGGCATGCGAAATATCGATGAAATTTTCCCGACCCTTCAAGAAAAAAAACTTCATTAATCAACGTTCAATGTTTAAGGATCACGGAGGAGCTCGTGGATTTGATAGACAAAATATTTACATAGATAATAAACGACAGAACACAATACAGGCAGGCAAATTAGGCTTTGCACCAGAACCATTAACAGATCACATGCTATGCTAATTATTTCATGGCAAAAGCGAGTCAGAAGCGTCAAATTCATACACAGTATGCTGTGCATAGAGATTTTGACTACACAACGTGATTTAATGCTAAGATTTATGGGTCTGGGCCATTTTACAAGTGCATATATAGCCTGATTTTCGCAAGGTGACGCCGCTGCTCTTTAATTCCTCCAACCCCACCCCCACGTGATCAACGCCCCTGGATTAATTAGCTTGCCTTGTCTTCTGAATACCAGAGCTTTCCCTCCCGAAGCATGCAGTGAAACCTGCTGAGGCCGAAAGTCTTCTTCTTCTCCAGGACGCCTTCCATTACGACAGTTCCCGAAGCTGAAGGTCCGGACACACTGTGCGACCGTTTCTTGAACATTTCGCCGGATTTTCACCACTATAACGGACAGAGATGGACATACGCCCCCTCACAATCATTGAATCACACGCAAAAACTTAAATTTCCAGTGATTATACGAGCCCTTTGAAACGCCATATCCACTGCATAATACCATTTTGATGCAGTTACCGGCGAGCGCTATATAAAGTTCACATTTACTTTACCCTTTTTCTCTTATGCATTAGCCAACGTAATGTAATAATATATAATATAATATAATAAGGTTTAAAGTGGTTCAGTAGGGACTGCCCTGTGTGAGAACCAATGTAGGCTATTAATGCCGTCGTATGTACAAATATCTTTTTCTCACTAAATTCTTAGATCTCAAATACTTATGAAGAAATCAACTCCAATGCATAATTGCATAGTAGGCCTAATGTGAAACTTCCTGATGGATTCCCGAAAACTCAGATAAGCTTACATTCGCCATTTACTGTAAGCCTACATTGGCGTAGCCCACATGACATCTAACGTTCTCCGCCAATACGAATTTCTCATCTCTATTAAAATTCTGAATATTAAAAACGCAATCTGGCTACACGGACATAGCAAATCCACTAATATATCCTCAAGTATCATACCTTGCGGCCAAATACAAAGTTATTCCCACTGAACAACCGTTAATTTAAGTTGTTGAGCCAAACTGCGACTGTGCATGTCTAACCGCATCCACTCGTTTAGGGGATTTTACAGCATAATCACGTGTGCCCGATTATTACTTCCTGGTTGTCTGGGGCATCTGTTGCCCGTCATCAGAGCTGTCAATCAACGCGCAACCAAGGACGCTCTCGTTTACGGTATTATAGCGCCGTATTTTATTGCATTGGTTTATAGAAATAGGATGTTCAATAATAGGTCTAAACATTAAGAGATTCTGTTACTGTGTTAAGATATATTTAATTTATCGGTAAAACTTGGTTCTAGAACCATCGCTTCGTATAGCCAGCACATTATTATCTATTAGATGGGATTAAGACTCGCGTGTTCGGCTTGACCTATGCCCCTGAGATCCTATCTCAGCCTAAGCCCCTATCTGGCTTGAACTCAATGAACTGGCAATTTTGGTTGCTATTAAATTAAGCGCCATATATACAACTTTGCCTTATCCTAATCCCATGCCTAATCCTTACAAAACAGTTTTAAAATCTGTCATTACCATAGATTTATTATTAAAGTCTATGGTCATTACCATAATGCATCAACTCCATAGATTTTGAGACTTTGCCATTGCTTTGTCATGGATCTATGTGTTTGAGAGAGAGAAGGAAAGATGGCGGATGACGAGACAAAGCGCTCTCTCATTGAACAGTTCGCGAATGTCGCTGGAGTGGACGTAGAGAGGTCGCGATTCTTCCTCGAAATGACCTCCTGGAATCTCGACGTACGATTTCGGCCGCCATAGAAGCTCAACCCTTCGCTTTAATCCAGTCACTTTTTAGTGGAACCGATGCGCAATAGTTAACGACAATGACACGACAATTCTGTAATGTAATAAGGGTCTTATATAGCGCCTTTTGTATTTCTGCTTAGAGGCGAACCCGGATTTAAAATCGCTCGTTAAGAGAACGAGAAATGAAAAAGTAGTGCGTTGCCATGCACTAACTAGTGCTGTATTGTAGTATAATGTATTGTGATGTAATGTATGAGTTGTATAGCGCCTTTACTGTTTCAGTGGTCCAGCTTATGAGTCGACTGATAGTAAAAATGGAAATTCAATAGCAGTGCGGTTTTACATTGTTGTTTATAGCCTGCTTTTAATGTTATTATTGATGCAATTTTATGTACTTTTTCTTTTCACTTTTAAAGTGACTTTGCCACTAGTTTGAATAGACTATTGAATTTTAATTCTAGATATTTTGTTGTGATCTGTTATGCTGTGTTGATTGAGGAAGCTGTGATTTCCTTTCAGTTGGCGTTGACAAATTTCTTTGAAAGTAATGAAGACAGCGATTCGGAGGTCCATGTCCGGCCGCATGTCTCTCCACCACCTAGGACATTAGACCAAGGATCTTCTAAACCTGCTCCACCGACTTCATCGGCGTCGAGGGGACAGGGAGCCAGGCCAGCAAACCAATCAAAGTGTGTTTCTTACTGGCAATGTTATCTTCATTTGCTTAAAATCATCAGAATTTTGAACAGTGAAAAAATAGCTGAACATCTGAAATTATTATTGATGCATCTTTCAATTCTCAGTTTCATTGCAAAGACCATTTATAATAGGGGTGTCCAAATGGCAACCCGCAGGTCAGATCTGATCCACCATGTGATGTAAAATGGCCTGCAAAAACACTGGAATTATAAATAACTGTTTTTCTAATATCTTGTAGTAATACTTACAAGATACTTTTAATATCTTGTTTCCAACTTTTCTGCTTTCTGTTTTCTATTGACTTGTGAATTATATTTTTTTAAACATCTGGCCCTCAGGCACCAGTTATAAAAAATTTGGCCCTTCATGATTTTTTTAAACTGAGTACCCCTGTTGGCATTTACAAAAAAAGATTAGGAGGTTTTGCTACGAATATGAGGAATTTTCGAATTAATGAATTTTGGTTTTGTCAATAGCATTGCCTCACTCAGCTCTCTCCGAGCAAATGAAAGATCGGACGAGTCGTCTGAGGAAGAAGGACAAGCATTTTATGCCGGGGGCAGCGAGAGGACGTCAGTGACTGACTTACTTACTTTTCTGTCTTGAATATTTTGCAGTTATTTTTGCATTAAGTTGACAGTTCAAGATGACCGTAACTGAAATAGTACAGTAACCCCAACGATTATCGTTATAATTTTTCCAAAGTATGTAGAGATTGTCTTGTGCTTTTGGATATCTGAATTGATGTCGAAGGTTTTTTTGCGTTTAATCAAACTTTCTCAACTTTGACTTTTATGCTATTGTCTCGCCAGAGGCCAGCAGATTCTCGGGCCTCCGAGGAAAAAGACCGACCAAAACCAGCTGATCAGCAGTCTGTTTGCCTCGGCAAGAGAGTGAGTTGATATTAGTTTGTGGATGATCAATCAATCAGTCAATCAATTTCTATGGCACCACAGTCTTAATACCCAGGACATCAACCGATGGCACACCATATCCAACCCGAATAAGGGCCCGGTCAAGGCGGATAGGTCATTGATTCTGATCAGCGGGGAGAGGGTGGCGCAATCTAAGGGGCTTAGGTCAAGCCAAGCAGATTAGATCTAAAAGATGGTAGTGTACTGGTACAGGGCATTCACGACAGTAGTACCACGTGGAAATTTGTAGGCAATGTTCAGAAGGTTTACAGGCATCTTGTTTATATTTATGTCATTTTGTCAAAATTGGAATTGATGGATGACTTTATGTTCGTGTGTGTTGCTTCGTTTCCAGACATGGCGCCGAGGAAGTTGAGCCAGAGGAAGCTTCTTCCTCTTCCAGGCCCCGAGTGACACCTTTTCAAGGTACGGCCTACCGTCTTGGAGGCCCCGCTACCAATTCTGAAGTGATAGAAGGGGCAAGAGTTCCAGAGAGCAAACGGGTACTTAGTCCAGTGTATTCTTGTGCTAACAGGTTGTTTGTTATTATTATTATTATTATTATTATTGATATTACTTGTTATGTATTATGGTTATTTGGTATTTGAGTTACGTGTGGTTGTGTGGTTAGGTTGATGTCGTTTTGAAGATGTGGAAGAATGGATTTAGTTTGGACGACGGGCCTTTACGAGAATTCTCAGATCCTGCTAACAGGGAGTTCCTGGAGGTGGTTATGCGGAAGTAAGTGACCGTCTTCTTAGAGATGATCCTTTTCCACTGATTTCAAAACTGCAATATCGCGTCACTTGCCTTATTATGTAGTCACATTATGCTGCCTGGTACACTCCTCGATGAAGTTCCCAAAGGTAGAGCATAGGGGTGGCTTCGATGGCTTGGTTACTGTAGGAGGGCCATGGGGTTGACACTGTAGCATTTTTGCCGCACAAGCTCTTGACGTACTCGTCTGTGGTTGACTGAAAAATTACTTACACAGACGTGGCTTAGACACCACCACCCCCGAGACTGCCGCCCCAAACGAAACGTTCCAAAAGATGCTCGCAGTTATAACACAGTGCGCAATCGTTTAGAATTTAGTCTGCTTGCTGTTCTCAACGTTATTTACGACGGGATTAGATCGGGTCGTTGAGACCAAACTGACTGTTTTCTCTTGTCGACTGTGCTCATATTATATAGCCAGGTCCCGAGGGAGTTGGTTGAGCAGGCGAGGGGCGGGGAGGTCGGACTATCGATGGAGGATCATCGTAACCAGAATTACGTCGCTCCAAAGAAAGTTACCCAGTCTTTCAGTGGAATTGGACATCGCCTTGGCAGGTCTGTCTGTGTTTTTACTTGTAGGGGGTGGGGGTGGGGGTAATTTTCTTTTTACTTTGAATTTCATATATTTTCCAAGTGTTTTGAAATGTGAACATTTGAAATGCCATTACACAGCGTCATGGCATTAACTTAACGGCTCTGCCCAGTCTTATATTTATTTTCCCTGTGCGCATGTTCATAACACATATGTTGGCATATAATGTACAGCAGAGGGACGGTATATTGATAATGTTGGCACCGGAGTCATTGCTGGTATAAAATTGTGCATGCACAAATAATGTGTGTGTGGAGATACAATAGAAAGTTTCTGTTCCTGTTTTTAAGATTTCTGAGTTGTTGCAGTAGGGCAAAGGCACCAAATTAGGCGCCTTTACCCTACTAAACAAATAAGGGAAATACCATTTTTGCAAATATGGATGTTATCGCTTTTTGTAACCAGTTTAGTCTTTTGTGTTTTCAGTCCGACAGATGCGGTCCAGGCTTCCCCAGCTGTTTCAGTATCGTGAGTTATTTTAATCGCTTGGTTTTGAAATTTGTTGATAGAAATTTGAGGCGTTGTCGAAGGCTGGGGCGGTCTTGATTTGTACTGTGAGAATTAATTTTTGACAGGATTTTCTCGTAACTATTTTTAGCTCAGCGGGGGTTTGACGCTGTGGACTTTACTATAATTCCTAGATGCTGTAAGTTCACGTGATTGGCGGTCTTATTTAGTGTGAACAATCAAGGTTAAGAACATGATGTAAGTAGAATTAAAATAGGCAATTATAGAAATGGATGTTTGGGGTTCATCCATATAGTATGTACGCAGAAGTCATATTTTCATCCCTCCCCCTGTTGCACATAGCGTACGTAGGAACAATCTCCGAAACCCGATTCCCCCTCAGTGCGTACGTAATGTATGGATGGACCCTTGCTCTGATGTGAGTGCTGATTTGACCCGGTGTATTTCAGGTCGGCGGTCAGGACAGCTGCAACCAATGAATTGACAGACGCAGAATCCGCCAAGATCGTCGGTCTCGACGCAGACAAGCCCCAGACTAACATCCAGATACGATTGGCAGATGGCTCGAGGTATGTGTGTGTGTGTGTGGCATGGCAACTTGATTTCAGAAAACAGGGATGAACTGTTTTTGACCTAAGACCTTGCCCCTCTTAGATTGCTTCCCTGCTGATTTGACTGTCCATTCCGACCTGACCTGGCTCTAATTCAGATGGGATTTGGTGCGCCATCGGCTGACGCTTTGGGAATTACAATAGTGGTGCTATAGAAGCTTATTGGTCGGTATAGAAACTGATGGTTTAATAAAGTTAATTGTTTTTCACAGGTTGGTTGTAAGGTTTAACCAGACTCATCGAATTTCTGATGTGCGAAGATATGTTGTCAGGTAAGAACGTCTCGGATCATTTGGAGATTCGATATTGTAAATTGCACGTGTAATGCTTCACTTGTGCACTTAATTTTAAATAGTTTCTATATTCTGAGCATAGCACATGTTCATTATATTCAACAGATTTGTCACTTTTGAACTCGTTTATTCCAGGCTTCCAGCTCAAATCCTTTGCATTGAAACTACACAAATTAAGATTCATTGACGATACATATTTCTAAGTATGTATTTTCAGCGTTGTGCCACAGTATGCAGGCGTCAACTTCGTTTTCGCGACGACTTTTCCAAACAGAGAACTTGCGGACGAAGACCAAACGCTTGTCGATGCAAATCTACTGAATGCAGTTCTTGTCCAGAAACTGAAATGAAAAATTGTCACAACATTTGTTTCTTTACGTATCAGTTTTTTGAATCCATGTCTTGGATTGTTTCCGTTTGTTCAGTTATGTTTCGCAAAGAGTTTTTTGCGTTCTAGAATGTTGGGATATAAACTTGTCGATTTGCATAACCGACAACATAAAATAGTTGCGTGTCAGCTGTGGTGTACTGTATAGTTTTTGTCGTCATTCTCGTCGCTAGATGCAATGTTCAAAATTTACTATAGAAAACCGATGCATATACTGTATACGCTGTGCCTACATGTGTTATACCCACTGGCGTAGCCACGGGGGGCCCAAACCTTCCCCCCTAACCCTTCCGATCTGGAGTGGTCATGAGATTGGTACAAAACCGGCAAGTAGTTGCAGCGGCGGTTCCAGGAATTCTTGGTGGGGGTGATGCAAAGTGAAGAAGAAAAAAAGGTCACTTAGTGCTTTGCCCCTAAATGTTAAACCTTGCCAAAGCATGAAAAGGGAGTCAGCTTCTTGGCTATATTTGTCAAAATGTGGAAAGTGACTGAAGCAACTTCTTGGTTACTGTTTCTCAAGCCTAAGTAAGTGTGGTCAGGGCGCAATTTGTAGGGGAATCTCCCCACTGCCCAACTACATCCCCTACTGCTACATTCTCCAACCACTACACCCCCTCACTGCTCCAGGTCACAAATCGCACCCTGAGTATGCTAATGTAGGTCTGGAAACTCAGATTCGATTTCCGTCAGCAAAACAAGACATCTGGTGATGACTGCGTCCATGAGATGGCCTGTATATGTGGTAAAGAGAACGACCATAAAACAGCTGGACGTTGAAGCAGACAATATTTCAAGTCAATGTCTCTGACGCAGACGGTCAAAAAGACGATTCCTATAATATTTTTGCGTATTTTCCTTCGTCTCATGCCGCCGGTCGGATTAAAGGCCGCGGTTGAAGTACAGTCGATACCTAAAAGGAATCTGGACCCGCATTTTGGATATCTGTCAGCTGATTGGTTGTTTTAAAGTTTTTAAAAATCCATACAATGTATATATCTCCATTATTATATTACCATTAGGCCTATAGACACATTAGTAAGGTGGAAAGTGACGGATTTTTCTAGTCCACTGACATCACTCCGCATTTTGGATATCTATCAGCTGTCGATGCCTACAAGGAAACTGGACCCGCATTTTGGATATCTATCAGGTGTCTGGTTGCTTTAGAGGTTTCAAATATCTACACAAAGTATAACCACCATTATTATCTTGCCAATAAAGACACATGAATAAGGCGGAAAGTGACGGATTTTTCTAGTCCACTGACATCACTGTAAAGTGTTTGAGGGTTCTAAAGAGAAATTTGGCTGAAATATCGACATGAATTTTTGGGTCTCCCGAAAATTTTTCATGGACTATAGTCCACGGTTTTTTTCGGAAATTTGAGCGAAAATTTGTGGTGTCGTAGGGCCTTCATATTTGCACCGAATGAAGCCCAGTCGATGCCTACAAGGAAACTGGACCCGCATTTTGGATATCTATCAGGTGTCTGGTTGCTTTAGAGGTTTCAAATATCTACACAAAGTATAACCACCATTATTATCTTGCCAATAAAGACACATGAATACGGCGGAAAGTGACGGATTTTTCTAGTCCACTGACATCACTGTAAAGTGTTAGAGGGTTCTAAAGAGAAATTTGGCTGAAATATCGACATGAATTTTTGGGTCGCCCGAAAATTTTTCATGGACGGTCCACGGTTTTTTCGGAAATTTGAGCGAAAATTTGTGGTGTCGTAGGGCCTTCATATTTGCACCGATTGAAGCCCAGTCGATGCCTACAAGGAAACTGGACCCGCATTTTGGATATCTATCAGGTGTCTGGTTGCTTTAGAGGTTTCAAATATCTACACAAAGTATAACCACCATTATTATCTTGCCAATAAAGACACATGAATACGGCGGAAAGTGACGGATTTTTCTAGTCCACTGACATCACTGCAAAGTGTTTGATGGTTCTAAAGAGAAATTTGGCTGAAATATCGACATGAATTTTTGGGTCGCCCGAAAATTTTTCATGGACTATATTATAGTCCACGGTTTTTTTCGGAAATTTGAGCGAAAATTTGTGGTGTCGTAGGGCCTTCATATTTGCACCGAATGAAGCCCAGTCGATGCCTACAAGGAAACTGGACCCGCATTTTGGATATCTATCAGGTGTCTGGTTGCTTTAGAGGTTTCAAATATCTACACAAAGTATAACCACCATTATTATCTTGCCAATAAAGACACTAGACACATGAATACGGCGGAAAGTGACGAATTTTTCTAGTCCACTGACATCACTGCAAAGTGTTTGATGGTTCTAAAGAGAAATTTGGCTGAAATATCGACATGAATTTTTGGGTCGCCCGAAAATTTTCCACGGTTTTTTTCGGAAATTTGAGCGAAAATTTGTGGTGTCGTAGGGCCTTCATATTTGCACCGAATGAAGCCCAGTCGATGCCTACAAGGAAACTGGACCCGCATTTTGGATATCTATCAGGTGTCTGGTTGCTTTAAGGGGTTAAACATCTATACAATGTATAGCCACCATTATCATATTTTGCAATATAGACACATTAAGAAGGTGGAAAGTGACGGATTTTTCTAGTCCACTGACATCACTGCAAAGCGTTTGAGGGTTCTAAAGAGAAATTTGGCTGAAATATCGACATGAATTTTTGGGTCGCCCGAAAAATTTTCATGGACTATAGTCCACGGTTTTTTTCGGAAATTTGAGCGAAAATTTGTGGTGTCGTAGGGCCTTCATATTTGCACCGAATGAAGCCCGGTCGATGCCTACAAGGAAACTGGACCCGCATTTTGGATATCTATCAGGTGTCTGGTTGCTTTAGACGTTTCAAATATCTACACAAAGTATAACCACCATTATTATCCTGCCAATAAAGACACATGAATAAGGCGGAAAGTGAAGGATTTTTCTAGTCCACTGACATCACTGCAAAGTTAGGGTTAGGGTGCTTGCCATAACCCCCCCCCCACTCTCAAACGTCTGGCGTCGCCACTTATCCACGTTTTTAAAAATCAATTTACTCTTGAAAAAACACCAACACAACAATTAAGGTAACCAAGAACCCTTCGGCTGTTCCCTAGATTCATACACAGTTTATATTGGGAGAGGGAGGGTAGTGGGTCATTACCAATAAGCTTCACGCAATCTAAAGTTATTGCTCGATTTGTATCTAATCTAGACTTTAAGTAGAAAATTTTTGATATTATTCGACCCTTTTGATAGATTTTGAACTTTTATACCTATGATGTTTGTTCTTCAAATCGAAAATCTAGACCAGAATTTCTACTGCAATGACATCCCTGTATCAGCCTATCAGTAAGGGGCGTAACCAGGAATTTGATTTGGGGTAGGCCTATAATGTGATTTAATTAAGGGATATAAACCTTAAAAACTGAAAATCATAAAAAACACAAAACACAATAAAAATTTTAAGGTATGATTTGGGGGGGTATATATACCGATATACCCCCCGTCGCTACGCCCCTGCTAGCAACGAGGGTCCACGGGGGTCTGTTCGCCCTACTTGGGCTTAGAGCCTTAGACTGATTTGTTAATAAGACCAAAATTATGGTTTATTTGCTGCAATGTTTTGCAATTAACCAGAAATCGCCAGATACAGAGAAGATTATTCTGTACAGGGTGTGTAATATAGTTGCAATGCACATTATAGTCTGCGTCTCTAATCATTGCTACACATTCAAATGCAATGTCGACAACGCAGAGAACATCAAAGATTGACGAGTCTTGCAATTGTGCATAGAATTCCTTGTTCTTGGTTATTATATCTACGGAAAGTCAATAATACGCAAACTTTCTGAGATTTCGGTTCAGCCTTACAACGGTTCGAAATCACTTTTGGAAATTCATAACGAAGTTCAGAACGGCAAAAGGATGCCACAGCAAGTCTGAACTGAACTGCGCCTAAATCTTTGACGTATAGGATCCCGTCTCATACAAGTGCGGAGTGCCCCCTCGTTTCACCTGCGGATAGCGTGAAATCCATTTACGAATTCAAACATCTGGCGGCGGGCCCCGTTGCAAAAAAAATAATTCGCCGGGAGAGAGAGAGAGAGAGAGAGAGAGAGAGAGAGAAAGAGAGAGAGAGAGAGAGAGAATTTATATATATATATATATATATATATATATATAGAGAGAGAGAGAGAGAGAGAGAGAGAGAGAGAGAGAGAGAGAGAGAGAGAGAGAGAGAGAGCGATGGTCCACAAAACAAAGCAGTGTTCGAGATAAAACTACGACAGAAAAGAGAGAAAGTCGTCGTCGTCGTCGCCGTCGACGCCTTTGTTGTTCGGCACAAGGGTAGACGATGATGATGACGGTCCAGCCGTTGTGTTATTATGATTCGGTCCCAGGTAAGAGGTTAGATCCGACGGTTCATCGTTGAAAACATCGGAAACCAACTGCAACACAAGTAAACGATAGGTCTACGTAATACATATTCAATAAAAGGACAGTTTTTATACAGGCCTGTTAGGAGGGGAGATTCCCCCCTCCTCCCCAGAAAAAAATCCCAGCACTTACACAAATTCTGCTGTCTTTTCCCCTCCAACCAAGTCGATCACCCCCCCCCCAAAGCCTGGAGTCTGGATAAAACACTGAATAAATAACTCTAATCACCGTCTGATCAGTTATCAAACAATGATATCAATAGACGGCAGAGGGCGTTGCCATGGTTCCCGAATTGGGTAAGGGGCCATTCACCTAACCCCCACCCGCCCAGCCCCTGGAAAAATTACCTCGTGGTCTTACGTAAATCCCACTACTGATTCCCGCCCGAGAAGGGTGACCGGCCCCTCGTGGCTGCGCCAACGGTGAACGAACAATATTATAAATTATCACCAGGATGAAATGCCTACACTGAATATTCCGTCGCCATCTTCGTTAGGACCAAACAACGACTCCATGCAGATGAGACTGTCTCTGAAATCGGTTGGCGTCCGGTTCGCCGCTCCGGAAGAACCTCCGTTCTGGATCGCCGCACACGGTCGGGACGACTTGTCGAGAACCGGTGCCGACTCCCCCCTCTTGACGCCACCGTCTTGCCCGGCACCAGAATCAGCGCCGCCGCCGCCGCCGCCGCCGCCGCCGCCGCCGCCGCCGCCGAGAGAGTCGCATGCCGTTGACGGCGTCCGGGGCGTCCCGCCCGAGGAGGCCGAGCCGCAGTTCTCGGGCGACGGCTTCGAACAGCAGACCGACTGAGAATCGAGGGGCGTGAACGGGTGTCCGTCCGGCGGGGTGTGGGGGTGGGTGGCGTTGCCGTCCGAGGGGGTTCGAGGGTGCAGCGACTGTCCGTCGAGTGGGGTGCAGATGGTGCTGATCTGACTTCCGACGGGAGTCGGAGGAAAGGAAACGTGCTCCAGGCTGTTACTGTTGTTGTTGTTGTTGTTGTTCGTCGAGTGGGGAACGGTGTGGGAGGAGGGGGAGGAGGAGGAGGAGTTGTCCGAACCCAGGAAAACGTCGGTCATGTGCGAGAGACAGCCGAGGTAGTCGGGGGCGTCGGTTGGTCCCCCGAGTCTCTGACGATACTCCCTGTGGCCGCCCATTTCTAAACGAAACGAAAACCGTCGTTTTCAAAGTTACGTTTTATGAGATCTGTCAATATTTATTTTTTTTCTACAACATCTCCTATAAAGATTCCGTTGCGTTGATATCTAAATAAATTACGGTTAAATAAATAAATAATAAATAATAAATAAGTAATCATCGCCGTGCTGTCCGTGTCTCGGTGGCGTAGCCAGGATTCGAGAATAGGAGGGAAGCACTTCAACATTTATGGTCAAAAGGTCTTGACGAGCAAAAAGGTCGTCGTCTCAAACGCTTTATAAAGTCTGCTGTCTGGGGCATTATTCTCTATCTAATACTACCCCCACGCCCCTAAACTATTCACCGGTTTTGGACGAATTTCATTGGCGGTCCCGATCCGAATAGGAGGGGGCGGAACCCTTCCCCTCCTTGGCTACGCCAATACCGAGTCTTCAATAAAATGTGTCTGTAGAAATACACTGTTCTCGAACTCTATACGGCCCAGGAATATTTTTACACACCCCGAACAGCCCCCCCCCCATTTGAGACCGACACCCCCAAAATGTCCCCAATGCGAACCTGAGATGCACCCCTAACACCCTCCAACACCCCCCGATTTAAGATAGACACCCCCCCCCCAAATTGATAATCCTAGAAATACCTCTGATACGGTCGCATCCCTTGTAGGTATTTTCACGGGGTTTTAATTTTTCACACGACCAAATAAAGAGGCAATAAGAAGTACCGTATTAAGGTAATTTAGAGACAGTCGTAACAGTGTACCTTTTGATATGTTCACCTGTGCACCAGGTGGAGGCAGACCGCCGGAGAAAGACGATCTGCTTGTCAAGTGTGTGCTGTGGTTTGGCAAAACCATCGAATTTACAGAGATGAATTTTTTGCAAAGGTTTGCATCTACAGAAAAACAGAAGGCAAGCGCATTTCCGTACCAACAGTTACACCACCGAAACATGCCTACTCAGTGGCGTAGCCAGGATTTCCACAAGAGGGGGTTGCTTCTGGTCGTGAGACTCGTGACCAACTTAGAAAAATCTTGACAAGCAAAAAAAGGTCCTCAACGTACCAGCCATGGGGGGAGTTCAACCCCAAAACCGCGTCCCAAACTAAAAAATGCAGGTAAACACGTTTAAAAAAATTCCCGTCGACGGTCAAGGGGGTTTAACCCCAACCTCTCCCTTGGCTATGCCACTGTGCTCTTACTTATTAACTACTTTGTTATAAATTTGAAGGACTCAAACAAAAACAAAATACAGGTATAAAAGTTCACTTGACTGACCGTTGCCACAGTCAACCCCTGACTTTGGAACTGGTTTCCAGGTGGCCGACGAGTCGAAAACAACGGTATCGAAACAGGTGTTCGAAAGGTGAACCAAAATACCCCAGATGTACTGGTCGACCTCTAGACCATGGAGTGCCGCCAGTTTTCTACGACGACAAAGCCCGAAGATATAATCGATTTTCAAAAGCAATTTATCTCAGTGTATTGTTGGTTATATTATGATTTGTCGCAAAAACAAAGAACTATCACAAATACCAGAATGACGGATGACCAAATCCAAAGCACAGGTAATCCACAGGTAAATGGAGGAACAAAGGGTCACCATAAATCACTAAGCAACGCACAGGTCAATATTTAACAACAAGGAGTCGTCCATAAATGACGTAACGCGATTTTGGCACTTTTTTGACCCCCGCCCTCTTCGTAACGCGCCGTAACAAAAAGTCAGAGACTCCCTAAAATATGACGTCACAACGGGCCGACCCCCCCCCCTTTTTGTCTTCCGATAAGTCCTGACAAGCAAAGAAACGTCATCATTTCTCCTTACCAAGCTCTCCAAATACCCTGACAAGAAAAAAGGTCATCATCTTTAAAAAAATTTATTCCGTTACGCCATATTTCCGGACCCCCACCCCGCCCCCTCGTCACACTTCGTAACAAATGTCCGGACCCCACCCCTAAGCGCGTTACGTCATGTCTGGATGCCCCCAAGCAACATCCTTACTTGCAGATGGGACAGATCCAGTGGTTCTGGTCACAGTTCATCTTTAAGTATGACTCGAGGTCAAAACACTGCAACAGAATACAGTCTGAAATCAGTGGGCGCTACAGAAGCAGTTTCTTGAAATCTGCAAATCTTGAAAGTCTACAAGTAAATCACAATAGTCTACTACTTCTGTTAGATAACAAACGCCATTTTTAATTAGAAAGGCCATTGCCTAGTTATCAACATTCATTCTGCCCTAGAATAATATTAGTCCGCCTACTTCAATATGTCGACAGTCCTGGCCGCGAGATGGCAGATGAAGACGTTGCCGAGATATGGGGCAGGTCAAAGGTAACAAGTATGGCTGCTGCTCATTGGACAAACCGTCTGACGTCATCGAAGTCGGGTGCTGACTCACGACCCGTTTAACTAAAACAGTTGAAACAGCAGATCGCGGGGGTCGTTTCAAAAACAACAGAAGCAGTTAGTTGTGCGTTCGCTAAAGAAAATTAACTTCGACTACGGAAATAATAATGATTAATCGAAGGACATTTTTAAGATCTGCGTACTTTTCGAGACGGAGTTCTGCGCCGGAAGAAGTCGCTTTGACACGAGTCCATGAAGGACGGATCGAACAGAAGGTCGGTGAACGATTTGTAAGATGAACAGGTGCGACTGAAAAGAAAATACGTTAGGAACCTTTAGAACTTACGTATTCAAATGCATCATACAGCAGAAGATATAATATGCCGGTGGTTATATTACAGATATGCAAAAATTCAAGAGTAGTGATGAAACAAATTTTATCCACATTTTCTTCTGTCCCCATCTTCATTGCATCAAACCGTACTAGAATAGTCAATATATTCTGCCACAATTTTATTTTAGAGCCTTCGAAATGCCACGAAAAATGGTCAACTATTTCAATCAACATTATAAAGTCTTTCAGAAATCTGTTCTCTGTCAAATGACTACAAAGTCGATGGAGAGATAAGAGGGTCTTAAGATAGCTAGTTTTTTGTATCACAGGTTTTACAGACCACATAAATATAAATGCATCATACAGCAGAAGATATTATACGCCGATAGTTATATTTTTAACACTTTTAACTATCATAGAATACCCTGCATGCTACAAATCCATATAGGGGGGCACGGTGGGATAGCCCTGTACTATGGTATTCTTGTCACCCAACCGGAGGGTAGCGGGTTCGAATCTGGCCATAGCCGCTGTATAGTGACCTTGGAAAAGTTGTTCACCCCTTAATTGGTCCACATTTACCACTCTTCACTTTGCCAATTACTTAACATGTGTTAACAACCATGTACTAATAGCATTAGTAATAATAGTAATAGTAATAATACTAATATAATAATAATAATAATAATAATAATAATAATAATAATAATAATAATAAATACATTATTTTGAGAGTGAAAGATAGTGTGTGATAGATCAACTTTCCGTTACTGTAGGAGACAAAAAGCGGAACTTACACAGCA
This sequence comes from Metaphire vulgaris, assembly GCA_018105865.1. Classification (NCBI taxonomy): domain Eukaryota; kingdom Metazoa; phylum Annelida; class Clitellata; order Crassiclitellata; family Megascolecidae; genus Metaphire; species Metaphire vulgaris. The sequence continues at coordinate 13,049,293 of CM030856.1, forward strand.
ACATGTTTTGACTGATATTTGTAAAGTGTTCTGTCCTGGTTTGCAGATGGATTTTAAGAAGACCGGCTGGTGCCGTGGTACCAGCGCATTGCCCCGCTCGATCAGCAGCGGTACCTCGTTCAGACAGATCGAGACTGTCGAAGGCCAGTTGGTCGTCATACTGGGGTCCTCTTTGTGAAAACATTTCAACATCAATTCAAAGTCACACCTGCGACAAAAAGAGAGTGAAAAAACATCGTTCAAATGCTATGGTGACGTCAGTCGCAGGGTTTAATCTAGGCCGTTTCCGGGGGGAATTGCCCTTTCACCTCCACCCCCCCCCGGAAATTTCAAATTCCGCCCGAAAATTTTAGCATACTACATCAACTAACAGCAGCCACAGGGCTGCCGAGAGAAATTCCGGGCCCCAGAACAAAAAAATCTGCGGGCCCTTAAGAAAAATGTATCAAGTCTCTGAAAAACCTGACAAGCAAAGAAACGTTACTCTCCAAAAACAGCCTGACAAGCAAAAAGGCTTATCGTCACCGGATCTGGGCCCCTGAAAACTCCATGGGCCCCGGTACAAGCTACCGGCTGCACCCCCTCTCCTCAGGCCTGGCAGCCCCGTAGCTGACTCCCCCCGGCCGTGTCAGTTTCTCCCCGGAGACCAGGAGTCTAGATTAAACACTGGTCAGTCGAAGGCACAAACCAAAACCAACCCAAACTGGAACTCGGTCAAGTCAGTCCCTGATTATTGGCTGAATGAAGAATAGAGCATACGGCTGACTGAATGACAACGGGGGGAGGGCACGCGGGGGCCCGGGCCCACTATTCGGACGGGGACGAGCCATGAGATTCGCGCAAAACCGATGAGTAGTTGGGGAGGAGGGGTAGTAGTTTGCCATCACGAAACCCTAAAGCGCTTGAGATGACGACTATATTTGCTCCTCAAGACTTTTGGCGCGAAAATGTCGTTGTGCCCCCCCCCCATTCAGAAATCCTGGCAGCGCCACAGATCGTCAAACATCCACTCAAACGTCTTTACTCTTGTCTTCCTTAGTATATTTTCCTTTAACTTTGCCCTCTATTACTGCTACACATACTACACCAAAGACAAGACGATAAAGATTAAAATAACCATGTAAAATACAGGGTGGCGCAAAAAAACTGGTCTAGTCACATTTAGGTCTGCATTTAATATAGTTCGGTTTTTGCGCCACCCTATATATATCCACACTATTTCTTTTGCTTCTGTGTTTTTCCAATTTTCAAATTAAAAAAACCAATATTTCAAAAACGGGTTACGACCTTGACATTAGCGACTCGTGAACTTGATCGTGAAGGTTGAAGATGTGGCAGCTGACTGGAAGGTTGTGCTCCAGCTGGAAAGGGAGTTTGATCATTCCCTCGGGTATCGCAAATGTGAAATATGGTTCGTTTTCGCGGAGTGACCTCTGTGAACCCGGTCTGACCCCCTCGAGCTGCTCGTGGAAGATGGTGGCACGGTGGCATCGAAGTCGACCCAGGGGTCATCGGTGGAGTTGGGTTTCCAGGCGGTGGAGAAAACTAAGACGAAATCACACGGAAACATACAGCTGGTGTCATTATTACTAAAACCCAGTAACTGCAAATGGAATATAAATATAAAGGGACGTCGGCAGAAATTTGTCCACGAAAAGCAACATTGGACTGATTATATATTATATATTTGTTATTTAGTATTTATTTGACAATTAATTTCGTAACTTAGCATTATATTGCTACTGAGATTAAATAACAATTTATTAATAATAGTTTATATTTTTTATAAATGCATAATTTCCAGAGGAGTGCAGATGCACCACCTTGCATCCCCCTCTCCGTAGACCCATGTAAATATATCTGGATTCTACTGTATTGACTAATATTCCGACATCACAGAATGCCACAACTCACTGCGTTATTACACAGCGCTGGTTCCCTGTTCGTCTGAGACGGCTGCCACCGCTCCGTCTGACACTGACCCCTAGTGGCGACTCCTGGCGCCGTAAGGTACGGCGGGCCAGAGCCGCCGTCTTTGGCAGGACACGGGGTGTCGGCGTACGGATAACTCTGCACGACGGTCATCGTCGGTTGCTGTGGATACGGTTGCCTGGGCCAACCGCCGTTACCACACCAACCGTTGCTGGCATACGACTGCTGCTGCTGCTGCTGCATCATCATCGTCGTCGACGACGGGGAACCAGGAGCGTGAGACGACGACTTCCGTCGTGCGCTGTACTGCGCCCGCTTGTTCTGCATGTACTGTTGCGGATTGGGGTAGGGCAGAAGGCGCTGCTGAGTACCGAAGTACGCCGGGGACGGGTGCTGCTCGCCCGGACCGCGGAGCCCCGGTTCACCGGACATTCGACAGATCATCAGGTCCTGGTTCATGTCCATCACCAACCCAGGACCCATGGTCGGGGGCCGGGCCCCCTCTAGAGGACCCATGGCTGGGTCTTGCATTCCCGGAACGCGGTCGTACTGCGGCGGATACATGGATCGCCAACTTCCTCTCATCTACAACGGTTTTCAAACAAATGACAAAAAATGGTCTTTGACAAGGAAGACCATTTGAACAATGCTAAATGAACACCACAACAAACACACGTTTCTCATTAACAAGGAAATATCAAAATATTAAGACAATTATAACTGACTATGATTATAGAAGGTCAAACAAAGGTCAAACTCTCCGAAGGTCAACATTTCAGCAGGTCCAAAATTCTAGAAAGGGGCCGTCCATAAAGTACGTCACGCTCGAGGGGTAGGGTCTAAGAAAGTGCGACAGGAGAGAAGGGTAATGACCACCGTGGCGTCACATTTTCAGTATAAATGAAACCCTTAATGTATCTGATAGGAGATATGGTAAAGGCGTCTTAGAGAGGGCGTTTTTTGATCATTAAAACTGTTTTGCCCCTTTTTCTTTATGTGTCTACCTCTAACAGAGGGTTGACAGTCATTTTCCTCCAATTCCTTAAGGAGGGGGAGGGGGTCCGAGATTTGCGACAGGTTGTGACAGGGGAAGGGGTTCAAAAGCTCAAAAAAAATAGCGTGACGTAATTTATGGACGGCCCCAAACCTCTTTTCAGACCTTCCAACAATCCAGGTAATTTCAATGATAGACTTAAACAACCGCTCTTCCACGTGGCTATTCCTACACACTCTGTAATGCTGTTCGTATATTCGTATTCCTAAAAAGTATCTCGGGCAATGACCTTTTGTCACCTCTGGGTATTTAACTGGCGTTAAGTGCATGACTATTAGGACATAAACACGTACCCTGGGATCGGGATAGAGATCACCGCTAGGGTTGTTCATCTGCATCATGTGTTGATCACCAGAGGGCGCCAGTTGATGCGAAATGGACGAGTCCAGCATCGGGTTATCGTCGTCTGGACTAAAGTTTCGCTGGGCGAGTCCATTTTCAATGAAACCGCTGCGAAAAACAAAACGCAGTCATTAAAACAACGATTTATCATTGCGAAAAAATTCAAGCCATCTGTAACCCTGTAACTTCTATAGCGCCACTGCGCGGTGCATAGAAGCATAAACCGACGGCACACCAGAGATCCCAATCGCGCAGGATCAAGGTCAAATCCAGGATATCAGGCCAGACCACCAGATGATCCAAGGTTGCTTTCACAAAATTACCGGTTAAGTCTCCCTCTATCCCATAGGCGGATTTAGAGTTTAATATTTGGGTAGGCTAGCATGGGGGTCTGGGGTGCCATTCAGCACGCGACAGACCTGGTGTTGATGGAAAAAACAATTTTATTTTGTTTTGGTGGGCTTAGTTGGGTAGGCTTAAGCCTACCCTAGCCTTTAATAAAATCCGCCTATGCTCTATCCATCCCTCAGGGACTCGACCGCGCTTACTTTGGCAGACCCTGGGATGGAATCATTCCAGGTCTTCCGTAATCCTGGACGTGTCCGTGCAGGATCTTCTGGACTTCACGTCCCTCGTAGAAGACGCGATGTCTCGTGCTTCCGTTTGGTCCAGGACCCAACGAATATCCGTCGGAATAACTCTGGACTGCCTGCGACTGACGAACTGAACCAACACCAAACCAACTTCCAGATGAAGAGCTAAAACAGTCAATTAATTTAATAATAATAATAATAATAATAATAATAATAATAATAATAATAGTAGTAGTAGTAGTAGTAGTAGTAGTAGTAGTAGTAGTAGTAGTAGTAGTAGTAGTAGTAGTAGTAGTAGTAGTAGTAGTAGTAGTAGTAGTAGTAGTAGTACTAGTACTAGTAGTAGTAGTATTAGTAGTAGTAGTACTAGTAGTAGTAGTACTAGTAGTAGTAGTAGTAGACTAGTAGTAGTAGTTATAGTAATAGTAGAAGTAGTGGAAGTAGTTATAGTAATAGTAATAGTAGTAGTAGTAGTAGTAGTAGTAGTAATAATAATAATAATAATAATAATAATAATAATAATAATAATAATAATAATAATAATAATAATGAACTGAAGTCAAACAATGAAATATTAAAGTGTAGCTAAAACTACCGCATAAGGATCAAAATTTACACACATCAATTCACACAAGGGGCTGTCCATTAATTATTGTAAACAATTTTTGGGCAATTTTTGACCCCCTCCCCTTGTCAACAACTGTCAACTTTCAGTTACCCCCATAATTACGTCAAAAACTTTTGACCCCCCAAGATCAATGACAGGTCCCAATATCAAGGTTATTATTTTTTGCGGTGATGACCATTTTCCCCCTTTTTTGCTCGTCGAGTGTCAAAATGTGGTGGTGATGACCTTTTTGCCATGCTTTTTTCCATTGTAATAACTTAGTAGTATTCCATGAAATTTCATAGTCTTTGATTATTTGTAAAAAGTGAAATTGTTGACGTCAACTTCTCTTGACCTCGCCCCTCCCCCTGTCAACAAGTGTCAAACTTTTTCAAGCCCCCTGCCACCCTAAATTGTTGGCGTAATTAATGGACAGCCCCCAACCATGCATTTACACATCCATTCACAAATCGTGCCCTCATCCATTCACACTTTCATTCACTCATTCACCCATTCATCCATCCATTCCGAAGACAGACTTACTTCATCGGTGGCATGCCTTGGACTTGACTCTGCTTCGGTGGCATGGCATGCAATGGAGCCACACTTGGATTCTGCATCAGAAACGCTCTCGCTCCCCTCCTCCTCCTCCTCCTCCTACTGCACCTCCTTCTCCTCCTCCTCCTCCTCCTGCACCTCCTCCTCCTCCTCCCACCCTCCCCCCACTCGCCTGGTGTTGGTCGGACGGCTTGAAGACGGACGGGATGACGTCACTAGTACGTCATCGCCTCGGAGGAACAGAAGTCCGAATCCGAGATTGTCTTCATCCTGTGAAACACAAAGCGCCGGCCATTCAAAGCAGTGGCGGCTCCAGGATTTGGCAAGTGGGAGGGGGGCGTTGGGGTGGCAACTTCTAATCGTGGGGGCCAACCATTTGTTGTTTAATGTATGTATCATTAAGTATAGGGTCCCAACAGGGGGGCTACTGGGGGGCAGACACTCAATAGGGGGGGCACGGGTCCCCCTGCCCCCTCCCGGTGGAGCCGCCACTGATTCAAAGACGGTCTGCGCATTTTGCTCCGATAAAATAATAGAATAAAAGGCAAGCTTATACCAAATACTCTCTACGCAAAATGCCTGACGAACTGAGACACGGAATGAACGCGGCGAAAGTCATGCGTCAAACTTAGGGATGCTAATTAGGGGCCAAGTGATTCCAACATCTGCCTGCCCTATAGTCACGCACTGATATCTAAAAACTGTCCTATACCGCAATTAGAGTAGAACTATTATTAGCCGCCGTTAAAGCCCCAAAATTTTATACCGGTACTATCACAGTAGCATTATGCTACTGACTGGGTACTGCAGGTCAGCCATCACGTGCAAACAGTAACGTACTTTCCTGACGTCAAATTCACGCAAAGCTAACAGTAACAGGCACTTATCCGCTGACAGTTGAAGACAAGTTTTTTTTTCTTATGGCGAAAGGACTATTGCAGCACAGAAGAAGCTACACAGACATACAGACACAGCCGCAGACATACAGACACAGCCGCAGACATACAGACACAGACAGACAGAACCTGAGGGAATGAGTGGGGTAAGCTCTTGAGAAGGCCCAAAGATTTGGATTTAATCCTGTGCTTTCAATAGATTGTTAAATACATTCCAGTGGTTCAACTTGACCGACTTCCCCCATTGCCTGCGAGTGAGTGAGTGAGTGAGTGAGTGAGTGATATAAATCTACGCGCATAGGCTTACTGAAAAAATACTATACAACTGAAGTCCCCGCACTAAAATGTCGAATTGGCGCATACGATGCATAAAAGAACCCCCTGGTTACATTTTTGACACAGATAATGACAAACAAGTCATTAGTAATATGAAATAATAGCACAGATATAATTAAGATATCTGGTTCATTATAGGCCTATAACAGATTTTATAGACACCAAAAACAAGTTTTATAATAATTATTCGCTGTGTGAGAGAAGCCTAAAGAAGGCTGGTTGAATAGAAGGTATATAGGCCCTAGATATGTAAAAATCTAATCGATTTGAAGAAATTCTCCGACAAAATCCACATTTTCCTCTTGTTCCTTCTTCATTGCTTTAACCTTTGCAGAAATAATCAATAATATCATTCTCCATTTCTATCTACAGGGTTCGAAATAGAGCACACCCAGCCATTTCATACTACACGCTAACGCCATTGACTGTACGAGAACAAGGGACATCAACCAAATGAAAGACCTGGCGAATATCTTGCGGAAGGCCTACTAGAGCGATCGATGGAAGAGCCGCGTATTAAGATACAGTATCTGGTTCATTGTGGGCCTACAACAGGTTTCATAGATATCAAGAACAAGTTCTATAATTAATTCCCTGTGTGAGAGAAGCCAATCGAAGGCCTGTTGAATAAAAGGTATATAGGCCCTAGATATGCAAAAATCTTATCGATTTGAAGAAATTCTCCGACAAAATCCACATTTTCCTCTTGTTCCATCTTCATTACTTTAACCTTTGCTAGAATAACCAACAATATCATTATCAATTTCGATCTACAGGGTTCGAAATAGAGCACTGCCAGCCATTTCATACTACACACTAACGCCATAGACTGTACAGGGGCACTTTAACAGGATGGGACTTTTTGTTAAAAAACGTAGACTCCTGACTGAGTCCGTCCTGTTAAAGTGCCTCTGTAGTTTTGCAGACGTAAAAACGAACACGTTTTTGAAAACGACAAAATTCAAGCACTTCCTCTTCTCCCCCAAACACCGGGGTTAAGTCAGTTCTTTTGATTCTGCCCTTGTAAAATCACTCAGAGTGGGAGAATCAACCCCCTCTACTACCACCCCACCCCCATCCCCTCCCGGCCGTATATATATATATATATATATATATATATATATATATATAGTGACCAGCCTGACCAATGCGTGACGGAGCTTTTACATGCAGCTGTGGCAAACCGCGCGGGGCTAAAACCATCGAAAGGAAGCGCCCGGCGGGGCCCCCAAACGCCCCACTGGCCCCAACCGTGGCCCGCTTGATTTTCGATGGCCATGCCTCAGCCCCTTGTCCCTCGCTCTGGTCAATAACCGGGAAACAGGTTCGGAAGAAGCGGTCGGTAGCTGTGTCTACCTTTGGTATGCCTTTCAAAATGGGGTTGGGCGGGGGAGATGGAGGAGGGGGCACTAGGTCTGGGGGCGTGGATTACTAAACATTCGGCTTACTTACTGAGTGGGCGGAAAATCGCGTCAGACTAACGATGTCATTGAAATGAACCCTAAGCACTGGGTGACCTTTGACACCCATCATATAATTAGCCATTTACTTACTTACTTAGACTCCTAAACCTCTTTAAATCACATTATTATCAAGCGTGAAAACGATAATAATAATAATAATAATAATAATAATAATAATAGATAACAGTTGATAGTTGTAATATTTGCTAGTTGGTACGCCGAATCCATCAGTAAGAATATATATATATATATATATATATATATATATATATATATATATATATATATATATATATATATATATAGCTTTAACTTTCCTGAACATTAATTTGTAACAAAACCCGACAACTTTAAGCAACTTTATAGCACTCGAAACTGATCTGTTTGTAGTGAACTTTGTTTAATTGTAAAAGAATAACGTCCACATTTGTTACATTATCACATCTTGAAGTCCCTGGCCTACTATCTAATACTGTACAGTCTGAAAACCCAGACCCTTGAAACCCGGTTCGAAAATGCAAAAACCAGGGCTAAAAAACGGGTTCTCCCAAAATTTATTGCGGGCTAAGATTGTGCTAAAAACACAGCACCAAATCCACAACGACCACCCAGCAGTGTTTAATCCAGACTCATGGACTCCGGGGGGATACTGGAAAAACCGGAGGAAACTGACAAAGCCGGGGGGAATTCTGCTAGGGGCTGCTGTTAGTTGATGTAGTATTCCAAAATTTCCGGGGGAATTTGAAATTTTGGGGGAGGAAAGGGCAATCCCCCCCGGAAACGACCTAGATTAAACCTTGGCATCCGGAATTAACATTAAGAGTCCAGGACAGGACGGTAGTACTGCACGTGAGTGTTTCTATAAATGGCAGAGGGAAAAGAAATGTGGACTGCTTGATCGAATACAAATACTAATGCCCGTATCCGTTACATACCGCGTGTGTATACGACTACCGCAGGGAAAAAGTCTGGTCAGCATCAACGAAACCTCCTTGGACTACAGAAAAACAGGAATACAACAAAAAGAACGTCTAACAACGACGTGCGTGCGAGATTGTGGAATGTAAGAAGAATACTACATTTCAGTGTTTAATCTAGGCCGTTTCCGGGGGAAAGTTGCCCTTTTCCCCCCGGAAATTTCAAATTCCCCCCGGAAATTTTGGAATATTACATCAACTAACAGCAGCCCCTAGCAGAATTCCCCCCGGCTTTGTCAGTTTTCCCCCCCGGCTTTTTCAGTTTCCCCCCGGAGTCCAGGAGTCTAGATTAAGCACTGCTACATTTATCCATTTATCACTGGAGAAACTGGAGTGCACTTAATACTGAAATGAAACGATAATAATAATAATAATAATAATAATAATAATAATAATAATAATAATATCATTGTCAGAAGAAATAAAGAAACATGGAACTCGGAAAGATTTCATAACTATAAAAATGCTACAGTAAAAAGTGTTTGGATGAACCTTTATCATCAAAAAATACAGTAAAGTCGGGCAATACTAGAAAAAACTCTAAAATTGCCAACATCTATACAAGGCCGCGATAAGCAAAATAAACGCTAATGTAACTATCAAAAGTCCCATGTAAATGGACAAATATTACTATTGGAGACTTCTTCTTCTTCTTCGTGTGTACTGTGATCGTGTCGTTTGCATATTCTTCAGATACGAAATATGGAGGCCCAAAGTGCGTTGGCTCTATTTCGGGTCATCAGGGTGCATCACATGGATCCAGCAAATCGATTTCGGATCTCGATCTCTCTCTCTCTCTCTCTCTCTCTCTCTCTCTCTCTCTCTCTCTCTCTCTCTCCAGACTGTTTTACTTTATTTCGAATGGAGAAAAGACGCCAATGACGTTTTATCTCCTCCTCCTTCTTCTCCTCCTCTCCCATCCCCCGCCACCTCCTCCTCCTCCGACCCACAACAGCAGCGACACCTAAGGCCGTTAATATTCCAGGAGAGAGAGAGAGAGAGAGAGAGAGAGAGAGAGAGAGAGAGAGAGAGAGAGAGAGAGATAATGGAACAGATGGGGGAGGGGAGTACGACGAGGGAAGAAGAGGAGGAGGAGGAGGACGACGACGACGACCGGTCTGTACTCCGTTGTAACCTAAGCGGGCAACAGAATTAGGGAAGGAGGGAGGTGAGGAGGAATGATGAGGAGGAAGAAGAGGAGGAGAGATGAGGAGGAGGAGGAGGAGGAGGAGGAGGAGAAGGGAGAACAGTCAACCGGCTTCGAAGAGACCGGCCGCGAAAACAAAGACGGATTGGATTCGATTGAGGAGGAGGAGATGGAGAGGAGGGGGTGGGTGGGTGGGTGGGACGAACGAAAACCGAAAAGATAGACGCGACTATTGCGGTGTTGCCCTTTCTAAGTGGCGCTCCATCAGCGCTCCCTTCCCCGCCCCCACCCACCCATCCACCCCGCCCCCACCCCAACCAGCCCACGCGTTCTACCGGTCTCTCCGCCAGCGCTTTTCGTCTCAGCAGCATCAGCAGCAGCAGCAGCAAAGTACTATCGATCGGAAAGATGGCGCCTACGGGTCGTTGCCAGACGCTCGGATATTTCCATCGCCGCCGAGTTCCCGGCGCAAACAAAGCGCCGCCGGGCGACCGGTAACAATAGCAGCGCATCACTGTATTATTATTATTATTATTATTATTATTATTATTATTATTATTATTATTATTATTATTATTATTATTATTATTATTATTAAATAGCGTCCACCGTCGGCTCCTCTCGCTCCTCCCCCTCCTCCACCCGCTCTACCCCCACCCTCTTTTCACCGCCCTCTCCCACACCGTCTATGACAACCTTTGGCCTCGACAGCATCGAAGATAGCGACGGGTTGCCATGGCAGCCCCAGAAGAAGCGGCGCCATCTGTGGAGACGCAAGGGAATAGAAACAATGAGACGGAAGCAGTACGTGGCGCCATCTATCCGTCTCTCTTTCTGTCTGTCTGTCTGTCGGCCTCTTTCTCTTTCTCTGTCTGTCTGTCTCGCACAGCGGTCTTCTTACACGATTACCTACAGAATCAAGAATCCCAACATATTCTGTGCGCGCACAACCGACGCAGATCTAACAAAAAAAGGTGTACAATAGCAATATAAGTTTCCGCTTAACGTCTAAGAAACGGTGTTCGAAAACAAGACAAGCTTTCATATCAGCACTAAGTGACGGCGTTCGATGGAAATTTTAAGTATGTCGCCCGATGCCAATTAAAGGTGTTTCGAAAATCAAAACATATTTCGTCTCGACAAGTACAACACCCTCAATCTCTCTTGACAGAGGTTCCTTGTAGCAGCCCTCGACAGACAGCCCCCAGCCCCCGAGGACCCCTTCCCCACAGCGGGCTGCCGTCGGGTAGATTTTTTTAACCAAGGTCGAACGCTTGATGAAGAGGAAAACACCGGGTGACGTTCAGCCACTATTTATCACGCCACAACAGCGCTACATAAACTCTGGGATATAAAAAAATGAATGGAAACACTTTCTGCCGTTACAACTATACTTCTGTGTCGTCGTCGTCGTCGTCGTCGTTGTTAGAGCACGGTCGTCCTCTTGTGTCGGGGGGGGGAGGGGGTCTCCTCCGCGGAACATAAAAGCGGAGAGTTATAAGAACCCCGTATGATGTCAGTTACGACAGAGCCCATAAATAAACGGACCGACCGGGAGACAACAAAGAAGGTGGCGCCGCCGTGCGAGAGACTACGAAGTGAACCGCGTATCGAGGTCAGGAAAAGGGTGTTCACCGTCTTAGCGAACTATGACCGGCGGCCCTCACAAGTGGGGGGGGGCGAGGGGGGAAAGCGACAGTCCAACCAACGCCGGATCACTTCGGTTGCTGGTTGATGCCTAAGGATCAGACCCCTTCCTACACCCCCCCCCCAACCCAACGCGGAATCAGATAACACATCCTCCTCCACTTAGCACTGGCCAAATTTCTAATGGAAAACAGATTTCAGTTGTTTCTTCGGGTTAGAAGAAGACGAAGACACGAAGGAAGGAAGGAGGAGCTGGATGGAAGAAACTTGCTAATTGAAAGCATTTTAACCCCTTAACTGGGTGCCCTGAGTAATGCTCGTCCATTTTACATTGAGTTACAAATAGTTGCCCCGTTAAGGGGTTAATAAGCTACTGAGCGTTGCGAAAGAAAAGATAATAATTTGCCCTCATGCTATTCAAACAAGGACTATGCACTGTTCAGAATCCTTGTATTCAAGCAACGTCCGGTCCTGGAAAATGTCACAGGTCAATTGATAATTAACCAGGCATTTGATTTAATAATGTCTTCAGTCCTTTTAATGAAAACACGCCCACTCCATTCTATTCTCAACGTCTTCTTGTTTCTTCTTCTTCTTCTTCTTTCGTTCTTCGGTCCATCGTTCCTAACATACACGATAAGGTTACACTTCTTTCTGTCTGTATATTACACAACGCACATACACACACGAAATATTATCACGATGACAAAACGCGACAGATGTAGAATACAATCTTCACTGTACATCGAAATAATGTACAGTGTCGATTTTAGTACAATACCTGCAGCCTTGCCCTCTCCCTGTACAATATGACCAGTGAAACTGCAGAGTACCATTTGTCCCGTACATTGCACGGAGATTCCATATCAATGTTCCCATCTTTGTCCGGGTAAAGACGTTAGTCGTCTGTCCAGTAACAGGACGAGGGTGAGGCGGGGGGAGAGGGGGCGCACGCCAACAGACCAAGTGGAGTGTGGAGGGGTTTGTAATGAAGGGTATTGGCCCCGGGACAGCTACTACCCTCGAATTCTCGCGTTCAAAACTTATCAGAAGAGGAGACATTAATTATAACCAACCGGGAAATTTCTCTCGGAACCCAGTTGCTACTCGCTTTTAACTCCCCCCCCCCACCTGCAAAAGTTCATATAGAAATCGTAGCTTCACTTCTGTATACAGCACTAAAACTGAAGAACTGAAATAGGGAAAATGCAATAACAGCCCAATCTCACGTGACATCACGCGGCGTTGTCATGACTACCGGGTACATGCACACAAGCAAGTTAAAACACTTCACCCGTAAAATTTAAAAACTTAAACGAACGGGTGAAAACTTTGTACCAAGATTTTTTTTAAAGTACTCTACAGCAACACACTCCAAATAAAGAATTTTGCCAGCGACACTGCTAACGAACTGCAATATAAACACATTGGGAAAAAAATTATGCCTACATTCACAAGATGTTCGGATCTCACAGGCTAAATTTCACAAGCCTTTCTGTCAAAAAACCTTTCGATTAAAGAAAAAAATCACACAAAGCCAAACGTAAAACGTGAAAAGTCAGTAGGGAAAACAAGTAGGTGTGGTCTATTATAGAGAGAATTTTTAAGCGTGTGATCATGTGAACCGAAAAATGTTTTATCAAAAATACAGTAAAACTGTATAGCATAAAAACTAAACGTAGCATTTGTCCCATTTAAGGTCAATGCTGCTGAGAAGGCTTAGCAGTCATCGCAGTGCATTTGACAGAGAATACGTGTAGCAAGAAATTCAACATCTCTCTCTCTCTCTCTCTCTCTCTCTCTCTCTCATAGTATTTAGACAATCAGTATACATTTTAGAAGATTTACTGATCAATCAATCAACCAACCAACCAATCGATCAATCAATCAATCAACTTCTTAATCATCATCCTAAACTGTCTATTGCCTATGGGCTCTTCCGCTATCTTCTATTTCTTGCGCTGCCTATTACCGACTCTCTGCTGTATATTTTCAATCAGTAGCACAATCAAAAATCAAAATCATAATCACATTATGATGATGATGATGATGATGATGATGATGATGATGATGATGATGATGATGATGACGACGACGACGACGACGACTCCAACTCAATCAAGCAACGTCTCCAATTCGTCTACTCGATTTACTCAGCACCCATAAAACACACACACATACACACACCACTGCACAGCTTATTCTATCCGTTGCCATTGACGACCTACCCGTTGCCACTGACGACCACCGAGCGCCCATCTGACAAGCGCCGTTGGCCTTTGGCCAAAACGCAAGCGAAAATAAAACATTAATTAAATGCAGTATCCGGCTACAGTATCCTGGACTGGAGTGAGGGGGTGGGAGAGGGGCACATAGACCTCTACGGTACAACGTTCCGGTTCGCTGGATCCGACAAACTCCTCCACCCACCCCAACCCACCCCCACCCTTTCTCTTCGCCCCTCCTGCTCCCTCTCCACCCGAGTGGCTGAAATTTTTACGAAGATCTAACAGTAACAGGAGAATAACGAAGGTTCGGTTTGTTCAAATGTCTGGTTGCGTACACAAAGACAAGATAGAGACAGACAGACAGACAGACACAGACAGACAGACAGACAGACAGACAGACAGAGGCATGCTTGCTATTTAGAGAGTCAAAAGACGTCGGGTGATTTTGTTATTCTATTAGGTATATCCATCCGTTCCTACGTTTCAAAAATTCCAGATACTGTATTATTCCCTCTCTATAGGCATAAGACCAAGGCCATTAAGTGTGTGATGACCTAAAATAAGATTAACCAATCAGAGGACTGCGTGGAATAGAGACGAGCGAGGCAAGCCAACAGGGGCGTATTTAGGTGGTATGCTCCTGATCCATAGCGTACCCCTTTGGTCTTTGGCCTTTGGTCATTCCCTTCGGTTGCACCGCAAAATATTTTAAAATCTGTTTTAGGGGCTATTTGCTTCATAACTTAATTTGTGCAATTAGTAAAAAATGTAGTAAAGTGAAGGAAACTTTAAGAAAGTATGCGCCCCATAGGCGGATTTTATTAAAGGCTAGGGTAGGCTTAAGCCTACCCAACTAATCCCACCAAAACAAAAAAATTGTTTTTTCCATCAACACCAGGTCTGTCGCGTGCTGGACGGCACCCCAAACTCCCATACTAGCCTACCCAAATATTAAACTCTAAATCCGCCTACGATGCGCTCCATAATTAATAAATGTTTCGTTACTGCGTCGTTACAAATTGCAATCAGCTTTCGTCTGTTGAACAATTATGGAGCAAAAAATTGAGGTAATTAAGCGAAACTGCAGCATTTTAATAAACTTAACTCTATGTTACTGCAGAACATAGAATAAAAGTTATTTTTCGAACTTCTTCAATTTCAGCTTACCCCTTTAAGCCTTTCTAAATACGCCCATGCAAGCCAAGGTAACTAAAAAGCTGAAAAACTTCGGGTGTGAAAATTTTCTGAAATTTTTCGTTTTCTGGTTTTAGTTACAGCCGTCCATATATACGGACAGCAGGTTTATATATATATATATATATATATATATATATATATATATATATATGCAAAAAATAAATAATGCAAAATAATGCAATAATGCAAAATAATGCAAAAATTCTGATTGACTAGATTTTTGAATCGGAAAGTTGCGGACTTCAAGCTGAAAGACGAAGAGTTTTGCATGACTTCACAATTTTACAGTTGAAAAACAAAAAAAAAATTATGTTCCCCACAAAACTGCGTTGAGGAACACGCTGTGCTCTCTACGATCTCAAGGTTTCACAGAAACCCATTCGGTGTGTGCGTCCGTTCGTTCTGCACCCGGTGCGCTTTGCTCTCTGCGTCTTGGCTGGCAGACGCAGTCTCCAGAGTCCAGACAATAATAATTATTATCATTCTCATAATAAGAGAAAATACCAAACGCAACGGTGAAGAATAAAGTCTCTTCGCCACAGCCTCACAACACCGCCCCTCCCCCCAATTCTTTCCAGCATTCCCATTAATCTTACGTCAGAGTAAACCCTCGCTACCCTCCCCACCTCCCATCCCCCCCCCCACCCCCACCCACACCCCATCCACTTGATGCAAACATCTGGACTGCCGCCGTTCAAACTGAACCAGGAAAGCGAACGGAGGGGGAGATGAAGGAGAGGAGAGGATGATGGACAGAGGAAGAAAAGAGAAAAGAGGAGGAAAAGAAGAGGAAGAATTATTGCTTCTTATTGTCGAGTGAATGAAACGACTGTGATGCAAGTAGCCGGGGGGTGGGGTGGGGGCACAAGTGTATCCTAACACTAACCCTAACTCAATCCTTAGCTAGTTTCTATGGGTTTTTCGTTTTTCCAGTCTAGCAGATGTATCTGGGTCACCGATGTAATAACTATGTATCTGGGTCATCACAAAAACTCATCAGCATAGATATGCGTGAAATCAGAGGGACTAGAGCACAGATATGTAACAATAGACTGGAGGCAGAAAATAGTGGAGCATGACATGAGTATGGTAGCGGGTACAGTGCCCCCCCCCCCGGGACAGGGCTAAATTACAGCTTAGTAGCTTACTGCCGCGAGTAAAGACAAGATATATAGGGTAGGCCAGGCGGATTGTTGTGAATAGGTTACACCACTATATTAAACGTTCTGTTAGTAAACGAAGCTAAATGCTTACCTTGCATTCGCCCTCTGCCAAAAATCCGCCGTCCTCTGAAATTTAGGTCCACATTTTACATCAGGTCTTCAGGAAAACAAAAAGAAACAGGCAAGCAGGCAGACAGGCAGACAAAGAGAGAGACAGGCTAACGTAAAACATGACGAAATGACTGGCATACCAGACAAAGTGACACAGTTCACAGTTCTAGTATCAGATATCAAAACTACTTAAACCCCAGTTGACTTTCCAATGAACCACTGCCCTCTAGCGGGACCAAGCGAACCCAAGGGCCCCTCAAGCAACCGACGCCCTCTAGGTTCACGAGGTCAAGAATGCTGAGAACCTTCCCCCCCCAGCTGCCCCACTTTTCTGCCGCCACAAACCTACCACCACCACCACCACCACTACCAGCACAGAATTATTGTTTCCATCCGGCCATGGGAGGGAAGAGTTCCAAAGCGAATGTCTCAACATCCAAGAGTCACCCGATAACCCATAAACTCGGAGCGGATCGGATAACAGAGACTGCAGACAGACGATACTAAGAGAGAGAGAGAGAGAGAGAGAGAGAGAGAGAGAGAGAGAGAGAGAGAGAGAGAGAGAGAGAGAGAGAGAGAGAGAGAGAGAGAGAGAGAGAAGATGATGTACATACCAACAATTTCTGTAAAAATAGTCAATGAAGAGATTTTAAAGATTACTGGTAACAGGCAGTACAACGTGTCAACACTCCATGGTTATTTGTGAGAACGCATCATCTCCAAAAATGCATCACATCAGACTTTAACCCCGACACCAACAAACGACAAAGTCATCTTTTGTACCATCTCCTCAAATTTGTCTATCTAAACTCAAGGCATTTTTCTTTTTTAAAAAATCATTTCCTTCACAGTGGTAAACTCGCTCGTAACATCCCAACCATGATGACCCTTTGGATAAAATGATCCCAGCTGACTTATCGCCCCCACCCACCCTTCCCCACCTTTTGGCTATTTCAAACTCAGATCGAGCACCTATAAGATTGAGCAGTTACTACGGTACCGATGCCGTAAGCGCTATATAAATTCGCCGTTTAAAGCCCCGCAGTGGTCCATATTCAATCTGCAAACAAACACAATCACGCATCATTTTTGCAACCGTTCAGTGCAGCAAATTGCAGCACCACAGCAAAATGCTAAACAGTGCAAACAGATTTCTTGTCAGGGCTGGCGGGTTTCAAGGCTCCGAGTAAACAAGCGTTGCACAAAGATCTGGGCACCACCGGGGCCCCGGGCCCCGGGCCCCGCACGCACCGCGTTACCTGTTGTCAGTGTTACATGCATGATGATCTTAAGATGTCGTGCGCAAAAATCAACGGAACAAATACAGACCACCGTTACGTCAATCGGGAACACGCAGTAAAGAATTTCAACGCGTAGAAATCAGAAAACACACACACTGAAAACCGCAACTCTGGCACGCATACGGTTTCTCCCTCCCCTCCCCCGGCCGAGGAGTTATTTCTAGGATTCTCAATTGGGGGGTGGGGTTGGTAAATTCTCAATTTGGGGGGGTGTCGGTAAATTCTGGGGTCCACTGCCAAAATGTCTGACAAGCAAAAAGGTCATCGCATAGCTGGAATGGGGGTGGGGAGGGTGTCGGTCTCAAATTGGGGGAGGGGGAGTGTTAGGGGTGTACAAATATCCCTGCCTCCCCCCGGTATATCAACCCGTAGCCATTATCAACGGCAATACAAGGGCACACCACGCTATTCTTCTCTGATCAATGCTCAGTAGTTTCGTTAATTTTATCCATCTTTTAACGTTTGGGAGGACGCGGAGTCTTTGGTGCCATTTGGCGTAGCCACGGAGGGACCCGAGGGCCCCTGCCCCCCTATTCGGATGGGGGTCGGTCATGAGATTTGTCCAAAACCGGTGGGTAGTAGAAGGTAGGGGCTGGGGTAGTAATAAATCGGAGAAAATGCACCAGATAGCAGACATTAAAGCAATTTTTTTAGCCCGGAAATGCCAAAAAATGCCAAAGCCGCCCCCCCCATTCTGAAGTCCTGGCTACACCACTGGCGACGTCCTGCTGTTTTGAGTATTATTTGTGAATTAAATAGAAGAAAATGGGACGCAAAAATTATTTTTGAAACCGACATCAATCACTCAATAACAAACGGCGTTTAAAATTCCAACTTCGTGCAACTTAATGACATTTCAAAATCCGTTCCAAAATGTCTTTATCGATTAAGTTATAATGTCAATCATTTTTTTACTTTCTGACTTCTGCAGGACACAAAAAAGCGACAAATAAAAAGAACGAAGACGCTAAATTCAAGCATCTCAAATAATTCTTCACATTAATAGACATATGGTGTCCGTGTGTGCGTAACGGAGTCAACAAAGACGTTGAATATCATATTAACCCCTTAACTGGGTGCCCCTAGTAATGCTCGTCCATTTTACATTGAGTTACAAATAGTTGCCCAGTTAAGGGGTTAAATGAAAATGGTTGTCGATCACGCAAACAGAGCATCATAACAGTCCACGTACATCGAAACCAAAACAGCGCAAGAAGAAATCTTAAGCAGAAACACACACACACACACACACACACACACACACACACACACACACACATCTACCAGGCATAACAACTGGTTCATGTCCTGACTCCTGTCACAATCAGACTGCAACATCACCGCATAAAATCCGAGACCGATAAATCTTGCCGACTGACCTCTAGCGAACGACGTTCTCAAAACAAAGTTGTCTTTGTCTCTCTTTCTCTCTCTCTCTCTCTCCGAGACGGTCTCTGCAAGACAAGACGCCTGCGAGACAAAAGTCTTCCTTAAATCGTTCCAATTAGCCGATTAAACTCGATAGAAGTAACCGCTGCGGGCTCCGCTAATCTGCTGTCCGCCAAGTCCCGACACAATCATGTTAATACCAAGTTTTTCATAACCCACAGCATATGCATGTATACATATATATATATATATATATATATATATATATATATATATATATATATATATATATATATATGTAAATATCGATATGTATACATACATTTATACATAGGCTTCAAATCGTGGCCTTCAATACCTCAGGCAGCCCGCCAACGTCGACTTTGATTGACAGCAGGAGTCTTAGCAGACGGCTTAAGGAGACGGGAGCCCCGCGTCCAGGCGCACCTGACCTCTATGGGATTCTATGTAATCAACAGGCAATCCGGGCGAGTCCACTGTCGACGTAGGGGATGACCAGGATGGCACAGCGAAGGCCTACAGTCGAATAGGACGTTTCTAATATTGATTACATTAACGCGAGTGGCCCTCCCCACCACCCCCGCCTTGCATCGAAGCCAGTAATTAGAGTATCAACTGAAGATAATTATAATAATAGCAATAGCAACAGCAATAATAATAATAATAATAATAATAATAATAATAATAATAATAATAATAATAATAATAGGTCCGTATTAAGCTCAAACATGTTGCCAGCGACAATGCAGTTTTCCTAGCCTTAGTGCACGATCTGGCTGAAAAGAGCATACGACTGTGTGTGTGTGTGTGTGTGTGTGTGTGTGTGTACGCGCGGCGTACAGTTGCCTGTCTAAATACTATATTGACAGGCTACAAGTGAGTGTACGCCTGGGATCATGCGGTCAAAAGTGACTACGTTCAAAAATTACTGAACAGAAAAACCGTGTGTTTGAATTAACTGTAGTAGCTGCATCTTATTATTCCAAGCTTCACGATCAATCAGTAATTCATTCATTCATTCATTCATTCATTCATTCATTCATTCAATTATCCGTGATCAATCAGGCAATCAATTAACTTCTTTAGCGCCAGTACTGCAGTTAGTCGATTGTGTATTCAGAGCGAAAATGGTGATCGCTAGAAAAGATGAGGTTTCCAGACCAGACCCGAGAAATTTCTAGCTCCGCACTTTTTCTAAGGATTTGTCTCGGGGGAGGGGGTGAGCTTTAATTTGGTCCAGTAGTCGTTTTTCTGGGGGCACTGTTCCGCAAACATAGTTTGATAGAAAATTGGGCTTTTTTAGCCACAGGTGCACGTGTGCAGAATTGTCATAGAAGAGAAAAGCCCAACTTTTCGTTTCTTTCCCCGAAAAGTTTTCTTTTCTTTAAAAAAGGGAATTGTTGGTAAATGCACAGCAGATCCTCCCAACGCCGTTCCGATCTGACAATACAGGCAACCCACAACTGTAAGTCTTAAGTCTTTAACCCTCTCGCCCATCCTCAAAGTTACTATTTAAATCGGGCTTTAATTATTTTTTGTCTCATCAAACGGCGCTGGTTGGACCTGTAGGCCTAGCATTAGCGTCGCCACGGAGGGGGTATAGGGCAAATGCCCCCTGACCCCAGACCACCTATCAGATTCTGAGATTCGCGCAAATCCGGTGATAAAGTTTTTGTGGAGGGGTGTGTGGGTGCGGTAAG
The DNA here is from genome assembly GCA_018105865.1 of Metaphire vulgaris. Lineage (NCBI taxonomy): Eukaryota > Metazoa > Annelida > Clitellata > Crassiclitellata > Megascolecidae > Metaphire > Metaphire vulgaris. The sequence continues at coordinate 13,069,955 of CM030856.1, forward strand.
GAATCTGACACGCCAGCCCCTTTTGCCCCAGCCACTTTTGCCACCCCAAAAAAATTCCTGGCGACGCCACTGAGGCCTAGTACTGGCCTACATTTACCGAATTGATGCTCAGTTGACAGTTGCTCATTTCAAATCTGCGCAATTGAAATAGTATAGGCTATCTATTTTAAAAGTCCTCACGATATGCCCTATTATAATAATTTCCCCTAAATTATACCATAATTCGCAAATAAACGACGCAAATCTTCGATGTTAATTCGTCGCTTATAAAGAACGATTCCAATATAAACGTCCTAACTGACACCCCCTCCCCCCCCCACCCACTCCCATTCCCGATGACGCAAGCGGTTCGTCCTCCAGATTGATGTGTTTCCGTGATAATTTCGCTGATATTTGCGGAGATAATTTCTCCGTATTTTCTGGTAGATCCAATCGATGCGAAATCGATGGCCAGGTTTTGACGAGTGCGCAGATCTTTTATTCGCGAAAAATCAATCAAAACAAACATATCCACCGGAAGCCGCCGCCCTACCGCGTGAAGAAGAAGGTCTGGAGGTCAACGGAGATGGCAGAAGACAAGATTGATTACCCGCGCCAGGGTGGGGTGGGGAGGGGAAGATGGAGGACTGGCCCCCAGACAAATAAACCCTATGTACCCAGTTACCCCCGAGGTGCACCGGATGAGCCGGGTGCCTTATCGAACACGGGGAGGCATTTTTCGGACGAGGCTCCCACGAGCAATAAAAGTCAAACGCGAAAGACATTCATCATCTCTACCCACAATTCATCATCGCACGATGACGACAAAATGGCGGACACATACAGAAGCGACCCCTGTCGGCGTACATTTGAACTAATTACTACAACGGCGACGACGACGACGACGACGATGTCAGCAGCAAAGGAAATGTCCTTTTCTACACGATGATTATTATTATGCTAGACAATTACATCGAACTATACCGTATCGAACACGGCGAGGCATTTTTCAGGAAAGCTCCCACGTGCCATTTGGAAACACTGGATGAGTTTAGCAGACTATAGTCGCAAAAGGCAAAAAACCTTTATCCGTGGTTGTTTCTCAATGGTTGGCTTTCGTACGAAAACCGAGAAAACAGAGAAGGAGGAAGAGGTAGAGAATGACAGAGGAGGAGGAGGAGGAGGAGGAGGAGGAGGAGGAGGAGGAGGAAGCGGGTGCAATAGCTCCTCATCGCCGCAGCATTTTGTTCTACTCTTCCATCCGGTAAACCGCTGTTACAATATTAAACAATGACGTCAATGGAAACAAAAAATAATATTATAGGCCCATCACTGGCCCAACAGCAATATGGTCCACATGGCTGCTCAGAGCCATAGTCTATAGGACCAGCATGTAATCGGTATACCAAAAAGTTCAACGTTATCAAGAACTGATCACATAGTAACCTTGCTAACTTACTATGATGGGGGCCGTCCATCTAGTACGTCACACCATTTTCCGACAGCTTAAAATCCCCTTACCTTGTCACAAATAGTCCAATGCACGATTTGAAGCTTGAAAATATGGATATTGTCGGAGAATTTTTTAAAATAACTGAGATATTTACACGATTATGCATGAAAAGAGATTGGAATACAAAATAGATGACGAGACAGCAGGCTGTTCAACAGGCCTTCCATTGGCTTCTCTCACACAGCGAATTAATTATAAAACTCGGTTTTTTCCTATAAAACCTGTTGTACAATGGACTTATACATTAGTAAGCCTAAGCGGCTCTTGATCGCCGTACTGACCATTCCACGAGATATTCGACAGGACTTTCAATCTTTCATTTAGTGATGTCCCTCGTTTCCTGTACAGTCACGCAGGTTTTTTTTATTTAATGAATTCGAGTTTTTTTCGTTCAATTTTCAGCAGCGTATTCAACTTTCGACAATGTTGATTTAATTGACTTGTCGTGTTTTATGCATAGATATATAAAATTCGGCTGGCATTCGCCAGGTGGCGCCAAATCGCGATTTAGCGTGTTACGAACTTCTACTGCGCTACTTGTATTGTGGTTAGATGTTGTAGTCCTACTAAAAGATGGCAATTTTCTCCATCGTCTGCGACCAAGCACAAGTGCGGGCTGTTTGGATATCGAATAAAAAACAAAATGATTTGAATTCTTTGTGAGCATAAGTGAAATTGATATCGTCTCCTACAGCGAAGCCCAATCTCTCAGATGGGAGCAATTTAAGTGCGTTTTTGGCAACTCATCCGTGATAAATAAATGCAAAAGTGGATTTTCTTACTCCTAGTTCTAAATAGGGACGAATCTTTCGATTTTCTCCTATTTGTTGGAAAAAATTCTGGCCTGGAATGAGAAATGGTAATGCGGATATTCTAAATGCGCGGACGGCAACACCGTCAGCGGTTGTAGTCATAGTGGTTGGATATATACAACCATATAATTAAATAGACTATGGTTGTAGTTTCTTCATTCGACGTCGCCCACCTCGTGGAAGAAGTGGAGCATTTCAGATTCTAAATGAAAATTCTTTTCAATTTTCGCATATTTGACGGAAGATCTGGCACTTTTATTTTTATTTGTCCGTTCGTTGATTCTTCGATCTAAGCCGATTTTTCCAGAATATAACGAGAAATAGATTACTTTAGACTTAAGCGACTGACTGTCCTATTTAAGTAGCATTTCTTTTATTGAATACACATTTTTATATGGTTGCCATGGGAAAACGAAGTGGAAAATCGTTTCTTAGTGGGAAATACGTTCTAACCTTCGCCTTCCTCGTCACTGCCTTGGTTCCTGAGCTCGGTGAAGCAAGGTCTCTCCATGCTAACGTGAGTCAAACTGTCTCGACTTTTCGACTAAATTTGATGATATATTGGCAATTTTTATAGCGCATTTACGACTAAATTGGGCTTAACTCTTGACGACTTTGCCACCGGCATGAAACTGCTATCGGCTTGCTGCAGAACGAAATAGGCAGAATAGGCCTAGGCTTGGAACCAACAAAATTTAGGTTTATTTGATCATTTTGATATGAATTATAAAGTAATCACACTGTTGTGTAGACTTTAATATTAGCGACTGACGAGTAGGGTTTAGGGCAGGATCTAAATTAGGCCTAATACTGAAATATAAGGACTCTAAGTTCTCTAACTCATTGTTTTATCCAGACTCCAGGCCTTGGAGGGGGGAATTGACCTGTCTGGAGGGGAAGAAGCGCAGTTCAATGGAAAAAAATTGTGCTCGGATTGGGGGGGGGAGGATTTTGAGGTTTGTGGAGGATTTTTAGGTTGGGGGGTCTCGCCTCCTAACAGACCTGGATAAAACACTGCTCTGACTGACATTGTTTGTTATTCTGTTTTATATATCAATGTATATGCAAGCACTGTTGAATCTCACACACACATAGGCCTAAAGTCTCAACTGTTTCAAATGAAATCATATTGTTACCCAGAGTCTATGTTAATGAGATTTTACTGTAGTTGCAGTGATGATGGCGATGCTAATATCTAGGCAAAATTAACCATAGTAATTTATTGGAGGTGCTTTCCTGTGATAATTATAAGTGACAATGAAAATAATGTGATTGATTTGCCAGTTGATGGTGAATTGTCAGTTAAGCATTTATCCTAAGCCGAGGAAAATTGCTTTCATTGTTAGAACGCCTGAAGCCATGGACATTACGCCCCTCCATGTCGCAATATAATTGCTCTAAATTTATATAGAGCCGCTGTAAAAGCAGGCGAACCAACCAACCAACCAACCGTTCTCAGAACGATGCATGATGCACCGGAGGACTTGGAACTGCTGGTTTCCTTCGGTCGGATGCTGAATGTCTGTGTGCCTTGGAGCCTGGTCACGTGACTGGACACGTGACATGTCACGGGTTCTGTCTTTTGTCTGCTGCATTAGTCCTTCTTGCCGCTCCCTTTCCCTCCCCCCCCCCCTCCCCCTCCCACTCCAACACCAATTCATCATTTCTCGTTGCATATATTGATCCGTCAGATGCCAGACAGACTTCGTCTGGGGCAGCAGTGTCATCTGCCTCAGTTGAATGCCGATGGATTATGTCCCCCAACCCCCACCCCGCCATCACCTGAAGTCTTTCTGTAATTTCGTGTTACGGCAGGAAAACGAAATGGGCGGGGGTTTATCCAGTTTTAGCAATTATTATTATTATTATTATTATTATTAATCTTGACAATTTCTTAAGCGCAGTAACATAGCTTGGTGACTAAAGTCAAAGGCGCTTTTTATTTTATTTTATGTTATTATTATTATTATTATTATTATTATTATTATTATTATTATTGCTGCTGCTGCTGGGCGTAACCATTGGCGTAAACTTGGAAGAAAAAGTGGGAGGGGGCCAACCACTGTACATACCCCATTCCCTATAGCAGCCTCTCAAAATGTGTGGGGATTTGAGCCTATAAGGCTGCTTACTTATTGGCCCTAGCCCTAGCCATATATATATATATATATATATATATATATATATATATATATATATATATATATATGTGTATATATATTGTGTGTATATATATTATATATATGTATGGTATTCGGCTGTTATGAGCCATTTTGATTGTGTTTATGTCCGAGATTAGATCAGTCGGTGGTCGTCCAATGATGTAATGCCTTATAATTGCATGAGCTGTTTTCGTTCTTGTTGTCATAGTGATGCATCCTATTCTGCTATGCTATTGCTTTCCGTTTCCATAGTGACACCATGGCAGTTCACCCAGCATTGTTAGCCTGGGTTCTTTTGACAATCACATATTGTAGTGTTGTAGGAAATTTGCGTAGCACCTTCGGTGAGGAGTTTAGCCAAGAGGTACTGACACTAGGGTTGCTGCATTTTTATCTGTGGGTTCTCTGGCATGTTATTACTCTAACAGTAACTACCTTTTACTATTATTATTATTATTATTATTATTATTATTATTATTATTATTATTATTATTATTATTATTATTATTATTATTATTATTATTATTATTCTGCTGCTGCTGCTGCTGCTGCTACTACTACTACTACTACTACTACTACTACTACTACTACTACTACTACTACTACTACTACTACTACTACTAACAACTACTACTACTACTATTATTATTATTATTATGATTATTATTATTATAATGATTATTATTATTATAGTGATTATTATTATTATTGCTGCTGCTGCTGTTGCTATTATTGTTATAGTGATGATGATGATGATGATGATGATGATGATGATGACAACAATGATGATGATGATGACGATGATGATGATGATGATGATGATGATGATGATGGTTGTTACAGTGGTTCTGATAGCAATGATGTTCATATTTTTATGATGCTTTGAATATGAGAAGACCCCACTGGTAATATCTTTTGTAACAACAAGTATCTGAATAACTGTTTTAGAATGGAAATATTCACAAATTCTTTGACGACCACGACGATGACGACGATGACGACGACCTGTTTGACCTTTTGATGACGAAGGTCAAACACCTCTGTCTCCTGCTGTCACTCCTGAACATCAAGTGACCACAGAGTCATTGCTGACTTCTTCCCCGTTGTCAGTGACAGCAAATCCAGGAAATGACCTCACCTCTTCATCGGATGACGACGACTCAATATCCGATGACAACTCAGTATCCGAATCTTTTAAGAATTCGACATCATTTGGGTTTTTCGACGACAGAAATTCATCCAAGGGTGAGACAGACTCTGATATTCTGTAATCAGGGTATTATTGTTTGTAAATATTCACTGAGCATTTGATTTGAAATCAGAATTATTTAAAAGATTTTTGGGGATACTTGACACAATTTCTAGAGCCACAGAGTTTAGGCAACTATAAGCAAGTAAGTAAGTAAGTGTGTGCTATATTTCTCATAGATAGTGAATATTGTGAATCAGTGTTATTAGAAAGCAATAGTGGTAATTTTATAGGACCAATTGGTTTGAGATTCAGTATGACCCCATAATCCTCTAACAATGAGGCTAATATTTATGGGTTTTTAGCTACTTAGCCCATTTGAGGGTGAAATTTTTGGGTGTTGGGGTACCGGTAAGTTGTAAGTAAGTAAGTAAGTAAACTAGCTATTTATATTTCGTTTGTTCAGATGCTGTTAACAAGTGCATTGCAATGTCATCCCATTACAATTGTCATTCCATCCCAATGTCATCCCAGTCCATCCCAATAATTATTGTTTTTTTCCTTGAAACTTTTAACAATGGGTCAACAATAAAAATGCTGCCTGTGCTTCAGATCCAGTTTGAAAATCGATTTGGCCAAATGCCCAGTTTATTGGTCTAGGAAGGATTGTGACTATTTCGTCTATTTGTGCCCCCATTGGATTTCCACCCTCCTGAAGTGACCGCCATGCCATACTCTACAATAGTGCACTCATTCTAAGCAACTACAGTGTAGACCAGTCTCCAGGTTTTTGAAGAATATTTTGCCTCCATTCTTAGAAGCTGCCACCCCAACGGCCCCCACTTGTCAAATCCTGGAGCCGCCACTGCACGATAGCAACAGACCACAGCTAACTGTTAGCACTTGCTAGCAGGCTTGGCATCCATGCAGTGCAATAGTCATGCCTTTTGCTAACATGATGTCATTGCATCCAGCCTTTGTTAGTTGTAACTTGTAACAGTATCCTGCTGTTGCCTATGGCAACTGCTTTTTTGAAGACTGTTCTTTGACGTGTCATTCCTGACACCCTTTGAATGACAGATGAAGTGTCTCAGTGGAAGTGGCAGAACTGTGGACGGGGGGATGCAATTGCTATTTTCATGTGTTCAATGTTGTCAGTCGAACAAATTGGAATGCTGTAAACCACTGCCAACATTATGCCCGTTATGCCCGCCCCGACCACTGGAAATAACGAAATGCAGGGAAGATGTGCAGAAAATGACAGTGACACATGTGATGTATTGTGCATATCTCTGTCTCTCTGTCTCTGTTTGTCTGTCTGTCTGTCTGTCTGTCTGCCTCTCTCTCTCTCTTCCTCCCTCTCAGAATTTGTGAATTGTAACATTTCTTTCGGCTGTGCCCTTCTCTTTGGAATATTTATTGGTTTGATGTTATGCTTATAATATCCTGACTTCTATATTATTTGCAAATACCTGCATGACATATTTGACACACTGCACAAATACCGGTATTCTAACTGCCTAATAAGGAATTTTTCCTATACTGTACGATCCTTTTAAGTGGAGAATTTTGTTTGAAATTTGTCAATGGTTTTCCACATTGACAACTGACAAGTAAGGGGACAGTTTCTTATAAATAAGTTGTCAGAATTGAATTGATGGGAGAATGGATTGTTGGGAGGGGGTGAGGAAGTGCGTTGGGGATGCCACACCCTCCATAAACCATTTGCAAGTGAAATGACCGGCCATTAGAGATGCATGCATGATGAATGACGAATTTCCCACACGTGAAGTGACACCTGTGGACTCCTCGTGTTTAAGAATGAATGAGGTAATCGACTTGCTGCTCAGAATCCGTTATGTTCTGCGGTCAAGATGAAAACTGCACAACAGAAATGTATATATATATAATATATATATACATACACACATATATATATATATATATGTATGTATATATATGTATGTGTATATATATATATACACTTACACACATAGAGATGTTAATACTACATAATCTGGTTAGGGTAACTGCATTACGAGGCAGAGGTTGTGCATAAGAAAGGTTAACGGCGTTACGTGTAATCAGTTTATGTGGGTTTTGGAATTCGCGTAGGAGTCGTAGATGTCCATTTTGAGGGAGCGCGCCATGGCCGCGATGCCCGGAAGGGAAATATTTCGCTTCTTATTTGCATTTTGACTGTCACTTGATTGATATTTGTGCGTCGTCATGGCGACCTGTCATTCCTAATTGCTGCTAAAGGCGGTCGTCATGGCTACGGCTTTGTTGATGCTTAGTGACAGGTGTGTGGAATGGAAAATAGCTTAGTTTAATTTTTCATTGCTGGTTTAAGCACACCGCTGGTTGACGACAAACTTTTTTTCGCAGTGCTATCTTAATACGTGGCTCTTCCCTCGATCAGCCTACTAGCCATTCCACAAGATTTTCTACAGGACTTTCATTTAGTCGGTGCCCTCGTTCTTGTACAGGTTCTGGCGCTAGTGTGTAGTATGAAATGGCTGGGGGTGCTCTATTTCGAACCCTGTAGATAGAAATGGAGAATGATATAATTGATTATTCTTGCAAAAGTTTAAGCAGTGAAGAAGGAACAAGAGGAAAATGTAGATTTTGTTGGAGAATTTCTTCAAATCGATAAGATATTTACATGTCTAAGCCCTATACGCCCTCTATTGAACAGGCGTTCAATTGCCTTCTCTCACACAGCGAATTAATGATAAAAGTTGTATTCGATATCTATAAAACCTGTTGTAGGCCTATAATGAACCAGATATCTTAATACCCGACTCTTCCCTCGATCGCCCTACTAGCCATTCCGTTAGATATTCGCCAGGTCTTTCATTTGGTTGATGTCCCTTGTTCTCGTACAGTCAATGGCGTTAGCGTGTAGTATGAAATGGCTGGGAGTACTCTATTTCGAACCCTGTAGATAGAAATGGAGAATGGTATAATTGATTATTCTTGCAAAAGTTTAAGCAGTGAAGAAGGAACAAGAGGAAAATGTGCATTTTGTCGGAGAATTTCTTCAAATCGATTAGATTTTAACCTATCTACGGCCTATACACCCTCTATTCAACAGACCTTCTATTGGTTTCTCTCACACAGCGAATTAATTATCAAAGCTTGTTTTTGTTGTCTATAAAAGCTGTTGTACAATGAACCAGATACCTTAATACGCGGCTCTTGCCTTGATCACCCTACTTGCCATTCCGTTAGATATTCGCCAGGTCTTTCATTTTGTTGAATTCCTTCGTTCTCGTATAGTCTCTGACACTTGTGTTTAGTACTGCAGCGTGAAATATTGCTGGTGGGTTGTTGTTATTTTGCACTCCTTCTGCACTCCTGAGTGCCATATTGGGGATGGCGGAGAGGAGAGACGGTCTCGAAGAAGTCCGGGCCCTATCTTCACTCCGCACGGGAGTTTCCGCCTTCGATGGGAACGAGAGATGTCTGTTTGCTTTACACGATCAAAATGGCAAAGCAGATTATCAGAGAGATGATCTGTTTGGTCGCGTAATGCACCAACGCCTGGTCCACTGGGTGATGGGCGATGCTTAATACTGTCTATGATATTGTTCATAGTATTGCTCAATGCTCATACAAGGCAGACTCTCTGTCTGTCTGTCTCTCTCTCCTCCCACCCCCACAACATACATACACACATATATATATATATATATAATATATATATATATTTACTGTATATATATGTATGTATATATAATTATATATATATATATATATATATATATATATATATATATATATGTCTTTCTATAGCAGCTCCCAAAAGATAGGCTGGCTTTTTTCTCCATTGTTGGTTTTCGATTGCTGCAGTGACGACTTACAGCAGTCTGCTTGGAGTTTAGGTGTCCATGGCAACGGGAGAACTGGTTTCTATGATGACGGAGATATTTTACAGGCGCAAAAAAATTCCGAGCGCGTTCGTTCTGCAAGATTCGATCGACAGGAAAAGTCCAGCAAGACATGCAGAGCAGTTGCAAAAGTGAACTCTAAGATATGACATTGAACAGAAAAGAACCAATAACAAGAACGAGCAGTTCCACAGAGATCAGAAGCAAGAAATCAATAATTGATGAATGTGATTGCTAGAGGACTGCGATGTCTCACTGGAGAGCAGAGATGCCGCATAGGAGTGCAAAGAAAGTCGATTTTGAACATAACCATCACATATATTGCAGTCCTATAATATTGAGAACACCAACTGTTATAATAATAATAATAATAATAATAATAATAATAATAATAATAATAATAATAATAATAATAATAATAATATTATAATAATAATAATAATATGTTATTCTGTAATAATTTTTGATCCATTCTTAGTTTTTTTTGCATTTGTTATTCAAAGTTTTTATCCATTCTCAGTTTCTTACTTGCATTTGGTCATGAATAAAATTTTTTGCTTTTTTATTGACACAAAAAAATAATTGATAAATAAATAAATAAATAAAAATGAAGCTATTGAATATTTATTGTTTGCTTTTTGTTGATCAATTTTCGGAAATACCAAAATTTAAATGTCCTCTCAATGTCAGTAGAGTTTTTAGATGTCAGGGAGAGAGAGAGAGAGAGAGAGAGAGAGAGAGAGAGAGAGAGAGAGAGAGAGAGAGAGAGAGAGAGAGAGAGAGAGAGAGAGAGAGAGAGAGAGAGAGAGAGAGTTATAGTAACAGTGGCATGCATGCAGAGAGTGGTGGACACCCAGGGCCAAAAAAATTCTTTTGACACCCCATCTGATGGTTGGTGGATGGTTGGCGAATAAAGAAAAGGTCACCAAGACAATTTTGGCACCCTCATTTCGAGTCATTTGGTCGGCGCCCGGGACCACCGCCCCCTCTGCATGCTACTGAATAGTAGCAATATTTTGTGCTTTGCCTGTCAAAGGCTTGGTGTTTGTTTATTAGTGATTTCACAATTAACAGAAAATAATTTCTAAATAAAATAGTTCCTTCTTCTGACGCTCAGTTTGTAACAACGTTTCAGACCCCTGCGCCGAATCGATGTCGCGCCGGAAGGGTTTGCCAGGTGGACGGAGATTCCGGCGCGGCGTGGTGCGTCTGCGCCGGGTCCGGTCACTGCGTCGACCACGGTCGGAGAGTGTGCGGTTCGGACGGTCGCTTCTACTTCAGCCACTGCGAGTTGCATCGCACGGCGTGCACAAGAAATCAGCGAATCAGAGTAAACCACGACGAACGGTCCTGTGTTCACCATCTGCTCACAACAGGTTTGGTTGCTATTCTTTAAGAAAACCAAGTTAAGAGAAGAAGAGGCGCTATAGAAGTCGTCAATACATTGCCACCCTACAAGGAACATTTCCTTTTCATGTATTGTTTATTTGCTTCCTGTGTAATAGCCTAATAGGATAGGTTTGATACTGTTGCTATATTTTAAAAATGCCATTTAAAAGTAGAAATATAAGATGTTCTATCCAAATGCCAACAGTACATTATGTTACATAGAGCATTTTCTTCCCTAGATGCATTCAATTGAATATCCACTCAAGTGAAGTTCACAGTCGTTTAATTCAGAAACTCTATAATCCATTCGGCTCAGTGGTGATGCATTCCATAAAACAGAAATAGACAGTGATCACACTGTTATTATTATTATTATTATTATTATTATTATTATTATTATTATTATTATTATTATTATTATTATTATTATTATTATGTTATACCGCGGGTATTTAGGCTGTACACACAAAATACACACAGAATATTATTGGTCCACGAATGTTTATGATCTTTTTCCTCCCATGTTTATTTTCTCCAAGGTAACCTGACACGCGCACACACACAAACACACATCACATATTTACTTCATTAGTCCCACCCCAATGAAGAACAGGCGTGTTCTCTCTGTCCTCCTCCTCCTCCTCCTCCTCCTCCTCCTCCTCTTTCTATCAATCAGTCTTAATTATTTCCGTGACTGCTGCACAGGGCAAGACCCGGTTGACCAAAATGACCCCCCCCCCACCCGTCCACAGGGTCCAGGCAATCTTGGTTGACCACTGCACACGTCACTGTGGTCAGGCGGCAGAACGATCTCTTGCATTGAGATTGGTTTTCTGCTTTTGAAACTCAAAGGCAGATGTGCGCGCTATGCTTAGATTATAATTTGTTTGCAATAAGTCTGTGAGATTTTACTTACCTTCTTACTTACTCACTTACCTTCTTACTTACTTACTTACCTACTTACATGCATTTGTAGATACTCATTGGTGGTTTTGTACACTTGTGCTGAATAATGTATAGTGAGATTACATTATTATTATTATTATTATTATTATTATTATTATTATTATTATTATTATTAGTAGTAGTAGTAGTTAGTAGTAGTAGTAGTAGTAGTAGTAGTAGTAGTAGTAGTAGGCAGCAGTATTATTATTATTATTATTATTATTATTATTATTATTATTATTATTATTATTATTATTATTATTATTATTGGACTTCTGTGGTGCCAGTTTAGTCATACACTTGGCACCAGTCGATGGTCATTCCGGATTTGAATCATAATGCCCCATTATCAAATCCAATATCCATTAATTATAATATTGTAATACATTAAATGTCAGTCGACATTAATTTTCTCTTTGTCTCATAGTTATCGGTCAATATATCGTAAAATTTTGACTGGAAATAATGTCCATAATTTGGTGTTATCACTTCCAGAATAATGTTGTCTAAGTTTTATGTGACCAGATTTTCTAATGGTCCTCCATCAAATAGGAAATTGTGAATGATTTCTAAGGAGTTGAAATACGATGAAACACTGTATGTTAATGTTCCTGTCAATGTATGTTTCTACAATAGTGATGTTTTATAAAATATTTCAAGACACCCATTTCTGTTCTTTGCAAAAATTGGCTGAGACCTATTGTTTTTTCTGTTTGGGTGGCTCAGAAAGTCTCAACCCTGATTCAAGTCATGGGCAAATGATTGCCTATTTTTATCTTATGTTCAGTAGCTGTGTGTGTGTGTGTGTGTGTGTGTGTGTGTTTTCCTAAGTGTGTCTTTTTTTGCTGCTAAACCCCCTTCCTGCCTCTGACCAATCAGTGTTCACGATTCTTGCTTTATTGAATTGGTTAATGTGCCATTGTCATGTGCCTTTGCTAAATTGCTTGAGCCAGGCTTTGAAGGTGCTCACTACTGCTCAGTGCACATTGGAAATTGCTCCATTCTGAGAGATCGCTCATAAATGGCATGTGAGTGGATTGTCACGGACTCCATTAAGAGCCATAAGAGTCACTCACATGCCAGCTCGAATGACACAGTCTTCCTTTTCTTCTCCGCTGTCTCCTTCTCCTTCTCTCCATCCTACATGACTGTGCTGTTGAGATCTTTTCTCCTGGTCTCTGGTCTCTATTTATAATTCTGTGATTTTGTTTAAAGCAGAGTAAGATTGGTTCAGACTTCCATATATGTCTAAGAATATGTACAGTATAGCCTCACTGATGTGGGAGCCAGAGATAAGTATCTATGTTAATGAAAATTCCATTTAATGGGTTTCATTGTAGCTCTGAGTAGCAAGTATTCTGCTTGACTTGGCTGTCAGAATATTCTATTGCATTCCTTGTTATTATGATTACCATTTCATATGATTTTATTAGCATTGATGATGGTGGGTAATCAATGGTCAGTCCCCCATTTTTCTGGCCCAATATAAATCCAAATGTCTTTTTTATAGTATTGGTTCATTGGTTTTATTGTTTGATTAATTATAATTATTAGTTTCTCTGTTCTACGATGTTATTTTACCAGTATTGAATTACTGTGGCTTGAGTAATATGTAATGTAATACGAAACGTAACATAGTTAATGTTATAAGAATATGTTCAAATATTGGGCAGAAATTTTCATATCTCAACTGCGGTAATATCTTTCTGATATTTTTGCATTGATTTAAATTTGTTTTTAATAAATTCTCAGTTAAATTTAGAACGTTTAGTTTATAAGACCATTGTTCGAGAACGTTGCTGTTTGTCCCCAGAAGTCAAGGGTACTAAAGAGTCGGAGATAAAAGGAACAGCAGACTATTTGCTGCCGGAATTCACTGACGCCGTCAACAGTCAGGTACTCATTCCATCTTCAACGCAGCAAACAGCAGTGGACAATGGGCAAAATGCACCACGTCCAGTACCAGAACTGATACCAAGGGACTGTTTGGCCGGAGACTATGTGAGACTTGTGGAAGAACTGCTGAAACAATATTGCATGAGACCGGGCAAGCCGAAATGCACGCAAATCGACAAGTGTATGTTTTTTTCTATGTGATCTGGCCAATTTTTGTTATGTTGTCGGTGATATAAATTAAATACTTTAATTTTTTAAAAAATCTATTGTACTATTTTATATTCACTTCACACTTCTGGACCACACATTGGGGCAAGATGGGAGGGGGCCACTTGCTCCTCTAGAAAATGCAAATCTATTTTTGTAACTAACTTTATTTTGGCTTTTAGGCAATATTCTCATGTTTAAACACTAATGGTACACAAAGTGATGCTGAGAAACTTAACTTTATCTAAGAACTGTGGAATTGAATATGTATAACTTGAAAATTATATTAATATTATTAACCATGACCATTGTGTCTTGCCCCCAGGAAAATTTCTGTGGGTGCCATTGGACCAGCAGTATTCTGGGTTAATTAGATATGTTGTATTGTATTTCTAAGGTTAAATCTATATTCACTTCCAGATATGTATGAGTCTATATAAGTAAAAAAATTAAAAAAAAATAAAATAAAAATAATAATAATAATAATAATAATAAGAAGAAGAAGAAGAAGAAGAAGAAGAACAACAACAACAACAACAATAATAATAATAATAATAATAATAATAATAATAATAATAATAATAATAATAATAATAATAAGGTTTAGAATGGTTTAATAGGGTCTGCCCTGTGTGAGAATCACTATAAGTATTATTATTGTTGCTGCTTATTGCTAGGTTCTTAATCTTATGTGTGAACACACATTGCTTTAATTTTGTGGTTGGTTTAGACAAATGTTGATAATAATACTAAGGCATAGTTATTGTTTCTACCATTTTCATGTCATCCAGTTGTTGGATTTTCTTTGTTTTTGCTGAAAATCTGTTAAAGTGTGAATGTCGGATATGATGACGAACAGGGAATAAGAACGATGCCAAGTCTGTGTTCAGTTACTACGATCGAAATCTCGACCAGCGGTTGGACCAGCTGGAGTTGGACACCATGGAACTGGATTTGGCGGAAAGAGGAGACCAGGATGTTCTGGTGGAACTGTACGACTCGTGTCTTTTACGGGACATCGTGAAACTCTACAATAAAATGGCTTTGGGTCTTTCCGAATTTCTTGCGCTTCTGGGTGAGAATTTTCAGTCATTGACTATTATGACGAATGCAGTAGTATTACTACCAACGCTTGTCCCATCTTTTAGATCGAGTCTTGCAACGTGCCTGTTTGGCTTGGCTTATCCCTCTTAGATACCCCCACTGATCGACTGACCTTTCTGGCTTGACCTGGCTCTAATTCAATTTGGATTTGGTGCGCCATTGGCTGATGTCATAGGCATTATGATAGTGGCGCCATAGAAGTTGATTGATTGATTGATTGACTGACTGATTGATTGATTGATTGATTGATTGATTGATTGATTGGTTGGTTGATTGACTGATTGATTGATTGATTGATTGATTGATATAAAGTCTGGGACATTTGCTGTTTTGTTCAGGTGTTGATTCAGAGGATTTGATGAAGGTATCCAGAGTGTCTGCCACTGTCGGTACAAGCCTTGAACTGAAGTGCGATGCTGCTGGAATGACCGACTATGCCTGGAAACGCAACGGTGACCTTCTGACCGACCTTTCGGACAGCAGAATCAAGGTCAAGGTCACGGTCTTTACTAGGGATGTTGACAGTATGAGGATCTTTTGACACTTTTTGGCTATACAGTATATGAAGAGCAATTATTACAAATGATAATTTGCCAGCAATATACAGTATAGCTGAGGGAGCTTTAACCTATGAACTTTGAACTTGAACTTTGTTAGCCTACGAGTTAACCTAAAGAAGCAGTTTATTAGGCACCTTAACACTAATCCCAGTTTATGACACAACAGTGTGAGTGAGTGTTGTTTAGTAATCCTGTTATGATCATTTTGATGATATCTTTGTTGTCATCATTGCCATTAATGTTGTCATAACAGAGGGGCCTGCAATTTTGACCTTTTTGAAAATTGTTTTAATTTCAAAGGCTGAATTGTATGTAGTTTAATGTGCTAATTTCATAAATGAAAACCGTTTTCCTCCATCACGTAAGAATTTTTAACAAAACACGAAATGAAATTGATACGATAAAACATTAAAACATTAGCATATATAGATAGCAGTACAAGCATATGGTTTTAGGGTTTGTTTTTGATCCTGGGTTTTTAGGTTTTGGGTTTTTTTTAGGGTTTTTTTTAGCATTTAGGGGTTTTGGGTTTTTTATGGGTTTTTTTATGGTTTTTTTAGGTTTTTAGGGGTTTTTAGGGTTTTGGGGTTTTTAGGGTTTTAGGTTTTTAGAGTGTTTAGGTTTTTAGGGTTTTTAGGTTTTTAGGTTTTTTTAGGTTTTAGGTTTTTAGGGTTTTTTTTGGGTTTTTAGGTTTTTGGGTTTTTAGGTTTTTAGGGTTTTTAGGTTTTTTTAGGGTTTTTAGGGTTTTTAGGTTTTTTTTATGGTTTTTAGGTTTTTAGGGTTTTTAGGGTTTTTAGAGTGTTTAGGTTTTTTTTAGGGTTTTTAGGTTTTTAGGTTTTTAGGGTTTAGGGTTTTGGGTTTTTGGTTTTTAGGGTTTTGGGTTTTAAGAAATTCTTCATTTAATAGAACAAATATTGGTTTTAGGTGAAACCGGTGGGTGATGGAATTTTTTACTTATTTTTCCTGATTTCAGCTACCAAATTTACATAAGAATCAACATTTCGTTTTGAAACAATTTTTCCATCGCAGGCCAGTGTAATCGTCACCATCGTATCACTGTTGCTGTCATTATCATTATTGTCATCATCTATTGCAGTTTCTTCATGCGACCTTCTATTGATGTTAATTTAAAGGCCATTTTTAACAGAAAGTCTATTATGAGTTTTTCTGGGCCTGATTCACCGCTTATGTATGATGTCTGATTGTGTGTGTGTGTGTGTGTGTTAAGGTATTTGAAGATGGCTCCCTGTATATTGGGGAAGTGTATCTCTATCACGTCGGCAGCTACACGTGCCACGAGAAAGGAAGCGACAGAATCGTCAGCACCCATTTGGTTTCGGCGTCTGGTGTGTCTGCCTTTGCGTCTGTTGCTTGCCATAGTTTATGACTGTGCAACTGATAAATAACTAATCAGGCAAAATCATGAATTGGTTAGTTTGGTTCAAGCTATGCAAGTGTGGGGATCACCTTGAACCTGTTCTTTACCCTTTTAGTAAGCCACCCAATTGCACCTGCCTTAGGACAGTGAGCCATTGCTCAGCTTGTAAATCTGTATTGTTACAGTTGGGCTTAATCATAATAATTGAGCAGAATTTGTACAAAACATTGATAATTAATTTTATAATGTTACAAAATGTCTTTATGATGTTTTATTAGAAGTTATTTTTCACTGACTTGCAGTCCAGTTTTATTTCAGTAATTTTGAACATTTGTTTCATTTGCTGTTCTCGAAAATAATGGTGACTACCTTCTACGATTACTGATGCTTGGTACTTGATTTAATTGTCAATCCAGGTAAGTATACTAAGAAAATATTCTTTTGCAATCGGGGTTTTTCTGTTTTAGTTCCACCGATTGTTCGAGTTAATCCCAAAATCCGCTTTCTGGTTCCCCGCTCTGCGGTCACCATCGACTGTTATGCCGAGGGAATTCCTCTTCCTGACGTTTCGTGGACTGTGAACGACGTCCCTCTTCCCGAAAAGCCGGACCACTACTCGCTTATGCGTAGGGAGATATCATCATCATCACCATCATCATCATTGAACTTCTACAGGGTGGCGCAAAAACACAGGACTGTATTAAATGCAAACCTAAATGTGAGTAGTCCGTTTTTTTTGCCACCCTGTATTGCGTCATTTGAGTAATGTTCTTGGCGTCGATCAATGGTATCAATCCTTGATTTGTTTAGTAATTCCCAATTGTTGAATCTAATAAATCAGTCCGATTTACAGATTTTCATTATATTATATATTATTATACTATTTATATTATATTAAGTTTATGTTACTATTATCTTTGTTGATAACTTTTATCTTTTGCTAGATAATGGCCTCTCGCTGCAGATAAGAGATGCCGATTATTCTGTGGACACTGGGACATTTATGTGCCAGGCAAACAACTTTGTTGGCATCTCGGAAGATGTTGCAACCATCTTCATTGAAAATGACAACTCCTTCCAAGGCACGCACTGTATATATTTTCATTTGCACACATTGGGATATATTGTTTTGAGTTTTGCAATTTATTTGAATATTTTATTGTTTTACTTATATGACACATATACATTAATAATAATAATAATAATAATAATAATAATAATAATAATAATAATAATAATAATAATAATAATAATAATTACAAGGTTTAAAGTGGTTCATTAGGGTCTAATGTGGTGTACACCACCACACCTCTGTTTTCAGTATCCAAATCTACTGACTAAGGTTCTGTGTGGTATTGTATTTGATGTTTTAGCGGACGAGTCGTACGAACTATTTGTTGTCTTCCACGCGGAGGGTTACACCGTTTACGAATCGGGTCAGTGTCATATGCACCACGTCATCCTCGGAGATTACAAGGTCGAACCTCGAGATGTCGGCGGCAGCGTCGAAGCACTCTGTGACTCGAATTCGACGTGCGAATGGGGGGCCGCTGTGAACGTGAAAAACACCTTTGTTTACGTTTCTCAGCCGAACCTAAATCGAATCGTTGTGATCGAACTCTTGGACAGGTTCAATCCTGCCGAGGCAAGCAATATTTTCCCATCTGATATGTAATTTAATTAACTAAATGGAACTTTAATTATTATGCTAAATTAAATTACACCAGTATTTTAAACAATGATTTTGGTTTGCTTTTGTTGCCGGTGAATAATAATAATAATCTGCTCAGAAATCCAGAAAATAATTCAGAAAACTCAGAAGAAACTTTGGTGTTTTGGATTTACGTGGTTACAGCACAGAATGTAGCCCAAGAATGTTGACTTTAATGCGCGAGGAGTATTTTCATGAGACGTACCATTTACGTACAGAGGTTGCGTTCTTTTCTCAGATCATTGCTGTTGACGAAGACCCTTTGGAAGTCGTGTATGTAGAACATTTGGATGAGGTATGGGTGTTATGTCATGTGGAGGACTTTGACAATAACAATGCTTTGAAGACTCCAATGATAATCCAGCGTGCCAGCGCCGATGTACGCCATAGTGTTATTCACACTCGACCAATCATGGATAAGTTCGATAAGGTAATCTTGGCATTATCTCTCGATCGACTTTTTAGGCATATGACAGAGAATAGATTTCTGATAGACTTTGTATAATGTCGATCCAAATAGAACACCATTTTTCGTGGCATTTCGAAAGCTCTAGAATAAAATTGAGACAGAATATACTGACTATTCTAGCACGATTTCATGCAATGAAGACGGGGACACAAGAAAATGTGGTTTTAATTTATTTCGTCACTCTTCTGAATTGCGCACATCAGCCTATTTTAGCACTAGTCTTTGCATTGTCAAATGTCAAACAGTGTTTCAATTGTATAGTATTTTTGTGGTCTATAAAACTTGAGATACAAGAAACCAGCTATCTCTAGACCCCTCTTATATCTCAATCGATTTGAAATGACACTTTAGTATACATAGTAATAGTAATAATAGTTGTAGTAGTAGATAGTATATAATATAGTAGTATATGGTAATCATCAGCAATCATCTCGTCGTCCCCCCTCCGCTCAAGACAGCGGGACTGGGGGACCGGTCCTTTCGTCATGGAAACCCGGCGTCGTGGAACCTGCTCCCGATGGCTGTGACAACCGAGACTTCTCCAGATCGGTTCCTACAACATCTCAAGACGCATTTGTTTAAAATTTCGTTCCCTGTACAGCGCCTTTGACTCTAGCCACCTAGCTATGTTACTGCGCTTAAGAAATTGTCAAGTTTAATAATAATAATAATAATAATAATATTAGAAACACTTTTTCTATATCAATGTATATTTTTTGCCTATAGGCCCATAGACTTCACCGCCGCAGTGCGTGGATGGCAATCCGCAGTGCGGAGATGGTTATCCGCAGTGCGGGGATGGCTATCCGCAGTGCGGGGATGGATAAGTTTTAATTTTTTGCACTTAATGGATAATAATAATAATAATAATAATAATAATAATAATAATAATAATAATAATAATAATAGCAATAATAATGATTATAATGGCTTTTAAGTGGTTTAAATAAATAATAATAATTATGCACTTCTATAGCACCATTTATAATACTCCAGATTATCAATCGATGGTACTTAAAATCCATCCGCAAAAGACCTGGTCATTCCTGTTAATTACTAATGGTTAGTGTTTTTTAATTCAGCATTTGCAAATGTTTAGGATTCTCTTTGCAAGCCTTCTTCTTTTTATGTCAGTTTTTTATTTGATGATATCAGGTGAAGAGTCTATTTTTGCCGCCTTCGAATGCCTTCAGACAGACGTTTGACTTTGGATTTGTAATTCGCGGGGCTCGTCCAACTTTGCACAAAATCGACCTGAAAACGATGATCTACGTCAAAGAGTTGGGCTTCAAATACGATGGCAACTGTGCTGTCAATCAGATGACCTTTGTTCCCATGGGTCAGTAAATTTTCATTTTTTATTCTAGTATTGTGTGTAACATAGTCTATCTAACGTACCGGTAATATAGCATTTGTATAGCGCCTCTATATTTTTACTCATAGGCACATGTGTGTGTGTGTGCATGCTATTAATACAAGTTTACTCACCTTTTATAAACAGCAAAGGTTTAGTAAACATTTGAAAATTTTTGAAGGAGGAAAGGAGAATGGAAGAAAAAAGTTGAGGAGGGAGGTAGATTGAAGAGCAGTCATGCAGCAACTTATGACCCTGCATGAATGACCCCACATTTTTTATTTAATATCTCATTTCCACGTTCCTTGTAAAGAACCCTTGACTTTGGCCCTTGCTATGTTACGGCGCTATATAAATTGTCATGAACAATAACAATAACCTTTGGCTATAGATACTTCATTTTAAGATTAAGCGCCTAGGAATAAGGAGCTACTTAAGTGCTGCTTTTTAAAGCACTATGGAAACTAACTAAATTTTATTTACTCACTTACTTATGACTCCTGAGGTAGCTTCAGAAAGTACAAACTAGACACGCCCAATACTTGTAAAGTGTATTTGAGGCTATATCAAGCTATATTAAAATATAGGGTCATGGTCATGGATAAAGTGTTAGGGGCACAATTACCTTATGGGTAAGGGTCTCTTTATGAGGGGGATGGGAAAGAAAAGCAAAAATTAGATAAATAATAATAATGATTATGATTATGATGATGATAATGATAATAATAATAATAATAATAATAATAATAATAATAATAATGATTTATGGTTTAGGAGGCTAAGTAAGTCTGTGTGATAATGATGATGATAATAATAATAATAATAATAATAATAATAATAAAATAATAATAATAATAATAATAATAATAAATAATAATAATAAATAATAATAATGTGATTTAAAGTGGTTTAGGAGGCCTAGTAAGTCTGTGTGATAATGATGATGATGATAATAATAATAAAAATAATAATAATAATGTGATTTAAAGTGGTTTAGGAGGCTAAGTAAGTCTGTGTGATAATGAAGATGATGATGATGATGATACTACTACTACTACTACTACTACTACTACTACTACTACTACTACTACTACTACTAATAATAATAATATGATATAGAGTGGTTCGGTAGCATCTGCCCTGTATGAAGACCAGTATCATGGTATAATGAGGTATTCGTTTTGTTTTCCAGCTGGAAAGATTTTCCTCAGCTGTAAGGAAGCTTCAGATGGAAGAAGCAACATGACGTCACTCTGCTTCAGCATTGATTACATCACTGATAAGATGGCAAATGCTACAATCTCATGTGGCGATTTGTTTGTCACTCCTGATTCAAGGCATCTCGTCGTCATCACAGATGACAGACATTCTGTTCTGGTGTATCATGTTCAAGACGATGGTAAGCTTTGGTTTTTCTATCTGAAATGTTTGAATGTTATAGTACTGGTTGGCAACTGGACCATCCACTGGTCAGGTATCATTCTCAGTGGAGGTTAAAAAACTTGGGTTCGACCCCCACTGGACATTTTGGGATGGTCTAACTGGCTCTGCCTTTTTAGAAATATGATCATAGAACTATTATTACGGTAATTTAGGTTTTTCTCAGGTTGCATGTGCGAGTGTGTGTATAAAGTTTTTAATGTATTTTTTCCATAAAAATAATTTTATTTGTAAAAACTCTTAATTTCAGGTCCAATTGAACTTGTGTTTGACAAAACGATAGACTTCTGCATTGGGGAAGTGACTTTCTCGGCTTCAGAAAGAGGCTACGGCCTGTTTGCAAACTCCCTGGACAAACTCGACATACTGTACATGAACTTAGCTTCAGGACACACAGAGATCATGAAAGGTAGGTTGGCTATTGCTACTCTTATACTAGTATTAAGTAAAATCTCGTTAACTTCTATAGCGCTTTCAAAAGAAGCACCGAAGTAGCTCCTTATTCCTATGCACTATATATTAGACCTGTAGAAAATGCGCAAAGGCTAGCACTGTATGGAGCAACGTTTAATGATATTTAGACTATGCAGTCATTGACTTTGAAATTGCAGGAAATGCTGGAAGTTCAAGCAGTCGCGACTGCAAAGCACCGAAGATCAAGAGACATCAGCCTATTGTCAGTGGTGGAGTTTTCAGCGACTACATTCTGACGACTTCGACCGACACGGTCCGTGTCATCGACACCAAGCGGCGACACGTCCAGTGCGAGTGGCAGAACATCAAAATGGCGAGTGTCGTTGCCTGGATCGAAGCTGGATATCACTAATTGTGTTTGAAATATGTCGAGCTCGTTACCTAGTCAACCAATAGGGTCAGTTCGGTTTGAAATAGGTCATGTCGGTGAGTTTGAATTTCCCTCGGCCTTTGTCATTTCTGCTACTTTTGCACTGTCGCTTTCTCAAATGATCCAATGTCATACGAGTTACTGTCGTCTGTTTTCAATCCAATACCTTTGCATTTTTAATTGTGAACACTGTACGTGCTTTTAATCACTAGACCACCTGTTATTTCACTTCCTCCACTAGTGTCATTTACCAAGAAACACATGCAATGCTTTCTGTAGCTGTAGATGTCTTCCCTAGTGTCTTGATCTCCATCATCTCTACATTCTAGTCTACGTGTTTCCAATTTTCTTAAACGTAACATATTCTATGTGAGGCAAGCAGGGCAAACGTGAACTGAGATAAGAAAATTTCCAGTCGTTTACCATTAAATTTTGTGCTCAGGTTAAAATACCTGATGGCTGTTTTAAAAACCAAAAACTCTACTGGGTTCAGGTGACCGTGAATAGATGTTAGGACTTACTATTTATTATAATTCTGCTTGTGAGATTACTACTTATAATATGGATTTTGTACTCGTTTATATTTTAATGCTTTTACGCGTGGAACATTTCTCTCTCTCTTGGGGAAATTTGTACAATTACGTCTCGTAATAAATACGTGTAGTCATCAAGTCTTTCATGCATTTGAAATAATTCCCACTCCAGAATATAAACGCCTTACGATGGCAATGAAAAGAATCTGAACTTAAAAAACACGCTATATGTTTTGCTATGCAGGAGCTCTCGATAAGAAAACAATCATCATCATCATCATCATCACTGTCGTCACCAGAACATGCATACAAGAACTTGTAGCAATTAGAATGCCTTTGTTATGAACCGTTATTAAGTATGGAACTGTGCTGTATTCAGAAGCATAAAGACAAATCTAAACTTCTGAATGTGTGAAAACTCTCCCAGGACAACTTGTATACCAGAGGCGCACAAACTCCGGCCTGCGGGCCAAATCCGGCCTGCGAAGAGTCGCCATGTGGCCCGCCAGTCCAATAGAAAAGTAGAAAAATACACACATGAAACTTTGAAAAAGCAAAATTAGAAAAATAATTCCACAACACAAAGCCAGATCTTTCTCTTCTGGTTGCCGACATGAAACATCACCCTTAACACTAAAATATACATTACTCAAATTCTTAAGTTTAATTTCAACGCTTGTTTGGCGTGCCCCCCCCCAGCATCTTGGAAAAAATTATTTACAGCCCTTTGGCCAAAAAGTTTGTGCACCACTGTTTGTAGATGCTCTTAGATTAGAACCAAAATCTTTTTCAACATTAAAATATAAAACAAACCATGTAGACACATCCGTTTATATTCATGAGATTGATAATAACACGTACAAAAGTAACCTTAACAGCACAGACAGCCGAAAAGTGCGCGTCCACAAAACGCATTTGCCATAAAGAGAGTACAGTACAATTGGGCAGAAAATACACCGTTTCTCATTATCAACACGGATAAAAGAAATCCAAAACTTGTTTAGATACCCCCCAGCTGTCAAGAATTCAACAACAGAAAGGTGTCTTATTATTCACCCCCCCCCCCCCACCAAACCCAAGATCTCACCCACCCAAGATCTCTGCCTTTCACAGTGAAATCATCAGTTATGTAACAATTCCTACTTTGTGCACAAATCACTGCTCCTAACTAGATTATGAGAATAAATATCGGACTGATGATTAAATAGAAAAAAGAGAGAAAATACTGAAGACAAAGACAACAGCTGTGTTAATATTTTACACTTTCTTTGGCTTATGCAAACTAAGAAAATCGGTCCATAATAAATATACAATATTATAGCCAAAAGCCACTTAGAATTATACTGCATACATAAAATCATGCCTAAAAACAAGTAACTGTTCAATGCTGTGAAGTAAACCACTTTGCAATATTTAGAAACAACCCTGTGGCAAACTCAAACTTAGATCAAAGTACATCACTGCTGAAAGGCAAAAAAATCAAACCATCCCCCCTAATAATGAAAACTAACACCCAAATAAGTTATAATGCCAATTAGGGATAATTTTTACTGTAAATTAAAAAATTCCCTGAGGTAGCCAAAATTCTGCAGCCTAAAGCACCTTAACATTTAACGCTGACCTACTTTCATATCCGAAAAAATATACATATAAATTCTTGCCTAAGAGAGAAATGCCATATGCAAAAACAGATTCCTAGAAAATGGGATGCAAGAGAGAAAAATGAGAAAATATCAGATAAGTATCGTACTTACAAACACCAAATAAATAAAACCTAATTACAAAAGGCAACGAAGTAATATTTTTATATGCGAAAATCATTCTCTTTGCTGCTGTCCAATTGTAGAGAACCTATGGTCCAGCTTGTGCCAGCGTCTGAGACCCTTGGAGCCAACTCTACAACAATTGTCAGCGAAAAAACAAACAATTAGATCTCGTACTAGAAAGCAAGATACACTGAAAGCACAGAATAAAAATAAAATAGTCGGTGACATGCGATCAAGAATTTTTATTATATTATAGTGCCTGGAAAAATGTAGGCAACAACCCCGTTTTACCCGGTCAGGAAGAATTCTTTTAAATCTAAAGTTTCTCTATACATGGAGCATAAAGATTAGCAGCAATGTATCGCACCACACATATATCACTACTGCCACTGCCATGTAAGTTGTCAACCTTTTCGAAATCATCCGACATTTACAATACCCAAGGTAAAGTACGTACCCAAAGTCAAAATAACGTACCTGCACTGGAGCGAGCATCATGTTCTGTTGCTGCTGGTAAAAGACACAGTTATAAGGAGAAGCCCCGCTGGTCGCCAACACCGGGTGGGTAAAGTAGCCGCGGTAGGCGTCGCCCCTTGAAGGGTAAGTGTTTGCAGAGGCGTGCTCCCGGCTGACAACCCCAAATGACACTTTTGGCATGTTCCACGATTCTAAAAATATAGACAACGATATCTAGCATAATAAAATAATTATTTATAAGAGCAGGCTTAATTAACATCAATCCTTTAAAGTCACGCTATTTATTATACCACCCTAAATGTCACATTAAGAGGGTTTAACAGTAAGCAGAAGTTATTAACAAATGCCGTTGTTGAATTTCAAGGTCAGTTAAGAAAAGTGGTGCACTATAAATTGTCCAGTGCCTGACCTTGAGAACGAATCCAAGAGGATCCAAGGCCATCTCCCACTGGCAAAGAGTACAACGTTTCCTCGGAGGTCAGATGTGGAGGTCCTTGACAGAACGTTCCATCTATCGCCGATTCCAGGATCTCAGCCGAAGGTTTAAAGCCGTTTCTGGCAAACGGCGGAACGTACGGATATTCCGCCTCCATCCCGTTCCGGCCACACAGAGACGGGTCGACCAACGACCCGATGGGATGAGAGTCGCCGAGGGGGTTGAGGGCGACGACCTCCGCAGACGAAGCGAAGATGAAATCCGGTGCGTTGGGATTGAGTTTGCTGAACGCCTGAACGGCCAGCGAACTGGCAGCGGGAGGAGTCGACGGGCTCGCGCCGAAGGTCAGGGTCACGGCGGAATGTGGCAGAGGCTGGGTCGGAGCGGAGATGGGCCGCTCCAGCAGCGGAATGCTAAAGTTTCGGGAGGTGACGGGCAGGAGATGCGATGCGAGGGCGAGCGAGGCGTCGTTCCCGGGCAGCTGCTCGCCGCCGCACCTCCACGGAAAAGCCATCCTACCGTTCTGGGCCTTCGGATAGTACATGTCGCGACTCGTGAACGACTTGACGTTCCGATATCCCGGCGCCTTCGCCAGGAGCGTCTGGTCAATGGCGCAGTTGTCGGGCATCACCAAGGTCAGTGTCTGACTGGACGACCGGCTGCCGGCGGCGTGAGCAAACGTCTGCTTCGCCGAGTCCTTGCACGCCAGGAGCTTCTCGAGAGGCTGCCCGAGCCCGTGCTCGAAAAGCGAGTACTCGCCGCCGCCAACGATGAGCAGGTCCTGGTCGGGCGAGCTGCGCTCGGAGGAGCTCGGCTCGTTCGAGCGTTCCGACACCCCAGATTTCACGCTCTCCTGGTACTCTTTGTCCGGGCGCTGGCCGTGCACGACGACGGAGTTGATCCTGTCCCCGGACGCGTTTCCGACGACAACCGGCAGGCGCTGAAGTCGTCCGCACGTTTTCAATTCTGTAGAATTCCTTGCTTCCGGTTTACTGGCAATCTTTTCCAGCGGAATCGCCAACTCCGGCTTCGCTTGCATCGTACAGCCGTTCCTAACGACATCCTGCGAGTCGCAGTCTTTCGTAAGGGCCGATATCATGCTGCAGGCCGCCTGCATTTGCTCCAACGTTCCCCTAAACACAACAACAACTCGAGTCGCTGACGATCCAACGTAACCAAAGACTGCATCGTGAAAATAAATACGCCTCCAAAGCACACGACTGACCGCGAAAAACAGTTACGTATTCGGCAAAATTGAAACCCTGTTGCCTAGACACTACACGTACAATGACTCCATAGCAACAGTTACTACCTTATTATAAAAGTTATTTCTTTTGTATTTCCTGTCCTCTCTTGTTCGATGTGAGCTTTCGTGAAATTACAGATGGCTTCGAGCTTTGAGCCATCGGGGCCAAGTATGCGCACCAGGGCGCTCGAAGGCACGACGATCCGCTTGACCCTGACAACAACAACAACGCACGACGCCAACACACTTTAACCAATCTCATAAAATCCGCATTTCCGTAAATCAATTATCGTATGTTAGAAGGGTGCGATATGCGACCTGGAGCAGTGGGGAGAAGCATGGGGGGAGGGAACATTCTTGGCTGGTATGTCATTAGCCACATGTGGGGGATATAGTTGGGCAGTGGGGTGGGGGGTGGGGGTCCCGCTCTCTCCCTACAAACCATGCCCTGTACGTTAGTATTCTCTATTTATGTAAAGTGCTCTTGCTTTTGGCATCAAGCTATGTTAGAGCGCTATAGAAATTGTCTAAATAATAATAAGAAAAATAATTCTTGCTAAATATTTACTATTACAAGACGGATGTATGTAAGTATGTATGTCTTATGTAAGTATGTATGTCATATGTAAGTATGTATGTCATTACATCGCCCGGCTGACACTGATAGCCAGGATGCTTATGAGTCATAGCAATGCTTTTGCTTCTGGTGTCACTGTGATATGCTGTATAATGCTAGTACTGTGTAGATAATATTGGAAAACCTACTTTCTATTGACTTCGATCCATTTCTCGGCCAATTCGGGACTCGCTGGAATGGTTCCAAGAGATTCATTTGAATGCCGACGCACGGTCGCTACGATCAGATCGTCAAAACCATCCCTGAGGTCAAGGTCACATCGGAAAACAAAATTGAAACAGCCCAATAAAAATACACAAAACAACTGCCCGCTTTTTCCGACTTTCGGAATTCTCACTCCTTGGAAACCCCAGCAAAATTTCAACCCAACGAATCCATAACTACCCAAATCATCCCCCAAATGCATGTTTGCTTATGTCATGTATAGCAGATGCTTACATTTAGAGTGACATTCACATAACAAACTAGGATACTACAGTGACATTCAGATAAAACTTCCACTAAACAACATACAACCACAAGTGGACGTAAAAGATTTGAAAATTCCTTTGCTAAAATTAATTATTTGAAAAAACGATGATAAAATCTACGTTAAGCCTAGCACTTCAATGTGTCCCACATACAATTCGTTGAGTGCTTCTGATGAAGGAATGTCTGTACAGCGTTTCTTCTGCAGTTTTTTCCTCAACGAAGCGATTTCAAAAGTGTCCAACTCGGCTACACCTTGAATACATCAAGAGTGCAGACAAGTTTAACTCTTTAACTAACAGACATGTTGCAAATATATGCAATGTAACGGAGTATACTGAGCTCTGGCAGTTCAATGGTTAAATAAAAATGAGATATTCAAGATAAAACAAAAATTCCTGGCCATGAGAATAAACAATTATAAAATGAGAAAATTCTAGAGGGAAGTTGTAGGTGGATGTAGGCACTGGCAAAGAGATTGGCAATATTTTGTTTATGACAAATTTTATAGAAAAGGATTAAAAGTCCATCTTTTTCACTTGGCTCATCCACCATAACTGTAACTTGGTTGTCTGGCGGGATGCCCTGGATTTGACCCGGATTTTGAATGGGATCCGGTGCGTCATCGGCTGATGCTCCTGTGCATTATGAAGTGGCGCTATAGAAGTTAAAGACCAGATGCAACAATAAGAAATCTGACCGCTGATGATGTACCTGATGTTTGTTTACAGCCATTCAACCGTCCACAGTCGACCTTTATCTGTTTCAGACGCTTTTCCTTTGCGAGCAAATCCAGGTTCTTCCTTTCCCGGTTGCTGAACTCGAAATCCTTGCTCGACGGAGTTTTCACGAACTGCCTTTCGCCGACATTCGGCGCCGACTCCGCAGAAGCGCGGCAACACCCTCCGGTCGACCCTTGGCTAGGACTCTTGACCAGCCGCTGTGCTGCGCTGCTGGTCGCCAGACCCTTGTTCTTGTTCTGCTTTCTGCTCTTGCGACTTGACGTAAACGACGGGGACGGGGGGTCAGACCGCAGCCGAGGCCCAGAGTCTTCGAGGTCGCCGGGTTGACCTTTGCCCTTGACCTGTAGCTTTCGTTCAAGGTCGTTCTCCAGCTGCTCAATGTCATCGCGATGTTGCATAGCAGTCCTTTTGGAATCTCTCCGGCTTTCTGGTTGTCTCAAATCATCTGAGACACAGCAAATACACGGGTAACATCGATATTTGAACAATCACCAATCGGTAACCAATAATCTTATTTGAGTAATATTACATGGCCTCAAATTTGCCAAAAACCTCCTGGAAATAATTCCAATAAAAAGACAAACCCAATTAAGTGCATATAATATAATCTGCCAAAGTGCATGACTTAATACGGCACTTGTGTTGACTGCATATTCCAGTTAAGTACAAGCTAGAGCAGTCAAAAGTTTAGGCGTTTGAGTGAGTTTCAATGTACGATGCACAAAAAAGGAATTATTTTGAAAATTGAATTAAAACATGTCAGATACATATCCGTAAATACCCACGTTGGATTTTAATTTCTGGGATTTTAATAAAACCAATAAAAACCAGAACTCTCGTACCCAACCAAGAGCCCAACATTCCAGTGTTATACCACAAAAGATCTGTCAAAGCAAAGCAGAGGGTCAATGTCACATTTTTAAATATTCGTACAGATGACTTCTACTGTACCTATTGGGAAATCTGACATCTCTTTCTGGGATCGTCTGCTCGATTTCTTTTTGACTGGCAGGTCATCGACTGGATCGGACGTTTGAGAATTCATCTGCGCTTCTGACTTCGGCAATACCACCGACTCCCTGGGAATACTCTGAGGTTTCATCTTTGGAATGGAAGTGGCATCTTCCGAAACCGACACCGGCCGGGCGCACGTACAATGGACATTCTGACTTTTTAAAACTGTCAATGGTCTTCTTCTGCAAAACAAAAACAGTTACAACAACTGAAAAGTACAAACATGTCCTAACAAAAAAATTATCGAAATATTGATAATGATAAATGCCATTTCACAATGTATGATAAGATACAATATCCTAGTATACCTAGTTACCTACCAAGACAATGTCCAACATTGACATGTATGTAAACAGAATACCGCACAGAGTAAGTTGAAGTCATAAGATACCCTACAATCAATTCTCTTAATGTCATCTATGGCTGGTTGGTGTCACACAGCGAAAATGTACTGGTAATGTGATAATAGCCAGGTGTGACTGTAGCTATATGTTTACAGTTGCCAGATGTCAGGACTAGAGCAGGAACTTGCAGTCAAATGATTTGTGTTGAAATTTAAAGCCAATTACTTTCTACAATCTTTTGTAAATTTCTTGTTGCAAGCGTCACTTTGAAATCGTTCTTCGTCTTTCTCCTCCACCTCGATCGACATCCCGGCGGCCAACAGCTGTCGCCGCCCGCCGATGACATCAAGATGTGACTCTGACGCCGACTCCTCAGTGACGGAGGCGCAGGACGACGATGACAGCGACGTGGACGACGCGTTTGCGATGTTATTCCTCTGCATTCGCATGTTATCCAACTTCTGAACACTCTCCATCACCTGTACGCATTTCTTTAATCGCTCCTAATCAAAACACATCAACAACAACGATATCATCATCATCATCATCATTATCATCATAATCATCATCATCATCAGCAGCAGCTACAGACCTACTATAATATATCAAATACATACTGTATGAAAATAACATGTGGAAAATTTTTACCACATATAGCCTTGAGTGGCTTGAATATTGATTTGTAAAAACATATGACAGATAGATCACACATGCAAAAATATGACACATTACTTGGCCCATAAAAATGTTTTTGGAAACGCGAGTCATCAAAAAATTTTACAAGTCAAATACATCAAATGCCCAGTGACAATATCAGCAATACAAAAATGCAATGAAAATCTACTGTGGCTTTGAAAAGGCATCTTTCTACAGCCATACAAAATGTCCATCATTAAGGATTTACAATCAGTGAAAAACATTTCAGTCTAGCCCCAAAGTTGTCAGGTGACCACACCTTCAACTAATTAGATCAAACAGCCTGATGCAGTTACACAGAGCATCAATAATTGATAACTGTCCCATCTATTTTTCACATAATTCCTATTCTAATATCACTTTAGCTTCAGCTGTAAAGCCTTCCTCACCTGCACAGTACAGATGAAATATAAAATACACAGTGTGAAACGTAAATACTATTGAATGTGTATTTTGTTAAACAAGGTTCTTAAAAATCTTTTTTAACTCTTTCTTATTCAAGTTTCAACACAGTTCCTAGAAAGACAAACAGATGACATCCAGCCTAGCAACCATTACTTGCAGTAACCATAGCAACTATTATGTAGAAATTCTTAAATCTACCTATGAACTTTAAGTCAAAATGTGCGCAAAAGTTACAGACACTGGCACAAAGATTAGAAATTGTTTGCAAAAGCAAAAATCTTAAAATGTTAATGCAGATCAATTTGTGATCTCAAAAGCCAAGAATATTAAGGTTGTTTAGAAATTTTTAATTATCATGAATTTCATCATTAGGCAAATTGGAGCACTCATTAACTAGCACCAACATAATGCTACATTGAACCTGTAATAAATGACATATCAGAAAACCTAGGCCACTGTTGCCAAGAGCTTTAACCATAGAATTAATTACAATACTGCATAGATAATGTCAAAAATCAAAAAATTATTTTGTATAAATAATATTCAAATATATAAATATATATTTATATCTAAATAAATTATGATACAAACACGATCATCACCAATGAGTCATGAATAGAAGTATATATATGACACTGTTACGATTGTTGATCATCAGAAATATCAATATTATCACTGAAATGTAAGAATGATCATAATATTAAATGATTAGAAGAACATATGTAACTAATAAATATGTAAATATGAACATATGCAGACTGCAGAATTGATCCTGTATCTATTCTCTAAATTACCGGTAACTTATTTTGGATGGTTCTGTATTATAGCATTCTGGCTACCTGTGAATTAACTAAATGGGACGCTTGTGAATAAATTGGTGCACTTACAAATTTGCTGTACTTTATATTGGCACATACAGTGACATACAGTGTATACTTATAAACAAGTATTATGCAGCACCACCTGCAGAATATAAATCTACTGCAGACAACAATGGCTGGACACAAGCACCACCTGCTAAACCAAGTGCAGAAAGATAGGCAGACACACGGAAAGCAACAAAGAGACAGATGGAAGGACAGGCAGACAGAAAAATTACGGAATTGTGGTTGAACACATACAGTAGGTTAAAGTCCAAGGCCACCAATAATTATGTAAGAAAGGCATGGCTAATATTTAGTGTGAAAAATGCTTCAGGTAAGCAGTGGCTCAAATCTAATGGATATCTGATACACCATCTCTGAATAGATTGGTTACACCAATGATCAAATCTAACAAGGCAACACTGAAGACTGAAGTGAAATATTTGCTGATTCTGTTACATGTATGGCACTTCAACAGACACCTATTTCATACAAAATTATTAGTAAGCTGATAACAATTCCAGTTTCTTTCGAAAAGACTCTTTTAAAACTAAAAAAGTCACAAATTTAATTCCAAAACATAAAACAAAAGAACTGCCACAGCAGTCATATTAATAACAAGTCCAATAGTTCATAAGCAATAATCCAGTGCAAAAACAACAAGCATTTTGCACTTTGAATCACATTCTTAATTGTCAAGACTCACCATCTAGCATCTACTAGTGAATATAATTAAATTGATACACCTGTTTGGAAATACTGCAAAGAATAAATAATTTGCTGTTAATTTTACAAGTAATAAAGTATTCTACAAGCACTCTTCAACAGACTGTCAACTCTACTAGTGAATATAATTAAATTGATACACTGTTTGGAAGTAGAGTAAATTGACAAAATAATTAACTGTTAATTCGAATAAATAAATAAAGTATTCACAAATATACGTTTCAACAGACTGTCAACAGCTTTTACAAATATGAACCCTTTTGCCTAGAAGCACTGTCAAAAATTCTAAATGCTAAATACAACACAGAACATGCACAATCATAAGCCTACCATAGGTACTAAACCTTAAGGATGTTAATCACCATTAGTGTATCAGTTGTCATCTACACACACAAACACACACACACACACAAAACTGACACCACATTTTG
Organism: Metaphire vulgaris; assembly: GCA_018105865.1. NCBI lineage: Eukaryota > Metazoa > Annelida > Clitellata > Crassiclitellata > Megascolecidae > Metaphire > Metaphire vulgaris. The sequence goes on from CM030856.1 coordinate 13,103,585, forward strand.
TAATTCAATATACTGTTATACATTCAGGTCTTATCATCATAATTGCCTAATCCATTGCCATCTGAATATTTTATGTGAGGTATTGTATACATTGTCCATTGCATAACACAATAACAACTACAGCCCTTGCTCAATCACAACACACAAGATGCACAGCCAATTTGATGCCCACAAAATTAGTCTTCCTGGATATCTCCGAACATATGGTATCATCCTTGAAAACAACAGACGTTTAGAATTGCCTGAGACTACACTGGCAAGAGAAAACTAAATAACCGAACACCGGAACACGAGCTATTCTAAGACTTGGCAACTTGGGAAGGGGGCACAAAACAGCCATAATTACATCTCCTATATCACACTTCACCCCATACAACACACTCATTGGCATAAACTTGGATGAAAAGTGGGACCAACCCCCATATCTTCCCATTTCCCGTGGCAACCTCACAAAAGTGGGGCAGAGGTCTCAAGCCCAAAGGCCTAATAAAAGTGTACGCCAATTAACACACTACAACCCATATGTCACCAGAAATCACACTACAAGTTTTTTTTACGCGGTGGTTAGAGTTACGTATGCCGTAAGCCTAGAGTCCTTGGCTATTGTTACGTATGCCATAAGCCTAGAGTCCATAGCTATTTAGCTATTGTTACGTATGCCATTCAACTAAATAACTGGTGGAAGAAATCACGTGAGTCCTTCCATCAATCACTTGAAGCAGATAAACATTTTTGAAAGCGTGCTATATAAGGCGCAACTTGAATTATCCATAAACTGAAACACGTTGGATCAAACACGTTTACGCAAAATTTTTGAAATCGCACCGTTTCCCATCTTGACGCGAAATTGTTGTGAGACATGTCACGAAAGCGTACTTTATTATAATATTGAGATAATAATAGCAGAGTTAAAGTGGTTTAATGTCTTAATTCACTGAAAAATAAATTCACTCTCACTCTGACTGATCTCAGAAAATGACCCGGTCTTGTGCGGGATAGATGTATCGATTGATGCCTTTGAGCGAGGGGGACTAACACAAATAATTCAGTGAAAGCTTGATCGTTTGAATGGCATACGTAACAATAGCCAAGAATTCTAGGCTTACGGCATACGTAACAATAGCCAAGGATTCTAGGTTTACAATAGCCATTGACTCTAGGCTTACGGCATACGTAACAATAGCCATGTACCAGGCTTACGGCATACGTAACTCTAACCACGGCGTTTTTTTAAACACAACAATTTCTACAGAATGGGTGGTGTGCGGGTGTAGGATGCGTGACAAAATGGAAATATACAGAACATATCTTAACTTGGCGCTTAACAAATTCGACAATAGGTTTCGCACATCGCAAAATATAGGCAAATTCAACAACCACCGAAAAAATGTCCATCCTCAACGTCTTCGTTCGTCCTCCCTGGGTCCCACTGCCCCTGAATTTCTCGGTGACAACACACGGGCGACTTTTCATTGTAACAAACACAACTTTCGAGATAAGATTACCTTCTTATCCGTCGACAGATACTTGAGTATCTCGTTGACGCGCACGCTTATCATGGTTGGCTTCGATTTTCGACAATTTTTAAAAACGAATTTCGACAAAATTCATCAAATAAAACGATTTTTAAAATAAAGATTCATCGCCTCCTTCTCCTCCTCTCCTCACTGTTTATCATTTGGTTTCCTTGTCTTTCGTTAGGCGGCGACGCCGGGTAAATCGCACCTGATACAGAACGTAAAACAGACACGTCCCTCGACGAGTCTTGGAGTATTTTATGTGTCTACCTGAATAAATCCCAAACAAAAATGATTGTTCGAAATTCCTTCTCACTTCGCTTAATTACTGATATAAATAAACCTATATCGTAAGGCATTCGGTAGGATTGTTCACTTGCTGGGCGTTCGTATCCGCCTCGTTCTGAATCACCAGACTCGTTTTCGGTATACCAGCCTATATGGTCTATGCTCCAAGGCCACAAGACTACAACCAAAGAGGCTCCCTGCCACAACCAACACTGAATAAGTTAGTAAGTAAAATCTCGTGATTTATGTGTCGCTTTGGATTAGTACCACAGTAGCAGTTTAGTCTATCTTAAAAGTCTATCTTAACAGTGGTTTAGTCTATCTTATAAATGATTATATTAAAATGACTATAGCCTATAGGCAAGGTGCAATGATCAGGTAGGCAATGGTCAATATACCAGTATCCAGTCTTCAAATATGCAATTGAAACCTGTATTATGGATGTAAACAATTACAATCTATTATGAAATTAAGTTTATTCTTCAAAACCTTAACATGTTCTGCCACATTCCCACAAACTTAATGCTATCGGCACATTTAATTCTTGACAATTCTGTTTTGGTAAAGCATGTTCCTACTGCCAGCACAAAAGAGCAAATTTTTTTGTCCATGGCATAACAAATTCCAGATATACTGCAGATTCTACATTTCAACTGTTCTGGCTATAGCTGCTTCCAGTCAAGCATGAAGTAAAAGTAACGCGTTACACATCCATAATATCTGATTCTATAATTATAGCAGTTCTCACAGTAGTTGCAGTGAAGTAAGTTTTTATTCAAACTTAGTACTTTTACTTTAAACATTATTATTATTATTATTATTATTATTTTGGAGTATCTGTTTATTCTTATTAGGGTTTATTATTAAAGTTAAGATTAATGATCTTTCTTAGTGACTAATCCAGAAGGATTACATGATCACATAAACAGTGACAGCCTTTTTTTATTATTATTTTTATTATTATTATTATTATTATTATTGAAAAATTTATTATTATTATTATTATTATGTGCATTGCAGTTTGGTTTGTGAACAGGTTGACTATCTAAAAGAATAATAAAAATGTGATTTAGCATGATAAATATTGATAATTGGAGTTGTTTCATTCATTCATTCATTCAGTAACTTTTTGAGGAGTACTTTTTACTTTTACTTGATAACTATTTTTATAGGTACTTTTACAAGGCTGAGGTAAAAAAACATAATACTTGTACTTTAACATCTCAAACTCAGTACTTCATACAAACTGGCCATTGAAACAGATCCATAATATCTGATTATATTTATAGCAGTTCTTGATGAAGTGCTCAGGAGTACCGGACCACTTTAAACCGTGATCAGGAAGAGAGTTCCACAAGATAGGGTTATTATTATTATTAATGATTCTATTCCAAACTTATTAGTCTTGGATTAATGGAGGACTAATCCAGAAGGTTTGATCACATTACAGTTTATTATTATTATTATTATTATTATTATTATTACAATATTATTATCACTGCATTATTATTATTATTATTATTAAGTGCATTGTGCTTGATTTTGTGAACAGGTTGACTATCTTGTATTCCATCAAATTTATTTACCATCTAAAATTTAAAAATTACTGACAACTATTGACCCATTCTGTAAAAGCACCAACAAATGCTCCAGTTTGTACATCTACAAGCCATTCTAGAGCAATACCCCAAACCAGCTCATATCTTTGGGAAAAACTGCATGACCTACAGTATCATATGCAATGAATTGAGTGCTGCAACTTCCCTCATCATCCACCATAAAGAGAAAATTGTTGTGAAGGGTCAGAGAGGCAGTTTCAGTATCGTGTTATGCTGCCTGTTTAGGCAATAAAAGAATATGCCATCACTGGTGTAAAGCACAATATACCCAACAAGCTTAGGTAAAACTTAAACTGTGAAATCTGAGATTAGTATTAATATAATGTGTATACCAAATATAATTTAGTTCTGCCTTGGATGCCACCTGCATTAGCATAATATAGTAATAGTAATAGTAATATTAATAGTAGTAGTAGTAGTAGTAGTAGTAGTAGTAGTAGTAGTAGTAGTAGTAGTAGTAGTAGTAGTAGTAGTAGTAGTAGTAGTAGTAATAATAATAATAATAATCATCATCATCATAATAGGGGTCAAAAATTGCCCAAAAATTGTTGACATAATTAATGGACAGCCCCTACCTAATATATATGCCAACTGCTCAGAATAACAATCAGAACAGAATTTTAAAAACAAACAGATTTTAAGAAATCTGGGAAAACAGACAGAAAGATACATATATATGCTCAATTTGTGATTAAGTAATTAAACCTGTAAGGAGATCACCAAAATATGAGTACAAGTAAATATTTTCAACATTGGCATAGCCACTGGGGTGCACAACCATTGAAAATTGGGGTAAGGGAGTAGGTGTCATGATCGAAAAGAATAGGTAACTAGGATCGGAGACTCTTAACCCTGAAAATATCGATTTGCCCCCCATTCCTGATCCCTGACTATGCCACTGATTGCCAATAAATAAGAGATCTGCAGGCACAGGTCTGCCAAACTGAATGTCTTACTACCTTCAGGTCTAGACTTAAGACACATCTATTCCTGACTGCATATCCGCCTTAACCTGGAATCTGGAAATACGGACTGACCTCTGGATTACAACCTCCAATCACCACGGACAAGATCACGACTACGATTATTTACTTAAGCGACCATCGACTGGTGCTGATGTACTACTACAATGGCGCTAAAGAAGTCTAATACTACTACTAATCCAATTATATGCAGACTAATAAGAGATTAGTAATCCAATATCATGCATGCAATGTTAGATAACAAAACGCATTAAAAACAAACTGGTCACACATAGGCAAAACTGCAATAACATACATCATGTATAAAACATTAAGGCATGATTTATATGTAAGCTAGTAACCTGTGTCTGCTGCTATTTGCTGGTTATGCTGACATAAGCTGCAGTCTTCATCATAGACTGTTGTGTGAAGAACAAAAATCTCAATGACTGCGCAAATCCAAAGCTTATTATCCATTCTCATAGAACAGCTTTGAACTCTGAAAGCAAAATACAAATTCAATGCTTAACCAATACTTAACAGTCTTGACAGGTGTTATTCTCTTAGAGTTTGGCCAACCCCATCATTCATTACTGTTGATACTGGAGAGCCCCGAAAGTTTAATATAATATAATATTTGATAATGCTGCAACGTAAACGAGTTCAAAATAAACCTCAGTAGTTTAGGATATTAGATTAACATATACTGAACCACTTTAAACCTTGTTATATATTATATTATATTATATAGGCAGGCTGAAGCCAATACAATTTTATTATCAATATCCTTTACGTCTGTTGAAAATAAATAAGGTTTCTGTGGTCTTCTAGCCACTACAGCTGCCAAGTGGAAATCTGCCAGTTTTCACGTACAGTATTAGTTTCTTAGTAGCATTAGCCTTTGACAAAAATCGGTTATGCGAAATAGTTTAACCTCTGTTGGAGTCCTTTTGTCTATCCTTATTTCCAGAAAGACCAAGAGCTTCGCTTCCACAGCACACTAGGTCGACTCTAGCCGGTGACCTTTAGCCCAGAATTTCCGGTTTCGGTAATAATCCAATTATACTTCTATATTCCAAAGGCGAGATTTCTATTCCTGTCGCTAGCACTCAGATGTGAATTTATGATAGATAGATAAACGGTAGATGCTATTGAAATAACCTTCGCAAACAGCATCGAAGGGCACCTTCAATACAGCCACCACAGCGTGCACGTGAAGGGCAAATTTACAACGTCTTTCATGAATATTCAATGGCGAGCTACGTCTGTGATTGGCTGAACCGCCGTTTCATTTCGAGAATTTAAATATTCATTATAGCCTTCATGTAGATTAACTGAAGAACGAAATAGGTTACTATTAAATTAATCATAAATCATTAAGATCAAGACCAAGACGTCTCGAGACTAGGCAGCGCTTTGAAAGAGTTTGAGATAGAACAACATAACCAGCATCTGTCATCGAATCGTTTAAACCCGCCATATAAAGTAAACAAGACTAGTCTTAAATGGTTTTTATATAGAGTAGTCTCATTTTACCTTATCCCATTCAAAAAATTTTCGTTATTTTATTTCGCTCCACCGTTAGGCGGAGCAGAGATAAATTAGTCTATAGACTCATTGTAATGTTCCTCTCCACGGAAATCTTTAGTAAAAGGCGAAAGATTTATTCGTGGATTGAAGAGAAACCAGAGTTAAACGTTGAATTTCATGCGGCGCTTTTATGAACCTGGTAGCCGGCTTTTAGAGGTGTGTAATATTTAAAAGCAATACTACAAACACCGCACCTGTTAAAAATAATTAAAATTGCCTTACAGTGTAAATAAATACTAAACGACATATAAAACAACAAATAGAGCCCAGTAAAAACTACATATATTGTTGTTTGTCTTATAGTTGATTCAATTTCATTTGAGTAAATGCTTGAGTGAATAATGATCACGTCATTTACTAGATGGCAGCAGCTAACGTGGCACTGGGCATTTAATTCAACGCTAAATTCTATGGTGCTCTACGAATTCATGCAAGTGACAGTAGGGATTCGGATGCCATTATTTTTGTAGCACTAATCGAATTTCTTCTCCGGTTGGGAATATATTTTGGGCGTAATGCGTGAAATGGATGTCGATGCGATTTGTAGTTTAGCTCGCGATGGAAAGCATAGCGAGGTGGCTACAGCGCTGTTAAGAGACAGTTCACTTGCTCAAAAGGCCGATCAAGTTCGTATTTGGGTCGATTTTTATAGCGCAATATTACAATGCAAGTGAATATGAACAGATTATAAATTTTGCGATGTTTGGCACGATTGTGACCGAAGCAGGCAGCCCGTGTTGTATTATGCATTTTGATCGAGACTATGAGTAATTTATGTTGCGCCAATTTATTTAGTCAATCCTTTTATATGTTGTGAGATGTTGATTATCGCAGTTGGTCATTTTCATTTAGGGACAGTCTGAGCATAGCGGTGGCATAATTGTTTCCCCCCAAAATTGCAGACAAATTCAGTTATGCTATTAATCAATTCAGGTTATAAATAACAGTCCAAAATGAAATTCTACAAAAACTTTAATAATTTATACAGCAAGAGCAAATCCTCTTCCTCTGAGTTCATATGTATTGGCTTACTCCAATCCTATTGTTTACCTATTATATTATATGGGAATATATGCTACTGAAGCCACTTGTCCAAACAAGAGCACTTTAAATAATTTGGGTCGATTAGTACAGCAAGCTGCATGCAAAATCTTCGATCCTTATGATAAAGTAACATTTGACTGTATTCATGAAATGCTTGGATTGAAATACAAATGCATGATATTGTTAGGAATCGTCAACACTCTTTTACACTTCAGTTCTCGATGAAACCACTTTATTTTGTCAATTGTATAATAACAGAATGTGTAAAATTTTTTTAGTTAAGAATGACGTTAAGACCAGGTCTAAAAGATGATAATGTACTGATAATATGAAGTGATGTTGGTAATGAATTCCAGAACACTTTAGCATGCACTAATTGCTGTTTTCAGAGTGGACGAACCGTTTTGCACTGGGCAGCTGTGGGGGGAAATGTTGACACCGTGAAACTTATTCTCCTCAACTACGGAGTTGATCCAGATATCTGCGACGAGGTAGGGGGCGCTATTACTGAAACTTTCTGCACGCAGCACGCAAGTGTTGCCCTGCCAATTTAATAGGTCATTCTTAAGGCTGGAAGAAGGGGTTGAAATAGCAGGGCTACTAAGCATTTTATCGATTGCAGCATTTTAATTGACCCAAGAAGAAAGTATTTTTGGGATGTAACACATTATTTCATCCCTGAATCTGATTATTATCCTCAAGAGATGTTTGATTTTTCATCATGTTGTGCCACGTAGAAGACGTAGTTACCATTTATTTTAAAGTTCTTTCTTCAAGTACTGGTACACATGTGAATGCATAAGTTTGGCATAGGTAGGCTGTTGGCTTAACAGTCTGTTCACCTAATGATTTAAATTGTTAGGTATCTTGGACACCGCTAATGATTGCATCGTCGGCTGGAAAAGTGGACGTTGTTAACGTTCTTGTGGACTGCGGAGCGTCTTTAGATTCTAGGAATAGTACAGGACAGTGCGCGCTTCACTATGCCGCATCGAAAAAGAGATCAGAGGCAAGCTATAAATCTCGCTCACCATTTTTCATGGCATTACGAATGATCTACAATCAAAGTGAGACAGAATATATTTCCTACTCTAGTACGGTTTGACGCAATGAAGATGGGGACACAAGAAAATGTGAATTGAATTCGTTTCATGACTCTTCTGAATTTTTGCATATCTATAGCCTACTGTAGCAATAGTACTACTAAGGCATAAATGTGGATGACCCCTCTGTTAGACTCTGTTGAATTTCATCAGAATATCGAAGTTGAGGATACTGCTTGTGTTGACAGATTTCAATCTCAATAATTATTATTTTTATTATTACTATTATTTAATGATTTTTTGGGGTAGTTCAGAATTTAAGTTAAATAAGTAAGTACTGGTATATCATATATTTATGTTGCACATATGGAAGTAGTGTCACAGCAGTTGCTTACCCTTAGGCACTCGATCTATGGCATAATGGTAAGCTTAAATGGGTGTAAACATTACATTACTTAACATTACTAGCATTACACCACAAAGACGCTGTTTATTGTTATAGCAGGGACAGTTTTTGCATTTGGAGTTTTACATTTTTGACAGTTTTCAGTTTTCCATTCTTGTAAGCGGAAACTAATTATTGGTGAGCAGCGTTAGGAGTAAAACATCATGTGACGTCGGATTTCTTTTATTTCAGATTGTTGAATTGTTGTTGAAAAAAGGTGCCAGCCCCAACATAACCGATAAATATGGAAGCACCCCACTGCACAGAGCGGCCAGCCTGGGTCACACGTCGATAACAAGACTTCTGCTGGAGTTCCGAGCTGATCCAAATCTGTCAAATTCAGAAGGGAATACTCCACTGTGAGTCACTCATGAAGTTCCATCTCTCTGTGTTCAGATATGCTTCTGGAAAGAATAACTGTATTGCCGCTTAATTCGATACAGTCGATCCCTGTTATTGTCACAGCCCTTGATGACTTGGCATTTCTGGGTCTTGGTCTACGTTGTGTCTAGATTTTCGAATCCTCGATGAGTTCGAGAATATTTGAAGGATTTAATTTTAAAAATTGCAGAAATTATATTCGTTTAGCAGTTGATAAGAACAATGATTTTGATCGAATTAATTAACTGTGTATACATTGGTTTTATATGATCTCTTTTTTTCTGATCTTTCTGACCTGTGATGTGCTTTTGTTTTGAAGGCACTTGGCTTGTGAGGAAGCAAGGAGTGCGGACGTGCGCGCACTTGTAGCAGCTGGTGCAGACATGACTTCCCTCAATAAAGTAAGTTTCACCTTCAAAATCCAATTCACGCTAGACCCTTAACCCTTTCACCCCATAAGGCCGATATTTCGGCTGCATAATCTATGTGTTATAGAGCTTCCCCAGTCGAAGGGTTAATACACAATTAAGATATTCTGATACATCCACTGGCTCTTTATTGACTAGCTAGTGCAAGACAAAAATCATTAAAGGCAGGGGTTAAAATTTAACTAAATATTTGTGTATAAACATATTGTAACAAGGTTTTATGGAATGGAATCTAGGATATAATTGATAAACTATCAAATGGTATTTCTTATAGATAACTCAGGATATAACATAATGGACAGTCTCTGTTATAATGGGCTTTAACCCTTAAACCTCCTGATGCTTTGTAACTATTATGCAATGTAACCAAGTATACTTGGCTATGGTGTTTAAGGGTTAACAGCAGTATTCAAAGGTTTTGGTAAGAATAACTGTGACCGGGTGGAACATAGTGGTTCTCACACAGGGCAGATCTTAATTCTTAATGAACCACTCTAAACCCTGTTATTATTATTATTATTATTATTATTATTATTATTATTATTATTATTATTATTATTATTATTATTATTATTATTATTTATATTATTATTATTATTTATATTATTATTATTATTTATATTATTATTATTTATATTATTATTATTATTATTATTATTATTATTATTTATATTATTATTATTATTTATATTATTATTGTTATTTATATTATTAGTATTAGTATTATTAAAGCTATACGTTCTAATGGTCTGATATTTGTTGTCATAGGAGGAAAAGACTCCATTGATGGTAGCATCCAAAGAAATTCAAAACCTTCTTCAAAGTCTTCAGTCATCACATGTAGATTGATCAACTTATATTAACTGCAGGTCCTATATATGTAATCAGCTTTAGCTTATTACAATAGACCGAGACAAATTAGACCAAGGTTCAAGACCAAAATTCTATGGGACAATATAAGAATTCTTCATGCCAACCTTTCAGCTAAATTAATTAATTAGAGTTCTTGATAAGTGTTGGAGTGACAACACAGGCTTGTTTCTATCTTGTGAGCTATTCTATGTTGGCTGTTTTGGGTGGATATTAGTAATATTCGTGCAAAGCTTTAATAGGGCGGGGTGGGGTGATTAGCCATGAGTTTTCGTACAGTGTTCAATTTTACTGGTCCAGAGCAGTGGCGTAGCGAAGGTGTCCGGCGCCCGGGGGCAAAATGTACTCGTGGCACCCTCAACTTCCGAAACATCCTGACAAGCATAATAAGGTCCGCGCTAGTGGTGTAATCGCGACAACGATATCGCGGTATTATCGTGGAGTCGTTCTTATCGCGATATGTTTTTCACTGTCGCGATATAATAATAGCGCTATAAAATTTCTGGGTTTATTCGGTTGCTACAGAAACTATGCTCATGAATATTAATGAAGCTATCGCCCGAAGTTCCGGCCTGAGACTTTGTTAAAAAATCTATTGCGCTATATAAACAGTTATTATTAGTATTATTATATTTGCGCTACATAAGTTATGGGTTCATTCGGTTGCTACAGAAACTATGATCATGAATATTAATGTAACCATCTTCCGAAGTTCCGGTTTGAGACTGTTAAAAATATCCTATTGCGCTATATAAACAGTTATTATTGTTATATTATTATTAATATTATTAATATTATGGTACAGTAAGGAAGAACATGGCGCCATTTTCTTTTTCTCCCTACGACCAAAGATCATAGGCACGCGATCTTTGCCTACGACAATATCGCGATATCGTCGTAGAAATAACCACGATATCGCGACAGAAAAATTTCCTACGATTACAGTCCTCGCCTATTTCGCTTAGTTAAGTTATAGGCCATCTGTCTTCATGTGACTTAACAGAATAGGTGAGGGCCTTTTTTGCTTGTCAGGATTTTTTGAAAGTTGAGGTAAATTCTCAAGATATCCATCTTTGGTAAGACTATCTTTTTTTTAAATTTTGGGGATCGATTTTGGCGCCCCGCACCTCGGCGCCTGGGGGCGGTTGCCTCCTCTGTCTCTCATCTGCCCCCACTGGTCAAGAGGTGACATTAGATCACCCAGAAGAGTAATATTCTAATTCGCTGCACAAATTAATCGTAGGCCCTCTACCACTATTCAGAGAATGACAACGGAATTTGATTTTGCGTGCAAGTCTTCAAAAAAATATTTCAAATTCGTGTTATAAAACAGAAATCTAGTTTAAAAGTCGCAGTTTTTAAAAGAGATCTTCAAGATCTACATCATGAACACGTTCGTCGGAAAAACAAACGCTTTATGCTCGAGCAAGATGTTGTATGGATTCCAATTCGTTGAGCCGTGTTACAAGCAGGGTGCGATTTGTAGGGGGAAGGAGGGAATCTCCCCCTCCACTGCCCAACTGCATCCCCCTACTGCTACATCCCCCACCACTAAAACCTCCCACTGCTACATCCCCCCCCCAAGCTCGACATCTGCTGAATTAACTAAGATAGAAACAGCATCGTCATAACAACAGGCGGTCAGAAGTTAAACAGCCAAACAACCCCATTGCTCCAGGTCACAAATAGCACCCTGGTTACAAGTGAGTGTCCTCCAACGGAGACGACCTTGACATTTCGTCATCGGGGACTTTTTTGTTTCGCTGAGGACTTCGCGGTGGTACCGTTGGCCTTGGTTTCTGTTTTGCCTCTGCCATGCACGGTTGGCCATCCTCTTCTTCGTGGTCTTGTGACGTGAACCTGATCTGGCGTAGAGAAACCTTGTCGGCCGGAAGTGTCTTCGACTTTATATCTAAGTTTCGAGTTTTGTTGAAGTTAATGAAAGATGACGACGACGTTATCACTTCCGATATCGAAGACTTGCGGAGGTGCTGCATTATCGATGGTTTTGCCGCGTCCTTTGCGACCTGCTTCCCTGCTGCTGCTGCTGCTGCTGCTGCTGCTGCTGCTGGCACCACGGAACCGGTATCTGGTGAATCCTTGTCGGTGTTTTTTTGTCTCGCTTCGACTGGAGGGTCTGCGATGGGACTTGGGTAACTGTCTTGGCGTAAGATCCGAAGTCGAGGAGAAGGCGTTTTGGAAATCGATTCTGGACTCGGGTCCAGCGATGCGAAAACTTCGTTAGCGGTCTCCTCGTCGTCGTTGCAGTTTTCATGATCGGACGGAGCGGTTTCAAGCGCTTTGCTTCTCTGGAGCTTCTTGTGTCCCAGAAGAGGACTTCCTTTTAAAATCTCTTCATTTCTTCCCACTGTAGCTACATGAGTGCCGAGTGCGTCACTCGCGGTTTCTTCTAAACTTTCGTCGTCGATGTATTCGGCGTCCATGGATTTTATCATTTTCTTAGGAGGCTGGATCAGTTTATTGTCGCATTTTGGCGCCATGTTCTCTGAATTCGAAACGGCATTCACGCTTTCTGGCATGACGTCAGTGGAATTGGGAACGCTAGGGGCGCTCCTTGACCGCTGTTTGTCGAGGGGTGGGTCTGGAGCAAGATGCTTCTTCGGTTTCTCTCCTGAAACCTTTTTATTGCGTTGGTTCGGCGACCTGCAAGAATTATTATACAATCTGTCAATTAAAAGTAATAGACAAGATCTTACGTCAAATCAAATGCTACAAAGACAGATTTAAAGGTTTTTAAAATCTACGCAATGTATAGCCAGCATATATTGCCAATATGGACACATTAATACGGTGGAAAGTGACGGAATTTATTAGTCCTCTGACACCAGTGTGGGGCGCTTGAGGGTTTTAAAGAGAAACGTGAGCAATATATCGACATGATTTTTTGGGTCGCCCGAAAATTTTTCGTGGGTATTTGTATATGGAAAAATTTTCCAGGGTATTTTTTCGAAATTTGAGCGAAAATTTGTGGTGTCGTAGGGCCTTCATATTTGCACTGATTGAATTTGAGTTTCAAATTTGTGGTGTCATAAAGGCACCAGTCGATGCCTACTGGGAAAACGTTTGGACCCGCATTTTGGATATCTATTTTTGGGTATGGAAAGGTTTCTGGTTGCGAAAATTTGTGGTGTCGAGGTTTTGCCCCGAATGAAGCCCAGTCGATGCCTACAAGGAAACTGGACCCGCATTTTGGATATCTATCAGGTGTCTGGTTGCATTATTAAACATCTATACAATTGACGGATTTTTCTAGTCCACTGACATCATGCAAAGCGTTTATTTTAAAGAGAAATTTGGCTGAAATATCGACACATTTTTAAGAAAAGTTTTCAGGGTGGTAATTATTTGCAATAAAGACCGAATGTGAAATATTGAATTTTTGGGTCGCATTTTTGGATATCGGTTTTTATCAGGTGTCTGGTTGCATATTTGCACCGAATGAAGGGGTTAAACATCTATACAATTAAATTAATAGCCACCATTATTATATTTTGCAATATAGACACATTAAGAGGGTGGTAAGTGACGGATTTTTCTAGTCCACTGACATCACTGCAAAGCGTTTGAGGGTTCTAAAGAGAAATTTGGCTGAAATATCGACATGAATTTTTGGGTCGCCCGAAAAATTTTCATGGTTTCACGGTTTTTTTCGGAAATTTGAGCGAAAATTTGTGGTGTCGTAGGGCCTTCATATTTGCACCGAATGAAGCCCGGTCGATGCCTACAAGGAAACTGGACCCGCATTTTGGATATCTATCAGGTGTCTGGTTGCTTTAGAGGTTTCAAATATCTACACAAAGTATAACCACCATTATTATATTGCCAATAAAGACACATGAATAAGGTGGAAAGTGAAGGATTTTTCTAGTCCACTGACATCACTGCAAAGTGTTTGAGGGTTCTAAAGAGAAATTTGGCTGAAATATCGACATGAATTTTTGGGTCGCCCGAAAAATTTTCATGGACTATAGACACATTAAGAGGGTGGTAAGTGACGGATTCCACGGTTTTTTCACTGCAAAATTTGAAATAGACATGAAAACTTGTGGTGTCGTAGGGCCTTCATATTTGCACCGAATGAAGCCCAGTCGATGCCTACAAGGAAACTGGACCCGCATTTTGGATATCTATCAGGTGTCTGGTTGCTTTAGAGGTTTCAAATATCTCACACAAAGTATAACCACCATTATTATCTTGCCAATAAAAGACACATGAATAAGGTGGAAAGTGACGGATTTTTCTAGTCCACTGACATCACTGCAAAGTGTTTGATTTTGGGGGTTCTAAAGAAATTTGGCTGAAATATCGACAATTAATCCATGAGGGTGGTAAGTGACGGATTTTTCTAGTTTTTGGGTCCACTTGAAATTTTTCAGTCGATGCCTACAGGGAAACTTGACCCGCATTTTGGATATCTATCAGGTGTCTGGTTGCTTTAAGGGGTTAAACATCTATACAATTAATAGCCACCATTATTATATTTTGCAATATAGACACATTAAGAGGGTGGTAAGTGACGGATTTTTCTAGTCCACTGACATCACTGCAAAGCGTTTGTGGGGTGCTAAAGCCCGGTCGAGAAATTTGGCTGAAATATCGACATGAATTTTTGGGTCGCCCGAAAAATTTTCATGGTTCACGGTTTTTTTCGGAAATTTGAGCGAAAATTTGTTTTGGTGTCGTAGGGCCTTCATATTTGCCCCGAATGAAGTCCAGTCGATGCCTACAAGGAAACTTGACCCGCATTTTGGATATCTATCAGGTGTCTGGTTGCTTTTAGAGGGTTAAACATCTATACAATTAATAGCCACCATTATTATATTTTGCAATATAGACACATTAAGAGGGTGGTAAGTGACGGATTTTTCTAGTCCACTGACATCACTGCAAAGCGTTTGAGGGTTCTAAAGAGAAATTTGGCTGAAATATCGACATGAAGTTTTTTTTGGGTCGCCCGAAAATTTTCATGGACTATAGTCCACGGTTTTTTCGGAAATTTGAGCGAAAATTTGTGGTGTCGTAGGGCCTTCATATTTGCACCGAATGAAGCCCGGTCGATGCCTACAAGGAAACTGGACCCGCATTTTGGATATCTATCAGGTGTCTGGTTGCTTTCGAGGTTTCAAATATCTACACAAAAGTATAACCACCATTATTATCTTGCCAATAAAGACACACGAATAAGGGGTGGAAAGTGACGATTTTTTTTCTAGTCCACTGACATCACTGCAAAGTGTTTGAGGGTTCTAAAGAGAAATTTGGCTGAAATATCGACATGAATTTTTGGGTCGTCGATGCCTTGAAAAATTTTCATGGACTATAGTCCACGGTTTTTTCGGAAATTTGAGCGAAAATTTGTGGTGTCGTAGGGCCTTCATATTTGCACCGAATGAAGCCCAGTCGATGTCTCACAAGGAAACTTGACCCGCATTTTGGATATCTATCAGGTGTCTGGTTGCTTTAAGGGGTTAAACATCTATACAATTAATAGCCACCATTATTATATTTTGCAATATAGACACATTAAGAGGGTGGTAAGTGACGGATTTTTCTAGTCCACTGACATCACTGCAAAGCGTTTGAGGGTTCTAAAGAGAAATTTGGCTGAAATATCGACATGAAGGGCCTTTTTTGCACCGAATGAAGGTCGATGCCTACGAAAAATTTTTTCTATCAGGTGTCTGGTTTTTGGTTTCAAATATCTATCAGTATAACCACCATTATTGTCCACGGATTTTTCTAGTCCACTGACATCAAGCGTTTGAGGGTTCTAAAGAGAAATTTGGCTGAAATATCGACATGAATTTTTGGGTCGCCTGAAAAATTTTCATGGACTATAGTCCAGGGTTTTTTCGGAAATTTGAGCGAAAGTGTCGTAGGGCCTTCATATTTGCACCGAATGAAGCCCAGTCGATGCCTACAAGGAAACTGGACCCGCATTTTGGATATCTATCAGGTGTCTGGTTGCTTTAAAGCAGGTCTACTAAAATCGTATCACCAAATAATAGTATTGCATCAATCATCGATGGTGCCAAAATCTCTTTTGCATTTAGTACAAATAGTCAGATAAAAATTGTTCTTGTGTCGCTTACAGTTTGCTGTTAACTGCTGCTGCTGTTGCTGTGTGTGTTTTGCTGTCATCCAATTGACTCGAGTGTGACAGAACTTGTGATGGCTCTGAACATTTTAAAATAAATTCTAAAGCATTGCCTCAACAATTCACTTATGCAACATCAGTGGCGTAGCCAAGGGGGTTGGGGTTAAACTCATCTTTTGGACGGCGAGAAAAATTTTTGTTGATGTATTTCCGTGCAATTTTTATTTCTGAGGCGATTTTTGAGGTTAAAACCCCCTTGGCGGTTATCGACGACCTTTTTTTCAAAACACCCCACTTCCGGAAATCCTGGCTACGCCACTGTGCAACATCCTTTCGTATTGCTACCAATTAACCTGTAGGCCTACACTTTGCCAAAGTTTGAGTGTCACTATGCAAATTTGGTGTGTTTACTTACTTACTTCTTTACTTACTTACTTTACTTACTTACTTACTTACTTATAATGACTGACTTTTATTTTCAACTCAAAAGAAACATTTTGCATGCGACCATGGTTAGCACGTGCATCATTTGTATATACATACATACATACATACATACATACATGCATGCATAATCTATGTATCAGTATGTAGATAGACAGAATTTTAGTTTCATTATTGGAAGACACATAACAGACCTATTGCCAAATTTAAAATAATGTTCATTTGAAATTAAACCGTAATATACCTACTTACTTACCAAACAACCTGCCAAATGCAATCAATGTCTGATATGTGGAGGCATTTTACGAAAACAGCTGCGTCTTCCATGTAATAACAGCGACCATTTTGATGTTATGCGATCACTGTTCAGTGCCCAGATGAAGTCAAAAGAAGTTAATACTAACCATATCCATCAACGGGAAAGAACAGATCACAGTGTGAAATGAGGGGCTCGACCACTGACATTGCTACCCCAGCGACCTGCATGCTGCCTCTAAAACAACCACCACCACCACCAACCAGCACAACTAGATAAGTAAGATCTCGTTAATTTCTATAGCGCTTTCAAAAGCAGCACCCTGCATAATTCTTCAGAGGCAAACAAGACATCCGGCTCCAACCACATCTTGAAAAAATGCTAATCAATTTGCAGATTATTTCTTTAACCCCTTAACTGGGGCTCCCGGATATACCCGTCCATTTTACATTGAGTTACAGTTAAATACACGGTTAAGGGGTTAAATGACCATTAATTTCACATTCACACTCAGTAGTGATAGAAATATTTCCCTGCCATGGCAGTGCCTGTGTTGAGTTAGTAAGATTAAGTAAAATCTCGTTGATTTATATAGCGCTTTCTGACTGGTACCCGTAGCAGCTGCTCATTCTTAGACAATGGTCGGTATATCCAATGAGTGCTAACTTTCATAGTACCTGTCAATCAGTAAGGCCTATGTTCTAGGCCCAGGGATATTTCTAGGATTGTGAATTGGGGGGTGTCGACCTCAAATAGGGGGGGCTGTCCGGAGCTGATTATTATGAATTTTGCATGCATACCATTGTCACATAACCAAATTTGGGGGCGGGGTGTCGACCTCAAATTAGGAGGTGCTGGGCGGTGTTAGGGGGGTGTAAAAATACCCCTGCCTAGGCCTATTAATACCTTGAAAGTACCTCCTACTCACTGTTCTGCCTTTGATGGATAGAGCAGATTTGGAGCCATGACAATTGCCAGGTTCGTTGCAGACATTTTGTTGACGTCAGAATATTTCGTAATATCCGACAAAAATCTTATCAGGTACCTACAATGTTGACAAAGCAGGCATTTGAATCTGCGGGGGCTGCTAACCATTAATATCAACTGACAAACGGGAGGCAAGAGTATTTTAAACACTTTGGCTAAGCCTAAACGTGGGCCTAATTAATAGGCCTAGATAGATTTGCATATGGATTTGTGCACCATCGGCTAATGTCCTAGGCATTTGCAATAGTGATGCCATAGAAATTGATTGATTGACTGACTGATTGACTGACTGACTGATTAACTGATTAACTGATTGATTGATTGATTGTTACAGTTGGCACCAATTGAGCAGTTTAATCTGGATTCAACTGAATTCATTTTAAGTTTTAAAACCTAGGAAAGGCTTGTCTCACCAAATACATCGGTGTTGCCCTACCGGACAAATGGCGTGATGTTGACGCATCTTTGACGAAATAAACGGAAAAGGAAATCTTTTTCTGTTGCTACCAATAAGCTTTTGTGCTTTGTCAACGTTTTTAGTGTTGCTATAGAAATGCGGTTGACTTGCTTACTTACCAAAAGGTATATCAGGTACAAAAGATTTTGTTAAAAGAAGTACAGTAAATTCTGACCTGAGATTGTTATGATTTGCTTTCGGCAATTTCCTCACAACCGTTAGAAGTGCATTCATCTTCTCCGAACCTTCTCTTTAAAGAAATAATTTGATTATTCGTTGGAGAGAGAAATGTTAACGTGTCACAAAACACAGTGTAGGCCCTACTATTCAATGAAATTAAAAGCAAAAATTCTTCCTGTCAATTTGTGTGTTTCCAACATCTGCCCTCCCAGTTGGAAGATAGTGGTTTAAAACCATCATCATCATCATCATCGTCATCATCACCACCACCACCATCATCGTCATCAACAACATCATCATCACCACCACCACCATCATCGTCATCAACATCATCATCATCATTATCATTTACAACAACAACAACAACGGCAACAACAACAACGGCAACAACAATACAGGCATAATTGCTTTAATTGCAATAATCGATTGGTATAAGACAGCAGAACTTGATGACTTGTTTTATCATAGCTGCTGTTACTATTCAAAATCAATATAGTTATAAAAGAGTTCTAATAGAAACTTGTAACTGATATTTTAGCTTGACTCGGTTCTATTTCGATTTGGGTTTGGTGCGCCATCTGCCGATGCCATAGGAACGAGGCAATATGAAACTGGCGCCATAGAAGCTCATTCATTGATTGAAAGTAATTAAAGCCAACCTCTGTGAAGCATCCGACCAATCATTGTAGAGTTCAAAGGTCATCAGAGGATTTGGAAGTTCCCTTAAATAAAGCTTCAGAGCTCCTAACAGGATAAAAAAAACCTTAGGGCTCATCCATATAGTACGTATACGCAAAAGGCACATTTTCAACCCCTCCCCCGTTGCACTAGCAACAAACTAATTATAAATAAATACGATCATTAAGAAACGAAGTCGATAAGTTCGTTAATTGGTCCTAGACATCCTGGCCTTTTAGTATAAAGAATAAAAGAAATCCCCAACTTCAAAACCAACCTGCGAAGCAATGTACATCAACTTCTTCTATGTCATCGTCTACACTGTTTGCATCAAACGCTGCCTGAAAGTATGAACAAATGGCATATGAACATATGAACAAATTATATACAATTATATATATATATATATATAATCATTTTCCTAAACACCTAAGCATTACAATCGATCGATCAATCACTAAAATAACCAATCAACTTCTAGCCCATATATATATATATATATATATATATATATATATATATATATATATATATATATATCGTGTCACTATCAAAATGCCTGAAATCATATAGGTTGATATATGTCGTGCCATGTATAAAGCCGGCCGTATAAAGTATAGATCATGACAGATGAAAGCGTTTTGACAGAATTTCATAAAGAGAAAGTGGAAAGACACTTCGATTCTGGTCGTCGTCGTCACCTGGTGTTAACTGTTCCGCAGGCCGGGAAATTGTCATCAACCGGCAAATCTTGCAAATATTATTTCGCGGTATACTTTCGCTGGAATCGACATATTTCGCCTGGTAACGCTAATGCAGTGTAGTCTATATTTAGGGAGGAAATTCTCAATAGTTTTGAGAAAAGAGTAGGCCTAAATTAAGGGGCGTAGTGACGGAGGGTAGATCGGTATATATGCCCCCAAAATCAGTCTACTTTAAAGTTTTTATGTGATTTATATGTGGTTAACTGGTTATATGTGGTTTATGTGGTTTATAGTTAAGATTTATACCCCTCCCCCAAATATTTATATCCCCCAACCAAATTCCTGGCTACGCTCCTGGGCCTAATTATAATTTATAAAATTCACGCCTTAATAGAAATATTAGTTTACTATAAAGTAGAATAACTGTAATTGACTTTAATTTATATATAGGCCTGGTATCTTGATGCTCCCGCAGCCCCGTTCCAAGCGGCCCGCCTGCCCCAACCCCCTCTGATAAGGGACCCGCTCTTACGGTGAGCTTGCGCAGCTTGGAGGCCGACGGGGCGATGCGGAAGAGTCCTTCTGCGTCGAGACCGAGCTTCTGAATCGACTGAACGCAGACCTCGACGACGGTCGCTATCTCCTGCCTGGTGCAAAGGAGATGGTCGCTGAGATCGCAGCCATAGACCGGCTTCACGCTCCTCTGCTCTGAATAAGTGCAAACATTTCTCCTGATATCGAACATCACGATTTTGGTTCAGCTGCACGTTGGCGCAGCCACGGATGGGGGGTTCGGGGCGGCCCCCTTATTCGGATCTGGACCGGCCATGAGATTCGTCCAAAACCGGTTAAGTATATGTGGGGGGGGGGGTAGTATTAGATAGAGGAAAACGCACCAGACAGCAGACTTTATAAAGCGTTTGAGACGACGACATTTTTTGCTCGTCATGACATTTGAGTCGAGAAATGCGGAAGCGCCCCCTATTCTGGAATACTGGCTGCGCCACTGCAGCTGCAAGACGGAAAATAATGAGATCAACCAGCAAGAACATAATGCGAATTAATGGACGTACAATGAGAGTTAATGTTACAACAACAACGACGACGACGCTGATGATGATTATGATGAAGAAGAAGATGATGATGATGATTATGATGATTATGATGATGAAGAAGAAGATGATGATGATGATGATGATGATGATGATGATGATGATGATGATGATGATGATGATGATGATGATGATGATGATGATGATGATGATGATGATGATGATGATGATGATGATGATGATTGATGATGATGATTATGATGATTATGATGATGAAGAAGAAGAAGAAGAAGAAGAAGAAGAAGATGATGATGATGATGATGATTATGATGATTATGATGATGATGATTATGATGATGATTATGATGGGGTGATATACAGTGTTGTACAGTATATCATATATCGATCATGATATCGATGACGATGATTACAGCAGCAGTCAGTGAGAAATGTCAGCGCCTAGAATACTGCTTTTACCAATTTCTTCGGTCATCTGGGATATCTGCAGATCGAGTGAACTGAGTGCTTGACGGTGATAGTCAGCTTGCAGTTGCAACGCCTTCCACGCAAAAAGAATACAAAAATAATCGATAGGCCTACTTGTATGTTTAACACAGGAAAGATAGTAGGCTAAACCAATTAAAAATAGATTATCTTCATCGTCATCATCACCACTGCCATCACCATCGTATTTATTAGAAAATCTATAGTGACAAATTCGTCAATTTGATGACTTTTGTCTAGCAAAAGCTATAGGGTCGGAATAAATCAGGTCATTTATTACATTAAAGACTAAATTCTGAATATACAGCACGAAGAGGATTTGTGTACAGAAAACTTCCATGCGTACAAGATCGCATACACAACAAGTGTACAGTACACTCACCAAGAGTAGCAGTTTGCACAGTTTATCTTCGTGCGAAAAGAACTGATATATTTCCGTCAGCAATTGATCCTAAATCACAGAAAAAGCAAGAAAAAACGAATCCAATTGGCAATGTACAGCACTGCTGCCGTTAGTTCCAGGGGTGGAATTTAGCCTGATCTGTGGCCGGAGGAAAAACATAAGGAGATCCGGCACCTCTGAAAAGTAACAGGCCTATAACCACGTGGTTAGTTCTAGAAACGATTTAACGGGACAGATGTCACACTGACCCTGCACTGGTCGACCTTGACCTCTTCTGCTTCCAGTTCTTCCCGCGCCTGATCGATCTTTCCCGTCGGAACTTGGGCCTGCTTCTGGAGGGCGGACAGCCTGCAAGACAAAAACCAATCGCCTGCAGTCAGTCACCATTGGCGGTTTCGCGTGGGGTATGAATGGGGATGCATCCCCCACCGGACTTTTTTGCTTGTCTAACTATTTTTGGGTAAAAGTCAAGTAAATTGACGGGGAAAAACTTCGGGTGACCCTTTTTCTGCTTGTCAACCTATTTTTCGGTAAAGTCTAGTAAAATTCGGAAAAATTGCCTCTTTTTCTTGTCAGCCTTTATCTTTTTCGGCAAAGTTTTATATTGATTTTCCCTCTCTTTTCACCCCCGTGACACCCCCCCCCACCAACTTCCTATGAATTCATTTCATCCCTCACCAAGACATCCTGGAACCGCCACTGGCAGTCACTGAACCAGGTTGAAAGGTTTCTGGAGGCACAACCATGAAATCGAGAGAAAATAATCAGTAATTGTAATTGACGGTAAGTTATAGGGTCGCTACTACTGTACGCCTACAACCAACCACGAGAAAAATGAGCTAGATAAGTGGTTCTCAGGAGGACCATTTGCTGCGCGGTCCACATCTGAGTTCCGGAAATTTTGCGGCCCACCTGTTAAATAAACTAGTGGCGTAGCTAGGTTCCGGAATAGGGGGACACATGGTTGAGAGATCCACTCAGCAAGATCATCATAATAAATACAAAAGTTTACACTGTTCACAGCAGTAATTTGAATATCACTTATAACATTCAAATCAACTGGAACACAGTGGTTCTCACTCAGGACAAAATACTACTAAACCATTCTAGGTCCGTTATTATTATTATTATTATTAGTAGTAGTAGTAGTAGTAGTAGTAGTAGTAGTAGTAGTAGTAGTAGTAGTAGTAGTAGTAGTAGTAGTAGTATTTTATTAATAATTTTAATCAACTGACGATTTTTTGGCAGAATCCATGTCGAGAGTCATATTGGTTAGTTGCTTTCGAAGTTTTTGTATCGAAGGAATGTCTTTCTGAAAGCAAAACGTAAATATCTGAGAAAATTCCTTTCATTAATTCAACCATTCAACAACATTTTTCACTGTTTAGGCGCATCCAGCAGGGGAGGACACAGATGCACGTCCCCTCCCAACCACCCCACAAATTCCATTTTGCTAATTTATCATCAGGGCAAAAAGCCAGCAAGTTCCAAAGGCACGAATAAATAAGCGAGTGCCAACTATTTTTCCCTTTTAGCCATTTTAACAACTTGCATTTATCTACATGGAAGGAACAAGGCAAGGCAGAATGCGAATGGAACACAAAGTACACCCCCACAGCCCACCCCCACCCCAACGACTAATTTCTGGATCCGCCCCTTACTGATATTGCTGCTCGTTATCATCATCATAAATACTAACTACTACCAGTGGCTGTTCCATGATTTCTTCGAGGGGGTGAAATGAATTCATAGGAAGTTGGTGGGGGATGAAAAGAGAAGGAAAGAAATAAATAAAAACTTTGCCGGAAAAGGCTGACAAAAGGGAATTTTCCACCTAATTTTACTGTACACTTTCATTAGCGTCGCCACTGGGAGCAACTGGGGCAACTCCCCCTTCCAACCTGCCCCAGACCACCTACCAGATTCGCGCAAATCCGGTGAAAAAGTTATTTATGGAGGGGTGGGAAGGTGGGAAAGGAATCTGACACACCAGACCCCTTTTGCCTACCCCCAACCAAAAATTCGCGTCCAAATGCCCTCCGCGTCCAAATGCTCACCGCGTTCAAATGCTCACCGCGTCCAAATGTCCTCCGCGTCCAAATGCCCTCCGCGTCCAAATGCTCACCGCGTCCAAATGCTCACCGCATTCAAATGCACATATTTCGGAACCATTAGCGTCGCCACGAGGTCAAATGGGGGAACCCCCCCCCCCCCAATCAACCTGCCCCAGACCACCTACCAGATTCGCGCAAAGCCGGCGAGAAAGTTTTTTTTGTAGACGGGTGGGTAAGGAATCTGACACGCCAGCCAGCCCCCTTTTGCCCCCTCCCCAACCAAAAACTCCTGGCGGCGCCACTGTACACTTTTGTCCAGAAACAGATTGGCAAGCAAAAAAGGTCATCCGCAGTTTTCCCCGTAGTTTTACTAGATTTTTACCCAAAAATAGGTTTCACAAGCAAAAAATAGAAAAATAAAAAGTCTAGTGGGTGGATGCATACCCACTCATCCCCCCCCACGTGGAGCCGCCACTGACCACTACTACTATTATAACTACTAACATCGATAACTGTAACGATGGGCTGAAGAACGGATTTTTCGACCTCGAGGGCAAACTGGAGCAAGGCATCTGCAAGGCTTTGCTCCGCCTCTCCAAAACAGCTAAAGACTTTCCTGAAAAGACAAATTCCAACCCCAAAATCTACACTTCTCCTTACGTTTAAACCAACGGAAAGCATCAAATGAGTTCTCTCTCTCTCTCTCTCTCTCTCTCTCTCTCATAATTAATTAATTATAAGTTTAATCTTCAACAACAGCCTGTTACGTGCAGTGGCGTCGCTAGCAGGGGCGTAGCGACGGGGGGGGTATATCGGTATATATACCCCGAAAATCAGACTACATTAAAAATGTTATTGCGTTTTTAAGATTTTTAAGATTTTAACGATTTATACTCCCCCAAATTACATTATACCCCTCAATCAAATTCCTGTCTACGCCCCTGGTCGCTAGGGGATGAAGGGTGGGTGCGGGCCACACCGGGTGACACCAATAACAATATCGCGGGAGGGGTGACACAAAAAGTTTGGCGTTTTCATAGACTAAGCGATTTTATTTCTACGTACAAGCTGGTACGGCGGGGGTGGTACCAGGGCCTAACCGCGTACCGGGTGACGCCATCTCTAGTTACGCCCCTGATTCGTGAAAGACTTAGATCGAAGATGTCTTTCTATAGATGTGTAGGGCAATGAATGCGCACAGGAAATGCCAATAATGTTAATGTATGTCCTCTCTCTCAGGCTGCAGACTGGTTTGGGGAATTGAAGGGATTTATTCGACTGTGGCGCCGCCTATGGACGAGTGAAAGAGACACTAACGAGAAGACGGGACTCTGGTTGAGCTGACCAGCGGATTCAATCGAAGCCAACGAAAGCACCGATTCGGGAATCTTCCTCTGCAATTAAAAAAATAATTCCTATAAACAAGATGACTTCGAAGCGATTAAAGAGTATTATTATTCGTGACAATATATTCCAATATTCCAAATCACAAGAAAACAAATGCATCTAAAGCAGCAAACGAGTCAATGCAGCCCACATCATCATCATCATCATCGTCATCATCATCATCATCATCATCACCACCATCACCACCATCATAGTCATCACCACCATCATCGTCGTCATCATCCTTATCATCATCATCATCATCATCATCATCATCATCATCATCATCATCATCATCATCACCATCACTATGCGTGTAGGATGGCATGTGCTACGTTTCAGAAAGAACAGCGCTAATTAAAGTGAGTAAGAGAAGACAGTTGAACTTGACAATCAATGATGAAGATTAACATTACGAGACGCTTGTCTGGTTCGGCGGCCGGTGGAAGGCAGGCCTGGAGCCGCTTCAAAGTGCCCTGGAAGGACTGCTTGATCAGCTCGATCAGCCTCTCCTTCGCCTGGACTTCATCGGTCAGCACTTCGGACTTTTCAGTCCTGAAACATTAATTACAGAACCCGCTGTTACTTACTTACTTACTTACTTACCATCCATGCTTTCGATCATTGTAAATATCAGCCAATAGCTGAAAAAATCGAAACCTATAATTATTTGGATTTAGTCTATAGAGTCCAAATTCGAATTTGCCTACAACGGCGTCAGTTCTATGTAGTCAGCCTCATGGGGGAGGGGGTGGTTGACCGTTGACCTGAATCACCTGTTGTCAGCAATTTTCACGACCCCAATTTGTCGTCCAGTAGGTTAAGAAGCGCTAGCAATTAAAAAGTCCGCAGAGTATGCGATTGTAAGAGACAGATGGTTAGTTTTGATTCATCGGCGTAAATTTGAATGAAAAAGTGGGGGCCCGACCAATATGTCTTCCTATGTTCCTTTAAAAACGTGGGGGCTCGAGCCTATGGGCCTGACAGAAGTTTACGTCTATGTAAAATTTGATCCACCTCTAAACACCTGCGCTCCGTTACTTAGCTTCTGGATTGCGCAGCCTCTGCAGGTGTAACAAGGTAACTAGCCAGGTAACGGCTTCTCACCTTCCGATGCTTTGATCCGCTTTCTGGACGGCTCGTCTAAGCCTCTTTCCGAAATCTGCAGAAAACAGCGCCATGTTAAAACGCTCGACAATGCGACCATAGTCAAACAGACAGACATACGCACAGACGATTCAACGGACCGTAACATCGCCTTCCACCTTCGTCGTTGTAATAAGACAGAGGCAACGCATGGCTGAACGCGCCCAGTTGGTCCCCGCCTGCCATCCAACCAACCCGCGCAGTGTTATCGCCGATCTATTGGCAGCACAGGTGGGGCTGGAACGGTGGGATAAACCGTAATCCCCGAATATCTTGTTGGTCTTTTTGAGAATCGAGTAAGAAAAAGACCGACCGAACACAAACATAGAAAAAATATGTAAACTTAATGCTTAAATGACGAGGACCCCTCGCTTGAGACCAAACCGTGATTTTATCGACAGTGGAGTAGCCAGGGTTCCGGAATTGGGGGAGGGGAGGGCGGCTCTATCGATATTTTCTGTCAGAAAGTATCGAACACCCTACCTATTCTCAAATTTCTCGACGGTTTTGCGCAAATCCCACCCGGAAGAGGGATCCGCCCCCGTTTCTCCTCCTCCCCCGTGGTTACGCCAATGATGATCGAAGCATTAGCCTGATAAGGCATACGTGTGCTACGGTTTGTCGGCTGACCTGTTTTTTCTCTCTTTCTCTCTGGTTTCTACGCTTCGTCAATTTCTGTTTTCGCTGGGCGTCAAAGTAAACGTGCGTGATTCACTGTACAGGGCCTCGCGATAAAGACTAAACTCACGTGTTTTTAACACTCGAGGACAAGCTGTGCATGACGCTTTTACAGTCACGACTAGCGGCCGAAGACGACTACGATGACGTCATTCCTGTACTTGACATCGTGACTTTTTAGCGGCTCTTTCTATACTTTTGATGAGCTTTTGTTAAAATCGTGGTCAGACAACCGACAGGCTAAGAAATTACATTAAGGTTTCAACTGCAAATCTCACTTTAAAGGATTAAATTTTACGTTGACACGTGGTCAGTGTTATTTCAAGCATCGGTGGCGTAGCCAGGGCTCGGAAATAGAGGCCGGAGCACGTCGACTTTCAGTGGCGTAGCCAGGATTCCAAAATAGGAGGAGGGGCACTTTCACATTTTCCGGCCAAAATGTCATGACGAGCAAAATGGTCTTCATCTCAAACGCTTTAAAGTCTTCTGTCTGGTACGCTTTCTTCGACTTAATATTACCCCTACCCCTCGTCAGGGGCGTAGCGACGAAGGGGGGTATATCGGTAGATATACCCCCCCCCACACACACACACAAACACAAATCAGACTACCGTAAAATGTTTAATGGTTTTTAAAGATTTTCAAAGTTTTTAAAGATTTATACACCCCAATCACATTATACCCAGAAATCAAATACCTGGCTACGCCCCTGCCCCTCATCCAGCTACTCACCGGTTTGGGACGATTAACGAGCGTTTTATTTTAGAACTAAATCTCAGCTTCAGCGTCTAGGACTTTGAACCAGAAGCCAACGGAAACAGATATGGATTCCGTAATATTCCGGTGTGATCCAGATCTGTCCGTTCTATTTCGGAAAATCGCTTATCGGTTTCGCGCCACTGACTTTCGATTAACGAATGGACCTGCAGTTGTAACAGAACACGTAATTAAGCTGCCGGTTGGAAGCCATTTATCTGCTTTGAAACAAGAAACGACGCGCAGCTTATCAGATAACGACGTTGGGGAACATGACACCACAGAAGTCGTTTGCGTCTATGCACGGTTTTCAAAGTCAGCATAGCTACATATAACGATTTGCTAAATAAAATAGTTTTGGCAAAAAATAATGGCTATTGACGATATTAATCCAGAACTAATTGTTATTAAAACAGAAGCGTAGCCAAAACCGGTGGCGGTTCCACCATCTTGATGACTGGGGATGCATCCCCACCGGGGTTCCGGATGACCTTTTTTGGTTTGTCAACCTATTTTCCGGTAAGTTTTTAAAAAACTTAGTGAAAAATTCTGCGAATGACCTTCTTTTTTGCTTGTGGGGCTTATTTGGCAAGGTTTATTAAAATTTATTGGGCAAAATACTAACAATGACCTTTTTCTCTCTTTTCTTTTCCTTCACTTTGCATCCCCCCACCAACTTCCTATAAATTTTGCTCATCACCAACAATTCCTGGAACCGCCACTGGCCAACACCATTAATTGGTTGAGTTTCACCAGCCTTTATATCTTAGTAAAATTTATGGCTAATCTTAACCTTTGAAAATGTTTCTAAATTTGATGTAAATCAGTAAGTCAATTGTGCTATTTCATACAAATTTTGCCAGTTCTTCAATGAGATAAAATGACATATTGATACGGTTTCATAGGCGTAAACTTCTATTATAGGCTCGGGTCGCCTCCGTTTTGCTAGGTTCTGGAAATGGCAGGGAAGGGGAGAGATATAAGGACTCTCACCTCCCCAATTTTTCATCCAAGTCTACGCCTACGTGCAATAATTGTAGGCCTAATTAGTGTCTAACCAAAATGCAAGTCTTGTTTTATTTATGCAGGTGTGCACATGTGTCAGCCGGACAGCTACAGGCCTAGGCCGTGGGCTGGAGGCACCTTTCGGGATATTGGTCTCTGGTCGACTAAGCCTCGAAGACTTAGATAGAAATCAGTCTCTTTTGTCTCATTGACTGATTGATAAACTCTGCAAGCTTTGTCTCGCTGATCCAGTTTCTAAAAGTGTCATTCGTTTAAAACGCAGAAAATTCGAAAATGTACCTGTTGCATTTATTAGTCTGCGCAATCTTCGCTCTGCTTATCACGAAGTCAGAAGCCCAAGAAAGTGAGTGGCTCTTTACCATCTTCGCTTACTATAGTTGTAATGTTAATGACCGACTGTCAGATAAATCGGATAGGTGGCGCTTTTTAACTTAATAAAATGTCACATTGGCGCCTGGTTTTGTGAGGGTCCACTGCCTTAAAGACCCTCACAACCAAATTTTTGTGAGGGTCCGGACCCCAGAACCCTCACGGGACTGAAGCCTATGGGAACAGTGAAACGATTAAAATTCATTTCCCCAATAATGGGGCGATTCTGTGTCTTTCTGTTTAATTCTCGGAGTCTATGGCGTTAGTGTGTAGTATGGAATGGCTGGGTTTGCTCTATTTCGAACCCTGTAGATCGAAATTGATAACGATATTATTGATTATTCTTGCAAATTTTAAAGCAATGAAGAAGGAACAAGAGGAAAATGTGGTTCTTGTTCGGAGAATTTCTTCAAATTGCTGAGATTTTTACATATCTATAGTCTATATACCCTCTATTCAACAGGTCTTCCATTGGCTTCTCTCACACAGCAAATTAATTATAAAACTTGTCCCCCTCGCTTTTGAGAGGGTGCTACCAAAGGGAAGTGGAAGGTATACAAGTTGGGCAACCCTCCCCACTTTTTCGTCCAATTTTACACCAATGCACGATGTTATGTGTAGACCTACAACAAGTTTCAAATACTAGCGCATTATAATAATATTATTTCTAAACGCTATCTGCAAAAACTCAACAGAATTTAGTCATAATGCTTTGATTCGCTTCTTGTAAAATTTTGATCAGATGTAAGTAATAATTTTTAAAACCTGTTTTTGTGTATGAAAAAATAAGACAATTAGTTAACGTTTCATCCGCCAGGTGTCAACGCTCACGAGGGTTTTCATGTCGGAATGCAGGCCGGAGTAGCTCTGGGAATCTGCTTCAGCATCCTCGGCTCCTTCGCCTTCATCATCAACGCCATCAAGAAAAGGTGTGTCAAGGCCATTCCGTAGGTCAAAGGTCACAGCGTCTATGCCGCCACAACAACTACGGCATCAGAAGAGACACCCCAAACGGATAAAGGCGCTAGATAAATACTCGATACCTCGTAACATCGAACGGCGTAAATGTAGTGAAGCGATCATTTCTGTAAACTAAATTATTTCTAAACCCCCCAAAATTACGTCTTTTTCGAATCAGTTCATCAATAAACTAAAGAAAAACTTTAGACTGTTAAAATAATTAACAAACTCTCCTTTGCCGATTAATGCAACATTTTTCATACTACTATTATTGAACAGTTTCTAATAGCTCGGGTTTTATTCTCTGAAAAATAACAGGTCTATTAGTCATCAAAATATAGATATTTTCGCACAAGATGTCGCACGGATCAGTGGACCATGCACTGTTCCATCTGTCGGCGCCAGGTGGCGCCAGAATCACGAAAATTCCTATTTGAAAATGCGGTCACATTGGCACTCGACGTAAACGAGACATTTTCACGGGCGGAGCCAGGAATCTTACGTGGAGGGACGTGGGTCAAACCAGCGACACTTCTTTTCAAAACGGTGGCCGCTGACATGCAGACATTCTGCATCTAAGTTGTACCATCATCATCATCGTCGTCGTCATCATCATCATCATCATCGTCGTCGTCATTTTCGTCTCGGCAAAAATCGCAGCTATGGAACGCCGTTGTTGCCATTTTAATCGTTGGATTTGATTATCATGGAAAGCCGCAGGCGCCTTTTCCAACGTCTGCCTACGCCGTCTACAGCGCAGTCGCAGAAGTTTACCTGTCGAATAGGAGAACAAGAACAAGAACTAGAAGACACAGGAGTATTTCTCTCAGATAACGTGAGGTGACTCGTACAGGTGGTTTTTGCTGACGAGCGACGGATAACAGTAGGCGGTCATTGCCTTGTCTCCGGTGCACGGCCTCACGCTGACGAACTGTCCGTCATATTCGGTCACGTGATCCAGGGAACTGACCCCAGACGACGACGAGCCCTGGGGGAGGGGGTGGACCACTTTGATCGTCTGCGAGTGCTCGACTTCCGGTTCCGCCGTAGTCGTCGCGTGACGGTCGTAAACGTCGAAATTACGGAAATCGGTGCATTCGTCCATCATCGTCTGGCGCAGTCGTCGCTGTCTACAGTAAAACGGCACCGCGTAGAGTAATTTTTCTTGCTTGAAACGAGACGTCAGTTGGGTTCATTCTCGTTCGGGTCAGAGGTCATCGAGACAACTTGGTCCGCCTAAGTCTTCGTCCCAATCAGGCGGAGATTTATATAGCGCTATCGTTAACTGAGATGTTCTAGGTTCGACATTTTATGCAAACGACTCGAAATGGGGAATATGATCTAAAACGCTAACGTTCAATTGCATAATAAATAAATAAGATAAATAAGTAAGATAGACACAAACGTACGAACACCAAACAAAGAAATCAACTTGGTTACCTAGCATGGTATCAAATAAGTCTAATTAATAGAAACAAAAAATAAATTATACTTGATAAGTGAATTATGCTTGATTGGACAGAAATATAGCGGCAAATAACTTAAAGTCGGTGAAGGATCACGTGACGCTCTCTCCCCTCTGCCCCTACCCCTCCATTACCATCACAACCAACCACAATCCCCCCCCTTCCTCTCCTGGCATACGACGATATACTGCGAGCGAACTATCCCGCGCCTTTCCCGTCATCACGCTAAATGTCGTTGTCATTATTTCTTAAAAAGGGAATAAAAATCTTTTTTATTCCGGCGACGGCGACGGTGGCAGCAGCAGCAGCAGCGCGACATTTAACGTAATTGGCGTCACGTGACCGTCCCTCTCATACCTTTTCATGTAGACGACGACACAGGTGAGCAAAAGGCCGCCGCAGAAGATGCCAAGCGCCACGCCAATTGCCACCACCAGCAGTATCCCTACACATCATCATCATCATCATCCTCATCATCCTCATCATCATCATTATCCTCATCATCATCATCATCATCATCATCATCATCATCTGTAACAACTAAATAAACAACAGTCATCAAAGTTCCGAAATATCTTACAGCTTTCTGATGTCTTGGGTGTCGCAGTGGAGTAGTAGTAGAATTCTAGTCACGCAACCGGGGGTAACGGCTTCGAAACTGACCCTAACCACCGCGTAGCCGAGACCTTGGACAAATTATTCACCCCTTAATTGCTCCACACTTACTACTCTTCACTTAGCGTGCGCTAACAACCATATAATAATAATAATAATAATAATAATAATAATAATAATAATAATAATAATAATAATAATAATAATAATAATAATAATAATAATAATAATAATAATACTACTACTAATAATAATACTACTACTACTACTACTACTACTACTACTACTACTACTAATAATAATAATAATACTACTACTACTACTACTACTACTACTACTACTACTACTACTACTACTAATAATAATAATAATAATAATAATACTACTACTACTACTACTACTACTACTAATAATAATAATAATAATAACAACAACAACAACAACAACAACACTACTACTACTACTACTACTACTACTACTACTACTAATAATAATAATAATAACAACAACAACAACAACAGTTTAAGTTTAGGTTTAAGTTTAAGTTTAAGTGCTGGCTGGCACGCGTGCTGGCTGGCACCCGTGCTGGCTGGCACCCGTGCTGGCTGGCAACCGTGCTGGCTGGCACCCGTGCTGGCTGGCACCCGTGCTGGCTGGCACCCGTGCTGGCTGGCACCCGTGCTGGCTGGCACCCGTGCTGGCTGGCACCCGTGCTGGCTGGCACCCGTGCTGGCTGGCACCCGTGCTGGCTGGCACCCGTGCTGGCTGGCACCCGTGCTGGCTGGCACCCGTGCTGGCTGGCACCCGTGCTGGCTGGCACCCGTGCTGGCTGGCACCCGTGCTGGCTGGCACCCGTGCTGGCTGGCACCCGTGCTGGCTGGCACCCGTGCTGGCTGGCTCCCGTGCTGGCTGGCACCCGTGCTGGCTGGCACCCGTGCTGGCTGGCACCCGTGCTGGCTGGCACCCGTGCTGGCTGGCACCCGTGCTGGCTGGCACCCGTGCTGGCTGGCACCCGTGCTGGCTGGCACCCGTGCTGGCTGGCACCCGTGCTGGCTGGCACCCGTGCTGGCTGGCACCCGTGCTGGCTGGCACCCGTGCTGGCTGGTACCCGTGCTGGCTGGCACCAACAACAACAACAACAACAACAACAACAACAATACTACTACTACTACTACTACTACTACTACTACTACTACTAATAATAATAATAATAGCACCACGCAATTAAGAAGAATTTACCGAAAGGAAAAGACGAGTCGAAAATATGACCAATGTTCCAAGCAGCAGCCTCTCCGACTGCAAATATAACAATACGTGACCAAGTATGCCTTTCATCATCACAGGGACATCTCAGATTTATACTCAAAATACTACGTCATCAAGGGAGTCCCTCAGTCCAACGACTATGACGTCACTGACTCCCCAAGAAGGGCTGAAATTCGCACAATTTCTCGGGATTTTATATGCAGAATATTTTCAGCGGATTCTGCGATCTTTTCAAAAGAATCGCCTGAAAGATTTGTCCCTAGCTCTTTCTTCAGTTTTATCCCCGGATTTTCCCTCTTCCAATTTCCTGGGGGCTCAAAGACGCGCCCTATTCTTTAGACCCCCATGTCCATTACCGATTAAGCACACATAGAGTAACAAATGCAATATTGTGGCCCTTATGTAGGCTA
Organism: Metaphire vulgaris; assembly: GCA_018105865.1. Taxonomy (NCBI): domain Eukaryota; kingdom Metazoa; phylum Annelida; class Clitellata; order Crassiclitellata; family Megascolecidae; genus Metaphire; species Metaphire vulgaris. The sequence continues at coordinate 13,137,687 of CM030856.1, forward strand.
ATGTAATGTAATGTACCGTAATATAGCATTTATATAGCGCCTCTTATATTTCTACTCAGAGGCGCTCCGGTCATTGTCTTATCCGCTAACAAAGGATCCAGAATATTTGAAGAAGGCGGCGTCGGTGTTCGCTAAAAGACTACAATGTATTAGATATCATGTTACAAGTATTTGCCGAATCAGCACATTTTCAATAGGTTGCCGTCGTTACCGTGGTTACAGTTGACGGTTTCGCCGAGCCAAGAGGAGTTCTTGCAGACGAGGTACCAGGTGTGATCGGAGAAATTGCACTTGACCGTTATCTTATCTCCGTCTCTTCTTACGGTGGCGTTTAACGGCTGAGGAATATTTGGACAACCGGTCACTGAGAAGAGAGATAAAAAAAAGATCAACCAGATATTAAACGGATATCGGAACTAATCAGTTGAACATAGTCGGTAGATGGATCACGTGTAGACCAGATATGAACCCATGGATTGGATTGGGACGGGTCAGAAATTTCCATATCGATGGTGGGTTGGGTAAGAAAATAACTATACAGTGTCCCTTGAAATGACTCGCCATTTTCGTGGCATTTCGAACGCTCTAGAATAAAACTGAGACGGAATATATTTACTATTCTAGAACATTTGCATGCAGTGACGATGGGAACACACGAACATGTGGATATAATTCGTTTCATCACTCTTCTGAATTTTTCCATATCAATGCGCCTACTTTAACAATAGTCCTTCCATAGGCTGATGTTAAACAGGGAATCGATTTTATAATATTTTTGTCTGTATAAAACCTGTGATGCAATGAACCAGTTATCTTAAGACACGGTTCATCTCTCGATCGACTTTGTAGCCATTTTACAGAGAATCGACTTTTGAAAGACTGCATAATAATAATAATAAGTCATGGTTTAAGAAATTGCAATGTGTTACGGTGGGTTGAGTTGGTTCAAGAAACCCTATCCTCCATAAAATACTTTGCTGCGAATGCCTATCTGGATCTACAACCTTGACCACCATAGACTACGGATTACGAACTGTGGATTTACCTAGATTGAGCGCTCGCGAATAAGCTGGTGCACTGCACCAAGCTTTCGGTCAGCGCTATAGAAATTTCGTATTTACTTACTTACTTACTTATTGCTTTCATGCGTTGGGCTGGATTGGAATCATGATGGTTTAAGTTTTCATTAAAAACGGATCCACTTCCATGTTTGGGACATGGACCGGTGGATGGGTAGAACGGATTGTCTTCATACCTTGATACCTGACGATGAATCTTCCCAGAATCCTCAGCTGCATCCGTCCAACCATCTGGACGAGAACCTCGTTCGTTCTGGATCTGAACACCTCTCGTTCCGTCTTCGGGACTCCGTCGCACGTCGACACGGTTAAATGGCCGGTGCCCGGTTCACGAAAGGTCAAAAGGTCGTGGCACGTAATCTCCCCGCGTGGACCTTCGGCCTCGACGACCCCCGCCGCCGCCGCCGGCGCCCCGAAGTAGCGCAGGTGAAAGTCGACCGTCTGCCCGGGAAAGGCGCGAACCGCCCACGGGCACTCGATCGTTCCGAGACCGTAGTCCTGCGAAACGACGCTGGCGAGATAACCGGTCGGCTGGGTCAGTCTGACCTGCTTCTGACCTCCGCACTGGCCACCGACCCTGTCGGCCACTGAAATCATACGGATGACGTCATACAGCAATCAAACAGATGACGTCATACAGCAATCATACAGATGACGTCATCGATTCGTTTTTTTAAAAATAGCGCACAGCTAGACTAAATAAATTATCTTGAATATTAGTAAAATAAATTAATTAATAAACCATTAAATTTGAAACACACACTGACCGTCAATACATCGGTAGCTCGCTTCCAGGTAGGAGGCCATATCCTCCGGGCAGGCGGACTTCAGGCGCAGACTGGAATCGAAGATCCGGAACCTGCAGTCCCTGAGTCCGGAGCAGAGGGAGTCCATGTCCGCCAGGGCGTCGGCGGAGCACCCCAGTAGGCCATAGTCGCCCTTGACGCACCTTCCCTTGCGCATCCGACCGAAGCGGGCAGCGGTCATCAGCAGGACCTGACCTTGGAGACAGGAGGCGTTAAAGGAGTCCGCCAGACAGTAATCCAGGACGCTCGGTTCTGTCAACGATCGGGAAAAATATCACGCAAATAATAATTATTATCCACAGCTATTATCATTGGCGTAGTCACCGTGGGGGGGGGTGCGCCCTCATATATCCTGGCTGGGAACCAGGGTTATTTATAGGATTATCAATTCGGAAAATTCTGGTGTCCTCTCCTGCCAAAAAAGTCTGACAAGCAAAAAAGTCGTCACATAACTGAAATCGGGGTGTTGG